>OY757904.1:133640614-133883526 GCA_963585895.1 Sepioteuthis lessoniana
CTACTTCCACTCTGGGTCTGTGTGTATCTTGGAGTAGAAGCAATGAATGGATACTCCGTCTCCTCAAAGCTTCAAACTGGATCCTCACCATCAGATGCTGTTTAGTGTCATATCCACGACACTCGTTAAAGTGGTCTTACCCGTCTGCAGAGATGCAGTCGGCGTATTCTACAGTCACAGCTGACTATGTTGTTTAAAATAGCGTTATCCAGTCATGGTCCTGGGATGAAAATGTAACATGTGTTCATCATCCTATATATATATATATATATATATATATATACTATAAAGTAACAATTTGTTTCGTACAATTAGATAAATTCTAATACTGTTTTCACTATTAGATATTCCGGTGGCTTTCTCTTATAATTGGTCAAATATCGAATGGCAACTCGTCTATATATCCTTGCTATCTGTATTATTCTTATTGATATTAATAATGTTTGTATTTTCCGAAACCCTCTGTTACGGACAGAATGCATCAAAAGGTCATTTCTTAAGGTGAGTAGAGCAGACTTGATTTCTGAATTTTCATTCTCCCAGAATTACTGCCGTACCAGGGCTTAAGAACCCATCTGTTCAACTATAGGAAGAAGTAGAAGAGATACTTCATGCCTTTCTTAAGAGGATTTGCCTGAGGTCAATCTCTAACAGCTTCTTACTGGATTTGAACTTGAGTACATTGCCTAAGATGATAATCGTTACGCTACGCGCCTTCATATTAAGATTAATATGGTTGTTTTAAGAATTTATTTTTTTGGATTATGAAAATTCTTTTAATATCTTCACAAGACATCTGTTCTAATGTTGTTTCGAATTCAACGTTAATGGGGAATACGGTTATCCTCTTAATATTTCATAATTCATTTTCAACTTCTTAATAATTTTGCTTGAATGAATTATTTTGTGGGTTGAATTCTATGTTTTCTGTTCTTTATTTGTGCATATAGTATTGGTACTATTTACCCAACCCCTCCGCTCGGGCAGGATATGACACAAGGTCAATTTTTAAGCGGAGTTTAACAGGTTTGAATTCAGAGTTTTCCTTCTCCTAGACTAGTTGCCTCACCATGGCTGAAGAACCTAGTCTGTCCTACTATTTACCCATAGCTGGAGGGAGAATATTTTGGATTCATACCTTTCCCAAGGGTATTAGTGCTATGTGAAATGCAATCAGTCGCGTCCAGGATTTGAACTCGAGTCGCCGTGTTCATTTCCTACGATGATAACGACTACACCACGGGCACCTCCTCATTGTGCATATAGTATTGGTGTATATTTTCAAATCACCCCAGTAGATAATTTTCTGCTAATTAGATTTCCTATGGAATTATGCTTAAATTATCACCATCTTGGCTATGTTGCTTTAATTATTTGACGAAAAGTTCTAGGTCTGCCTCAACACAGGAAACATTTACTATAACGAGCTTTTGAAGTGATTTTGGCTTTAATACAATTTGTTCGAAATTTCCCGATTAAAAGGAATCGCAATTCTCTTTTCTTTAATCGCTTTGAAAAACCTGCTTTAAATAGTTTTGATTGCTTTGTTTTTTTGTTGGGGGATTTTGATTATGCTTTTCCACAAGTTTTATTTGATGCATTTTACTGGTGATCAACTGATGGTAAATCGCAACATCCCAGTATATTTCCCAGTACACCTGTTGATTTTAATTACCGTTTGGCGGGATTCTGTTTTCTGGTTCTAAAATCCTTTAGAACTATTTGCACGAATATTTAATGTGTAAGAGGCTTTCCAAAAATTATTGATATCGTCTAATATATGCCACCTACTTTTATGGATATCTCAGATGTTTCAGGTATTTTTACTACTTTATCATTACTTTACAACATTTTGTAATATATGCAATTCATTTAGCGCTAACATGCTTGGGAAATGTATGAGACAGTATCTTCTCATCCATTTTGTGTAAATGTTTGTAGAATAAACAAAAGAACTGTCGAAGGCAACAACACACACCAACAATAATAATAATAGAAGCAACACTTACCAGAGGTCCAGCTTATGCACAAGACTGACACGAGATTGAGCTGGACTGAGGGCTTGTATTTATGTTCAAGCTTATCCAATGAAATGATTCAGCCAATCATAACCTAAAGAATAGACTGGCCCATTAATGCACAATGGAATCTCCCAATGTGACATAAATAGTCCTCCTCTGTCATGAGGGGTAATATTGGACTTTAGTCTTTACCAAGCTATTGACTAGAAGTCTACTACATAATCCAACAATTTTAGGGCAGATAAAGATATTTAGCCTTGATAAAGCAGCAAGTTTACGAGAAGGAAAACACTAAATTCAAACTAGGTATATTCTTCCAAGAACAGACCTTGTGTCACATCATGTCTGAGTTGTAGGAGTCGAGTCAATACATATTGATATTCCTATACAACTATATCCACAACCTGACAGATACTATTTTTTAAAGGAAAAATGTGGTCTAATAGTCGGGAGTAAGAAATAAGTTAGGATTAAAAGTTTTACATATTAAGTTCCGACTTTATGTATTTCAGATATATTCTATTTGAATGCATTAATTTGAACTTAATTCGGACAAACGTTTGATAATACTGACATACGAAATCGTTTGTAAAAACACTAGGTTCCGTTCAACTGAATCGCTGCCATTTTGATGATTTTGCTTCCTTATCAACATTACAAGAATTAAGCAACAAAGTTTAGAAAAACTGATTGATCAACAGTTACAATAAAAAAAATAGTTTAAATGCTTAATTATCATAAAAAAAGATGTAAAATTGATAAATCCCGTGCAAGAGATCATCTTAGAATAAATAGATTGTTATCAACCTTGCTGCATACACACAGATGATTGGACATCTTTGACTTTCACGCTGTGAATGGAAACTCAACATAGAACTTAGGAACAGAGGCATACTCTTTAGAATATTGAATAATTATTCAAGGTTATCGGAATTGGAAATATTCATACAACATCACGGTGCTACATACAGAAAACTTTAAAAAATATATGCAAAAACCAGTTGTCCGCTCTAATCTTAAATTGAATGACATCTTTAAGTGTGTCCACAGGTCTTTCTTCCGGCTTTTTGATGAGTTACCTTTTCACATCCCGGAATCATTTGCTTACGATGTCGTATTACTGGTCCATTTTGTTTGTTTCAGTTTGGAATTAAATTTTTCGCGATTCATTTTCCTACTTTCAGAATATAAACGTTTTATCAATTTGTTGGCATATAAATGTAAAAAGAAGCACATAACATCCATTTTCAAAATTATTTTAACGTCAATCACTTTTTAGAATTGAAAGTTTTTGTTGATATTACACCAGGCAAACTCTTAAAATACATAATTCATTCTTGTATCAAAAATCACCTTTAAAAAGTTGTGGATAGGAATATATATTTGTTAATGCCATTTTTAGCGATTGCATCCATCAGATATACTTTATTATGCCAATAAAAACAATTTTTATCAGTACACAGTAATTTACCTTATAGTAACGATGTGGAGTTAATATTAGACAATATATATACATAAATTGTGCTAGTACATTTTAACTACCTGTAATTTTTACAATGCTAAATATATTTGATCAATACAGAAAAACTAATACGTAGCCTTCGATAATTGTATATATGATAATAATCTGCAAAAATCAAAAGAAAATACGGCGTTTCTGTCTCATATAATGCTTTTTGCATCCTTGAAATCAGCTGTTGGAATGAAGATTTATTCCCTAAATCTTTTATTTCCGTATATTGTTTTGGATGCAACATCTTAGACAGAAAGATTATACACATACATACACATCATGATAGTAGTTATCTTGAATATTAGAATGACTCATTAATGCCATAGCATATATAAAAGACAACTTCTATGAAGAAGCAGAAGTGAAGACGGAACGGAAAGGTGCGAATTTGAGACGGAGAATGAAGACTATTAAGAATTAGTTTGATCTTTAAAATGTTTCAGAATTTCATGAATATGATAAAAATAAACAGAATGAATACAGGCAAAAAATACTCTGCAAAAAAGAGAATAAGTCTGTTATGAATACATATATATATATATATATATATATAATTCATTTCATATGTGTGTATATATATACAAATACATATAATTCATTTCATATGTGTGTATATATATATATATATATATATATATATAATTCATTTATTATATATTTATATATATATATATATATATATATGTAAATATATATATATATATATATATATATATATATATATATATAAAAGTAAGTAAAGTTAGCGACCATAGTCGAGGGTGACCCAAAGGCTCCCTTTTCGATAGCTACTACACCGAGGTGTAGGGGAGGGCGCTACTCCATTCCCAGGATTGCTCCACTTTACCCTTGAACCGTACCTTATAATGCTGAGTGTTAAGCAAGGTGGTATCAAGTTCCATTTTTAAAGTCTTTGGTATGACTCGACCTGGGATTGAACCCAGGTCTCCCGGGCCATTGGCGAACACTCTAACCGCTGGGCCAATGTCCCGGTATATATATATATATATATATAATTTCATCTCGTTCTTTTTCTCTCTCAATTTCTTTTTACGTAAACCATGTCAAGGGTTTATGTCCTATTCTTTTATTTCAAGGTCATTTACCAAAAAAAAAAAAACGATGTGTAATAGTTGTTTGCGTGTTTAGTTTATAGTTAATTCATTTTTGTTGTAATAGTTGTCGTTGTAGTTGTAGAGTAGAGGTTTGTGCTCATGGGATGCCACACTAATATAACCCTCTAAGACACTTAAAAAACTCATCTTGAGAAAAGGGATTTAATGATAATTTTGATCTTCACTAGGAGACAAACCTTTCCTGGCCATTTATAAACCAGATTAATATTTACACGTACACCCACAGCCTCGTAGATAGCAAATAAATAATATCATTATGCATACGAGAAATCCAGAAGATGATGGATGGGAAAAGAAATACCAACTCAGAAAAGATGGGTGGCGTCACTGTGGCATAACAGCTAGCGGGCTGGACTGCGACGTTACGTCAACTTTCAGACCAAAACAATTGGAGAAGGCATGAGCTCCATTATAAATCCCACCCACAATCTATGGGTTAAATATTACCATAACTCTCCCTTTAAAGGATGGATTTGGCATCAAATTAGCTACGAATGTTGATATGTCATTAAACAAAGAAACCAATCGTGCATTTTAATTTGTTTACTGAATTTTCTATCGTCCGAGAAAATGAATAGAGTACAAAATTACGATCAATGTTGAATTTTCAAAGTGAATCACGTTACTTTCCCGACTAATTTTGTCATGAAACAAGACACAGTCACCATATTTTAAATGTTAACCAGTAAAATATCTGCACAAGGTACATTACTTCTGACGTTCCCGATTGCCATATCCAGAGAACCTCTAATATTTCTATCTAATTCTATAAGAAGTATTTAAAGTCGATTTCTTGTTGCAGAAAAAAAAATGTTTGCTACATCGAACCACTTCCACTTTAAGGCAACATTTTATGTTTAAAAATGTTTCACAACCAAATACTTTGCAAAAAAAAAGGGTCGCCGGAGAAGATGCATCTTACATCATGGAATATCACAATCAAGATTCATTCTTTTTGAAATTGTTACACGAAATTAAACAGAATTCTTTATAAGTGTGAATGCCTCGCGTTAGATTTATATTGCTAATTGTTGTGTAATGGTTATCGTCACTGAATACGGTAAACTGAATTTGAATACTGGACAAGGTTGTTTGTATTCTATATAGTGCTAATACCCCTGGAAAAAGTATGAATCCAATTATTATTCGTTCAGCTTTAATGCTCGTAAGGCAACCTGCCTAGGAAAAGGAAAACTCTGAGATTAAACCTAAATAACACCTTTTAAAATTGACCTTGTGTTGCATCCTGTTTGTTTAGAGGGGTTGGGTAAATATATACATCGTTTTTAAGGTTCTAATGATAGTTGTTGGTAGAATGAAAACGTCTACTCCATTTGCTAACGTTGGAGATACCATTCTGTGGAGGTTTTCTAGATGGAGAAATATTTTTTCTCCAAAAGAAAAATATTAGAATAATTATGTTCAAAAACTGGATTCTTTAACCTAGGTTCGGCAACCAGACTAGGAGAAGAAAAATTCTGTGTATAAAATCTTTACGCTGCTTAAGAATTGAGCTTGTTTCACAACCTGTCCCTAGTGGATGTATTGTGTAGACATTACTTTATTGCCTCAGCATAGCGATTAGAAAGAATACATGATGAATTATGATACCAAAAGAGTAAATTATATATATATATATATATATATATATATATATATATGTATATAATATCCTAGCCGTCGGAGCAGGTTTCTGATATTTTGAGAGATATAAACGTTTGTGAGAGACTTAAATATTTAAGAAAACTTTTATAATTGTTAGTTTTGTAAAGTTATTATACATGCCTATGCTTATAAAAGTAAGTTTAAGGCATTATATTGAAATTAACTATTTTATAGTGTCATATTCAGTATGACATGACGTTCGTTGAGAAAAAAAAAGTACCTCGGTGAGGAAGTAGACGTTGAGCATGTACCTGAGACATCCTGCAAATAAAAGAGGCTGTGATTTTCGCATTTATTTTTTAATCCTAGACACGGCTACTTTGTCATTTGAGGAAATTATTTGGCAGACAAGAGTGGCTCTTTTACTTGGATAACCACATGCGGTTTTCAACTGATTGCTTTGTTAATGCTTTCAGCGCTTATGCTGCATTTTTAAAGATCCAAAGAACCAGGATTGACACAGCTTGGTTGGAACTTATCAGGACAGTTCGGGATGGTTAATAAAAATGAGATGTTGAATATATTGGCAATTCCAAGAACAATACTGCTCCCCGTTAACAATAACAATATGAATTTTTGTTGCTATATGATTACCTAACTATATACTAAAGTAAAAGAAAAAGCTATGCACCCTAAGTAAAAGGGGAAATCCACCGTTAGGAATTTGGCAGGCATTTTTCCTATATTCTTATTAGCATGTATTTTTTTCCGTAAGAAAGGTGGTCTTGGTGATGTTCGATGAACTTTGGAATTTAGGAACTCGTTTTCGATGGAGTTTTCTTCTAGTGGCAAGATTCCTTCCGGCGGTAGTTTCGGTGTGTTATCTTTCTATTGATTACTCATCCCTCGTTAAACTAGTCTTTAAGCCCATATTTTAGTGAATAGATTGGTTTAAAGCCTCTTCAATTAGTCAGAAGTTTACGGATAATGTGGTTTCTCATTCTCATTGGCCAGGCAAAGAAAACTTAGCTATCATTCAAAAAGCTCAAAGGAAGGAGTAAAAAACACTTGATGCCTTTTTTATTGAACCGAGTATCTTTGCACCTCTTAAAGTGAGGAGGAAGAGCAAAACCTCCCTGAATCCTTTTGATTGGCTTGACATCTGACCTTTTTCGGCTTCAGAAAAAAGATTATCTAAGTGCATAGAGTTTCCATGCCGCAAGCCGAATCTTGAGAGGTCATGCAGTACGACGATTTTCAAGCACCTGCAATTTTTGACAGCTTTGATAAACTCATCAATGTAGTGGCTCCAGTGACGTTTGCTTAAATTTGTAAGCACTATTCGAAAATATGCAAAATATGTTTTTCATTTTAAGAAAATTACTTCTTTTGACTAAAACGATTTTATTTTCTCGTTGATAAATTTAAAACGCCAGTAGAAATCCTCGTTGTGTTAAACAAGGGAGAGGATCCTACAAAGGCAAAAGCCTTCTTATTCCTTCTTTTTGCAGATGTGCAGATAAAAATAAGTGCAATTTTTGCCAACCGATTAAACATTGATTTTATCCATTGCGACTGATTTAATTGTCCTTAATACAATCATTGATAGAAAATAGGAAAACGGAAATCTCTAAGAAGAAGAAAAAAAAAAAGTAAAACTAAAACAAAGGATTTAAGACGTCAAAGAGAATTAATGCAATAAACTGCGACAAAGGAATCTATTTCTTTTGAACCAACGAAGGAATATTAGCTTCACGCCTCTTTTTGTTTACGCAAGAAACGTTTGAAAAAGGCTGCTTGCTATTTTATTTGATTTATCATAAAAGTGCCTTTTTCGAAAATGTTTCTTGTAGTCATATTTTTAGAAAAAAATATGTCGCATCAGATATAAACGTTTATTTTAATATTTTTTGTGATACATTTGATGTTATTATGAGGAAAATTCTCACAGGCGTGTGTCTATGGCTTGCAACGTTGCAAATATAATGAATATATTTTCTTTTAAACCACATTCTGCAATTTTAGAAAAAGAAAGTAATAACCACTTAATATGGAGGGAAATAAAATGTTTTCTCAAATAGTTTGCTTTTGTAAGATGGACAGGTATTGTGCAAACAAACAATCAAATAAGCAACTTTCCATGTAAAATAGTTAATGATTTCTAATATTCCTATCAGATACTAATTGTGTACAATTGTATGATTTAGATTAAAACGTTTCAAAAATAATTCTTTATTTTCACACTACAATATAATTTAAATTACAAATCATAATATTTAGTTAAAAGGAAAAATAAATTACTTCACACTGTTATATGGTTTCAAATATTCCTATTTGATATTAAAGCCATCTTTGTTGAACAACAACAGTGATATTATTTAAACCATATCGTGAATATTAAGGAGGTTCTTACCTTTCCCAAGAGTATTCGTCGAAAAGTGAAAATAATAGAACAAGATAAATTCGAACAAACCTATTTATAGGCTGCAGTCTATCACTATAGTGATTACGACACACGGGCACACACACATACATGCACAGATATATATATATATATATATATATATATATATATATATATATATATATATATATATATATATAAGTTTCTATATGTACCTCTCTCTAATTTATATATAAAACGTATATGTATGGAGACAAGATAAAACGGAAGAAAGATATATGTTCGATAAGTTGTTTATTTTCCAAACTGTTTCGACTTAAACTTCGTTGAATACAAAAAATATTTAATCAAAATTATTTTTATATGAGAAATAATTATGATAGATAAATTTTTGATTCAATTGGAAGTCTTCATCAGTGCTTGTAGATATTTCAATTTTAAAAAACGGTGTAATAGCAACTCTACAATCCCTGATAAAGACTTCCAATTGAATCAAAAATTTACCAATCATAATTATTTCTTATACAAAAATAATTTTTATAAAATATTTCTGTATTCAAACAAAAGATTAAATTTGAAAGGCGTTGGGAAAAAACAAACCATGAAACATATATCTTTCTTCCGTTTTACCTTCTCTACGATCATTCTGTCTGATTTAATTCATTTCTTCTCACATGTACACACACACACACACACACACATAGACACACACACACACACACATATATATATATATATATATATATATATATATATATATACGAGGTTCATTTAATAGGTTTCAGGACTTTTTTTCGTATGGGCACTTTCATTGATAGTACGCACATGAAACTCTAGTCCCCTTCGAAGTAATCTCCTCCGGCTGCAATGCACTTGTTGTACCGTTCCAGCAAAATTCTAGAAGGCCCCATGGAAGCCCTCTTGTGTGAGCATGTCAGTGACCTTTGTCACGGCCTCTTTCCTATTCTCTATTGTCTCATAAGGACAGCCTCTGAGCTTAGGGAATAACCAAAAATCACAGGGAGCAAGGTCTGGACTATAGGGAGGTTGAGAAACTGTCTTGATGCCTATCTTGGTCAAATAGTCTGTGACAAGGATGGAGTTGTGAACTGGTGTATAATCCTGGTGGAAATGCCAGAGACCTAATTTGAAGAGTGCTGGCCTCTTCTGACGGAAACTCTTCCTGATCTCCCTTAAAATCTCAACATAGCAACCCTAACCCTTTGGCCAATCAACTCTGGTGTATTGACTTCCTTACTCCTCCCATACCGCTCATCATCCCTCACAGATTCCCTGCCTTCCTTGAATCTCTTATGCCACTCAAAAACTGATGCTCCATTCGTGCAAGATAGTCCAAAAGCAATCTGAACCATTCCATACGTTTCTGTGGAATTTTCTCCTAGTTTAAACAGAATTTTATTTCATATCGTTCTTCTAAAGTGTCCTCATGCCCAGATTGCATTTTGGAAATTCACCAGCTGTAACAATCAGGCTTTAGTTGGGTGTATTCCAATTACTGCTGTAGCTGTTCATTTGAACCTGAAATCATAAAAATTGGTTAGTCATCTCATAAGATATACTGCTATAACATACTGTATTTTCAAGAGTATATATATATATATATATATATATATATATATATATATATATATATACACAAATATACGTATGTATACATGTATATAAGTAAGTAAAATTGGCGACGTTGGTCGAGGGTGACCTGAAGTCTTCCTTTTCGATAGCTACTACACCAAGGTGTAAGGGAGGGAGCCACTCCTTTCCCTGGATTGCTCCGCTTTACACTCAAACCTACCTTATAATGGTAAGTGTTAAGCCAGGAGGTATCAAGTACCATTTTTTGAGTCTTTGGTATGACTCCACCTGGGATTGAAGACAGTTCTCCCGGGCCATTGGAGAACAATCTTACCATCAGGCCAATGTGCGGTATACATGTATAAACACATACACACACACACACAAACAAAAACACACACACACATATATATATATATATATGCATACATATGTATACTTTTGTATACAAATATAAATCTCTCTCTATATATATATGTACCCGCACCCCCCATATATATATATATATATATATATATATATATATATATATATATATAAACTAATTGATAATGTAGTTTGCTACATTAAAAAATAAGGAGTGCTCAATATCGTTGATCGATTATAACAATGTTCCTCTTTGTGAGAATAGTATAGATCTAGTGTGCTTTGTTTGATGATCGCATTGACAAGAAACTGTCAATCTGCAAGTTCTTTTCATTGTCTGCTTATTAGACATTCAGAATTGCCGTCATTAAGAAATGGCCTTCATGAGTTCTTTCATTTATAGGAATGAAAGAACTCATGAAGGCCATTTCGTTCTCTTAAATAATTTATCAACAAAAAATCTATCACGTTGACTTTTAGTAAAGAGAAAATCAGGGAATCGTCAATTTAATTGGTTTATTACTAGTTTATTGCATTCATACACAAGTTTTTTTTTTTTTTTTGGTAAGGACCAGTGTATGAAGCAATTACAGACGCCGACTACGCCGATGACATAGCGATACTGGCAAATACACCCAACCAAGCCGAAACACTACTGCATAGTTTGGAACGAGCAGCCGCAGGCATAGGCCTGTATGTCAATGCACACAAAACGGAATATATGTGCTATAATCAAACGGGGACATCTCCACTCTAGACGGAACTCCTCTTAAACTAGTAGACAAATTCACTTACCTAGGAAGCAGTGTCGAATCAACTGAAAAGGACATCGACACGAGGTTAACGAAAGCATGGACAGCTATCAATAGGCTATCGATTATATGGAAATCAGACCTAACCGATAAAATGAAACGCAGTTTCTTCCAGGCAGCGGTCACATCGATACTGCTATATGGATGCACTACATGGACGCTAACAAAACTGCTGTAGAAAAAGCTAGACGGCAATTACACAAGAATGCTACGTGCAATCTTGAACAAGTCCTGCTGGCAACACCCCACAAGACACCAACTGTACGGCCACCTGCCTCCCATCATGAAAACTATTCAAGTTAGACGAACCAGACATGCAGGTCACAGCTGGAGAAGCAGGGACTACCTCATAAGTGATGTACTCTTGTGGACCACCAAACATGGCCGTGCAAAAGCAGGACGACCAGCACGAACATACATTCAGCAACTATGTGAGGATACGGGATGTTGTCCAGATGACCTGGCTGAGGCGATGAACGATAGGGAAAAGTGGCGAGAGAGGGTCAGGGATATCCGTGCTACCAACACGACATGATGATGATGATATATATATATATATGTGTGTGTGTGTTCGAATATGGTTTGAAGTGAATCTTATTCCTACCAGAAAGAAAATTATATTAGTTGAGATACGCAGAACCGGAAGTGTAATGTACAGAAGGATTGATGTAAGAAATAAGCGGAGGAAAAAAAGACAATCAAGACTTTTCTCTGAAACAATGATTTTTATTTCTTGTATCACAACCCATCCTGAAAGAAATTCTTTAGTCCTGTGTGAGAATTGTGTCATTTTACGGAAAACCTACAAAAATTACTGCAACAGCGATAAGATATTCAGATATTACCTTCTTAGTTCATATAAACATCCGCTTGTGAGCATTAGTGCACTATTTTGCCAACTCTGTCTTTTCACATTGCTTCATTATATTATTATTAATGTGCGTGTGTATATATATATATATATATACACACACACAAATGTATAGGCGTATTTGTGTGTATATATATATATATATATACATAAGGAAAGTAATAAATATTTGTATGAAGACATTGTATATATATATATATATATACACTTAAATGTGAGCATGTATATATATTCACATTCATTTGTATATATATATATATATATATATATATAAATAAATTAACTAATATTTGTACGAAGACATATATATATATATATATATATATATATATATCAATAGAAAAGTAAATACGTATGTATTGAGATATATACACCCCCGCACACACACATACACACACATACACACACACACACACACACACACACATATATATATATCACCCCACAAACACAGAATATAAAAATATTTTATGCATACAAAAAACATCTGCAAAAACTCAGGCTTCACGGACATTTATCCTGGAAGTAAAAACTTATGACACCACTGAGAAAACTATCTTCACCATAAAAACAGGGAGCGAAAATTCACCACAAATATTTTTTGAAGATGACATAAATTAAGAAACACGTATTGATCAAAATATATGAAATGATAAAGGCATAAATTCCGAATTCAACATCCTTTGCGGACCAATTCATTTTAAAACAATTACATTTCTCTTATTGGACTGACAACAATCTTTTTATATACCAACTACAACGAAAAATGATCGCAAAAGAAAAATCTCAGCTTGGATGAAAAACTCATAACCTTAAAAAGCACAAACGAAAAACAGACTGCTGGAAGAATAAATTTAAAAAAAAATCAATATAAAAGGACGCTATTACTGACCACCTAACACTCCAATGAAGGAAATCTAACCGTAGTAAAACGAAGTCCCGAGTAGATTATTTTGAGACGCATAATGGATATATAAAGATAGGAGGAATTCCACACATCTTAGAAGGCCTATGTGGATCCTCCTAAGATAAGATGCATATTTTGGATCATCATCTGGCTGGAAAGATTTTGCGCTGATAGTTGTAGATTTTCATCGAGAAGCTAAAACAACACGAAAACATCATCGAGTCACCTCCATGTTTAAGTGTTGTCACAGTGGGTCTTTGGGAGAAAACCTCGTCTTTCTGGCGTCAAATCATCTGTTCATCTTTAAGTCCAAAAAGCTACATTTTTCTTTCACCATTCCTGAGTACTTATTCCCAATAGAGATTTTTTGTCCAAGAACATTTTGTCAAATTAAACCGAGCAAAAATGTTGAAATGGTTTGTGAAGAGGGATTCGTCGTAGTCGGTTTCCATACAACACATTTTTATTTAAACGACGTAGTATTGTGTGAGTGTTACACTGATACCACTCATATCCGAACGTTTGGTTATGTCTTTCAAAACAACTATTGGACTTATATATTATTTATATCTACCAACCGCTTTGCTCGGGCAGGATATGACACAAGGTCAAATTTAAAGCGTTGTTACATAGGTCTGAATTCAGAGTTTTCTTTCTCCTTGACTAGTTACCTCACCAAGGCTGAAGAACCTAGTCGGCCCTGCTATTTACCCATTGCTGGGGTGGGGTGGAGAGAATAATTGGCTTCGTACCTTTCCCAAGGGTAATAGTGCTTAAATATTATATTGTTCGTATGGCTTTTCTCCCTCGCCTAAGAAAATTCTTTGTCGTTCCAAACTTTTTAAAATTCTTTATCATATTTGCCAACCCCACCCCCGCTCGATCAAGATATGATACAAGGTCAATTTTTTAAGTGGAGTTTAACAGGTTTGAATTTAGAGTTTTCCTCCTCCTAGACTAGTTGCCTCACCAAGAATGAAGAACCTAGCCTGCCCTACTATTTACCCATAGTTGGAGGGGGAATAATTGGATTCATACGTTTCCTAAGGGTATTAGTGCTATGTGAAATGCAATCAGTCTCGTCTAGGATTTGAACTCGTGTCACCGAGTCCATTTCCTGCGACGATAACTATTACACCACGGGCTATTACAGACTGTAACGAAGATTTAGGGATAGTTAACCAGTTACAGCAGTAACAATATCTCGACTGGTGGAAGTTAATTCTCTCCTTTAAGTTAATTTTCTTCCCAATTGTGTCGTTAATACAAGACTAACACTGGTGACACTCTATTCACCACATGTTCTTTGCAGGAATTAACACAAACATTCTACTGAATAAATAGTCTTTCAGGCATAACCGATAAAATAATTACGTAAATTACATATAATTTCAGGAAACGATCAATTTAGAATGATATCTTCTATAGGACGAATAATTTTGTCTTTTCCTATTCTGCATAATTCGAATGCTAAATTTGTTTTAGTTACCATAGTGTTTTGAAAATTGAGTTTCATATTACTTAGTACTTATTACCCCGGGAAAAACCTGGCATCATATGGGCATTAGATATAGAGAAATGGATAACAAATAGATTCAAAATTGATGGATGTACGAATACTTTCGTTATTGACTATATAAATATATATATATAATCTATAATTATGCTGGTGTGAAAAAACTAAGATTGTATTATTTGCAAATTCTACAAACTGATATCTGGGAAAAAATTACGAAAATAAACGATGAAGAACACCTGTGCTACTTGAAAATAATCAAGCTGCACGCGTGTCTATTTAAAAGAAAAAAAACACCAACAGAATTATCTATGCTAAAACGTAATAAAGTGCTGAATGCATGAGACAGAACTAATACCATGGCAATAAATCCTACATGGCCAAGAGCGAATCTACCTAAGTTTCACCAAATGGCTCTTCAGGATTGCACTGGCCTCTGCGACCCAGAAAAGCCGTTTGGTTAAATCTAGGTAGACTCGCCTTTGGCCATGTAGGAATTATTTTCATTATATATATATATATATATATATATATATATATATGCTTTCCCAAGATTATTCGCATTATGTGAAATGCACACTAGCTCTCCCAGGATTTGAACTCGAGTCACCATTCTATTTCATACAACGGTAGCCATTGGACCACGATTTATATATACGTAAAATAGATGTATATATGTTCTTATATTTACATTAATATACATATAAGTACTTATATATACATATTAATTCTTATATTTACATAGATATATACACACATATTCTAAAATTTACACACACACACACACACACACACATATATATATATATATGTATGTTTGTATGTAAAAATTGTGTATATCCATATTCTCATTTCTATAAGTAGTTTTAGTGAAATTTTACCGGTTTTTGCAAGTGAAAAAGCACCCGTCGAAAGGACCCTTTAGTTTCGCTTAGTCACGGTTTTTACGTCTTTAAAAAAAGAGTGATTCCCCTTTTAAAATGATTTTATATTTATACATATTGATACGCTCTCTCGATGATATTTAAAAGTTTTTTAATTTATTAATGTACTTAACTAAATCATCAATATATATATATATATATATATATATATATATATATATGTTGATATTTTAGGTATGTAGACTAATAAAAACTGTCATTGAGTGAGCGTATATTATTTAAGTCAGAATACCGTAGACAGTGACTAAACTGTGCTTGGTAACTTAGTTTAAGAGAAACTGACAGATAAAAAGTACCTCTTACCATGCCGACCCTTAATATATATATATATATATATATATATATATATATATATATATATATATGGGTCAGTTCCCGTGGTGTAACGGCTGAACATCTGAACCTATGCCTTAAAATAAGCGAGTTGGAAATCCATTCTTGATAGTCCGTTCATTTTCAGTCTAATACACTTGGAGAATGTATTGGACTCCCTCAGCTCTGCGTTAAATAGTATCAGTGTTTTTCTTCTACAAATATAGTTTGAACTCTGAATAACTCATAAAGGTTGATATGATATTCAGTAAATTAACTAAACCCAACACTATATATATATATATATATATATATTTCATAGAATGACAAATATAAAATGAATCATGTAACTACTGTACATATTACTGTAAATCTACTGCTAAAATTGTTCATGGAATCCTTTATTAACGGAATGACGTAAAGTAAAATCTGTCTTTTCCTAAATTTATTTTTATTAAGGGTTTAAATTAAGATGTGTTCCATTTGTGAACATATTTCCGGTTTTCATTAATTTTTGACCATACATGTAGGATCTAAAACAAGAGTTCTTCCAAAATGTTTAACTCAGTGCCTTTCGTGGTGCACGTTTTGTTGTCGTAGCAACCGGTATAAATCAAGGAATGTATATATTTATGTCTGCAAAGCGAACGTTGCTAGGCGAATCTCCTATAATCAGTTCACAGCCAAAGTAACAGACACTGCATGAGAAACAAGAAGTAGAACTCACTCAACATTTATGGTTCATTTATATGGTTAAATAATACTTACACGATTAAATTGTATGTATTTATTCGACCTCAGCGCCACGGTCAGGATGTGACACAAGGTCAAATTTTAAGCGAAAGTAGACAGTCAAAATCCGGAGAATAGAAAACGTCGGCTGTCTCCGTAGGTAAGAAGTAGGACCCATCCAAAATGACTATCCTTGGTACGAAATTAAACTGCAGTTTGTGATGAGACTCCAGTTATGGAGTTCTGTTGAGTGTGAAGTACTGCTTTTATTTCTTGGTCTATTCTGACATTGAGTGAAAGAAACTGTTAGGGAACCGTCAATGGGTAACTACAAATGTTCGAATTCTTTTTTTATATTGGATTGGAATACCTGAAACCATATTCTTTTGTGGAAAGAAATGATTATTGATTGATGTAATTATGAATGTTAAATGGGAATACTGGAAACCATTTTATTTTATGCAGATTATTTGTACTATGAATAGTTACTTGAAGCTGTAATTCTTTCCGTAGGATTATAATTTGTTTCTTGAAACTATATAAATGCTTTTGAATTACTGGTATTAGATTAGAATACTTGAAATGAGATAACTTAGAAAAAAAATTATATTCAATGGCAAGGTTTACAATATACGATAGAATTGTACATAAATTACTTGTAATGAGTAAAAATATTTGGAAACATGCCAATGTGTGCAAGCAAATGATTTTAGATAAAAACATAAAATTAAGCAAAAAATATATAGAACATCGAAAATAGTTATTACAATCACATATTTACAAATGAATCAAATTTCGGCATTAATTAACCCATAACAATTTGATATCCCGTCAAGCAAATAAATCAACCCAAGTAAAGTTACTTCGAATTCAGAATTTTGCTTCTCCTAGACTCGTTGCCTAACCAATACTAAAGAATCCAGTCTTTCCTACTTGTGGGGAGTCCTAGTAGCTTCGTTGCTAAAACGCTGGACTTCGACATCGTAGTTGCGCTATTACATTAACTGTCAGACTAATACACTTGGGAAAGGTATGAACCCACTTATCCCCGCCAGTCATGGTATAAATAGTTGCACAACAGTTCTACAAGGTTAGCTTAAGCAGTAAATAAACCACCAACATCGACATGCCATAAAAAAAAAAGATAAACTTGTCCCACTGTGGAATAGATAGTTTTCTGCCTTTCTCAAGTGCATTATCTCCAAGTGAAGCACCAACGATATCGTCCATGATTTGAACTCGGGTCACCGATTCCATATCCAACGACAATATCTGTTATGCTAAGCTGGCCTTCTCGAATACTTTGCCCTTATATAATAAATTCTTTCATTGGTTTATTTCGTGCGTTTCTATACTTGTTGCTGAAAAATAAACATAACTTACAATTGAATGACTATTTACTCAATTACCCCATTGTAATTTGAACTGAATCTGAAACGAACGACGGAAAAATGATTGCTATGACTAGTGAAAGAATAAGCCACTTGAACACATGTGAGTAACATTTTTCAAACGATAATATTGCATTTGTAATAAAACATGTGTTTTTAATCTTTTGTATTCAATCGTCTTTCTCTTTAGAAAATGTTCTCTTTTCACAATCCATATTTTTATAGCATGAAGCACTTGCATTATTTCATTTAACCCTATGGGGAAATAATCGGCTAACAACTGAGGAATGAACCTTTTATTTCTAAATCAGGATGCAGTTACCGAAGTGAAATAAATCCTTTACTCCGCCACCTCGGAAATGGAGTCAGGGTTCAACTCTTTATCATCATTTGCCATCTCAAGGGATCACTCATCCAGGAGCCAATTCGCAAGTTTATTAGTGTGTGCGTACTGTTTGGTCAGATAATGCAATTCGGTGAAGGCTTGGGCTGAGAGGATGGTCAAGTCACGTTCTTTCACGGGATGTTGATCTTGAAGGCGTGGACATAGCAACATGCTTTCGATGATATGAGTGAATTATGCCGGTTCAATAAATTCTCACAGATGCTTGGTCATAAAAGGAAGAGAAAACGAGAAATAGAAACGATGGCAGGGTCCTGTAAGAAGTAAGGGAGATAATCTAGACACGAACGAATGGGAAAAATGACCTAAAGTAAGAAGAGGACGAAGAAGACGAAGCGTTTTCTTCTACTTCTTATTATTCTGCTTGAAAATTTTCCACACTAGTTTTAAAAAGTGGTTTTTACTGAAGTCGGTGTTACAGTAAGTCTCTTCAGGTTTCCAGGATCCTTCGAAGTATTTTAGGTACTCCAAACGCTGCTATTTTCTGGATACTTCCTTTCATCTCCAGTTCCCTTATTTTCTAAGCCCCTGAAGATCGTTCCAAACACACAAAGTACAATTGGTCTCACTGTAATCTTTAGGTTTCACAGTTTTTCAGCTTTCTTCAAAGATTTCTTAGTCTTTGTACTTTCTTTTATTTTCACTCTGTGGTCCTCTGTAAAAGCAAAATCTAGAAAAATGACATTTTTTTTCTGGTGAATTAAAACTGAGTTTGGTTTTCTGGCCGGGATTGTGTGATCCGTTCGTTTTCCAAAGTCCGCCAAAATTTTATACGTTTCATTTTCTCTGACGGTCTCTCCGGGTATCAAATCGAACACTGTCGACGTTTCTCTAGTATTAAATGAATAATTGTGCGTTTTGGTGGCGGCATTTTATGGGTAGACGATCTATTATTCGGTTGAATCGAAAATCTGTTCATAGGGAAGAAATCGAGATATGAATTCAGCATCGTTTTCTCCTAATTCTTTCAGATATTAAAATCTATGGTTTGTTGATTTGACCTGGAAATAGGCTATAAACGAAGATCTTGTGAGCAAACAATGTAAGTAATTTTTTTTATCCTTACCGTAAAAAAGAAAGCAGGATGTATTGAAAAATAAAATAGCAAATTAAGCAACGCAATGTATTTTTATTTCAAAAAGTAAATCAGTACCAATTGGAAAGAAAAACGACAAATACCATTTGTTAAAAGGGTGAGAATTTAATATCGTGGACATTTTCCAAAGTAGAAGTTTTCCTACCCAGCCTCGCTTCCTCTTTTATTACGTTTTTGCTTATTTGCTGCATTTTCTTGAATGATCGACTGTTTTATTCATCACTATAAAACCAATACTTTATTTCATGTTGAATATAACCAATTTATGATGAGTAATTAGTTACAACAATTCAGCATTTTTCTCACAGTCATGCACACACTTATAGTGCCCATCATTTTTTACTTTTTAATTTTTTCTTTCGGCCTCTCGAATTTCGACATCATTCCAAATGATCTGATTATTCTAACAACTGCACAAATGTTGGTGTTCTTCAGTTGATTAAAATCCCTGGCGAAATTCTGATATTGTTTATTTTTGAGTTTCTTTTTTTCTTAAATCATTTTGTTATCATTTAATTTTTCTTCCTATAATATCATGTCTCATTGTCAGAAGTAAAGCATTATTTTTTTGTTCAAATGTGTCAAACCCGGTCCTCTTCCTCGTGCGAGATGTTCTATCTATTATGGTTATACGATATTTTTCCTGAGGCTTTATATAGAACGACATAAAGACTCCAAATTATATAGGGGTTGGTTTTCAAGAGATTTCGCTTTTTGGCTCAATGCAAAAGCATGTAGGCATGAGCAACGACAGATATGACATTAATAAACGATAATCTAAGTAAACACCATAATTCTTGGTTTAATATAATTCGAAGACATAGAAAAACTATATGGCAGTTAAAAATATAGAATTTACGGTTGTCTTAATTAGTGAAGAAAAAAAGTAGTTGGGCTGATTTAGTGGCAAAAATCATGTCAGTCAAAAATGAAAATGTATTGTTCAAGGGTAATGGTTCTCATAGTTTACTAATTAAACCTTTCGTATGCAATAAAATACAGAGGTGGGAAGTGTTGTAAATATATTTGTGTGGAAATAATTGATAATATGGCATATCAATATATTAAATTTACTCAAAAAGGAGTGTAAAAGAGACATGACAATGTAAGAACGGTGATTAAATTATAGTTATTGAAATGATTTTGGTCATCTAGAAAAAATTCAGTGTATTCTTAAGCATAGAATTTTACTCGAATATAAAAGTAAGGTTAACTGAGACATTGACATTCATCCCTCAGTCAAAAAAAGGACTTCGAATTTGTCATTAAAACGTGCCAATAAGTAACGTCATAGTTCTCTAAGATAAAAAAAAAGATGAAAATAAAAGAGAGTGATCATTTGCAAAATTGAGTAAATCTTGTCAGAAAATAAAAAAGCATTGTCGAATTTGGGTCAGGATTGGGTCAATACTTTTTAACGTATCTGGAATGACTCTGAAGTTCAAAGAACAACTTATCGTAGAAAAAGGAATCAAAAGAAGAACTGAAACTCTGAAGACGGAAGCAGAAAATATTTGTGAGAGTTTTAGAATATTGAAAAGACCTGATATCATCTGGTCCCCATTAAAACACAACAGATGGTACTTGTGTGAAAATAGAACGAGCTCAAAAGTAATAACTCATGAAAGATAAATAGTAGAAGAAAGAAAGCCGTACAAGTATTGCACAAATAAACAGTTTAAGAAAAAAGCAGATGATGGAAAAGTATAAAGTCATTTATAAATGAAACGATATTTCAAGCTCAAATGGAAACAAAATATAATATAAAAGTTTTGGTGCATTGGAAAGAAATATAGTTGGAGAAAATCGCATTTTGATCATATATTACTATGAAATATCTCCCTCTCCCTCACACACACACACACACACACACACACTCACACACACACACACACACACACACATATATATATATATATATATAACGCGGATTTGAGTTTATACAGTCAGAAACTATTTGATAGATATGCATTCTGCACAAATATCTATAATAAGAAAATAAGTAAATGTATATTGTATGCATGCGTGTTTGCGTGCAATTACTCACTCACACACACACACACACAAACCACAAGAAAAATAAATATTCAGAGGATGTATTTTGTATCTATTATGATATGCCAAATTTCTTCGTATTTTTGTTAAACCATCTTTAGGTCGATTTGTAGCAAATGTTGAAATTATTTTACCGAAAAATATTATGAAATGAAAAATATCCTTTTGTTTCACAAACATTTTTGAAAATCTTATAAACTACATAAACTTCGTCTGTCATAGTTTTAGTGAAATATTGCCAGTTTCTTGTCTTTTTAACGTGAAACATTTTTTTAGAACGATTGATATTCGTCGTCCGTAGTCTAAATATGATGCTAATATATCTCTTAGCAAAACTCCAGTAATAATGTCGAAGAGGTCGGTGTTACCATCGGATGATTAAACAAATGTCTTCTTGTTTTTGTAAAGCAACATTATTGTGGTGATCATGCGCTAAAATTATTTGGTCTATCTTTCCTCTGTGTATGAAAAGTAATACCCTGGAAAAAAAATAGTGTTACCTCAATATATTTGGCTCGGACTCCTTCGATGTTTTGATAGTAATCAACATCTGTGATGTTGTTGATCGATTCCATTGAAAGCCGTTGTGATTATTCTAAGGAATCCCCTAAGCCATTGTTAAATAACGATTGAGAAGAACAAAATGATTTAAGAAAACCTTCACAGCTAGAGCAGTTAGAATTATGCTACTGTATTCATCAGTGATTCTGAAGTTGCCTTTTATCAGAAATTGAGGGTTGCAGCCTTTTATCCATTCCTCTATTCTGTTTTGTGTGCATAGTCGTTGAGTAATCGCAGAAGCTTGTTGACAAATTTTATTGTCTTTCATACTTCAGGAGGTATTTTATCTTTTCGTTCTTTTCAGCATAGCGTCAAGTTCTTACTCCGTAAACAATCCTACTTTGATGTCTAATTGTCTATTAATGATTTTTCGGCTTGTTTTACAGTGATTTAAGGAGTGCTTCTTAGCAAATTATTGACATGTTCTCTTCATTTGTAAAGTCTTTCTTCTTGGTTGGCAGCATTTAGTTTCCCTCTGTTGCTTTCATTCACTTCATTTATTGTCTGTCATGGTAATCGTTATTGTTTATCTTCTACTGAATTTCTAATTTGGTCTTGAATGTTGTTTTATCTTGTATGAATTACTTTTCTTTGGATTTGCTTAATTTTCTGCGTAATCACTTTTGTTAGGGTTCTTTTGCTAAGTAAGCATGCTTTTTCATGTTTTTCCTTAACTGCTACTGACCCCTAAGGAAATCTGCATTTGTCTCTTCGCCCTGTTCGTATGCACTTGGTTTCTACTTTTATATGAGTGATAACAATGTTTTCAAAGTCGTCCTTTGGAGTGTTTCAGAGGTCTCCTAAAGAGTTATAAACTTGTTTCTTACAGTCACTGTAAATTGACCGCTTTATACCACTATTGAAAACAGAAGACCAGTAACATCATCCTATTACCCAACCCCTCCGCTCGGGCAGGATATGACACAAGGTCAATTTTTAAGCGGTGTTTAACAGGTTTGAATTCAGAGTTTTCCTTCTCCTAGACTAGTTGCCTAACCAAGGCTGAAGAACCTAGTCTGTCCTACTATTTACCCATAGCTGGAGGGAGAATAATTGGATTCATACCTTTCCCAAGGGTATTAGTGCTATGTGAAATGCAATCAGTCAGGTCCAGGAGTTGAACTCGTTGACCAGTAATATCATAAAGCTTTACATATTTTTTAATTTTTTACTCATATGCATTTATGCTGAAACAATTTTCAGGCGGAGTATGTCTTATAGCCCAATGTTCTATCTATCTAGTTCTTTTTTTTATAGATCTATAATCTTGCTGAACTTTAGAGCTAGTTGGGTAGGTTCATATCTATTATTGCCTTTTTTCTGGAAGTTATGGCTTAAGCATGTAAGCTGGATCTTGAGAGAAAGTTCTGCTAGATATTCACCATAAACAGAATTTATTTTTCCGTTCTTTGATAATTTACCATTCATGTCTCAACCGATGGGTTTGGGAATGTGTCGAGCCATGGAAGATAGTCCGTGGTAGATGGTTGTAATATTCGATTCATCACTAGCATTAGTTGGACTGTAGCTAGACCCGATTGTTATGCAAGGGTTACCTTTGAATATAGGCCAAATCATTTACTGGTGGATTCTGTTTATCTATTTCCTGATTTTAAGGCACAAAAACTGAGAAGCTTTCCTAGACCTCCAATGGTGGCATTGGCGTAGCTTTTCAATGTCGATGCCGCTACAAGTGCCAATCCATTACCGGTGTGAGGGATGTTCCAGCACGTATATCATGTGTATGTTATGCCCTGTTACAAAGAGCGTAACCCCAGGTTGCTTGTTGCGTTAAAAGTCTAAACGTTTAAAGTGGTCATGTTAAAAATTCTTTAGTATCTAAGTATTTTTTGTCTCCATAGCAGATTTTTCAAACACTGGCACCAGTGCTCCAGCCGCTGAATGATACACTTCTTGTTCATCCACGTGAAAGACTATGTAATTTGAATTTGATTCATAGTAATCTCTCATTGGTTTTTTCTTCTTATCAACGGACAAAAGCCTGGTAAATGAATAACAGTAGGTTCCCTACTGGACTACATGATCTTGTACGTTGACCAATAAGGTTCCTCCGCCCAGCATTAGGTGAGGCGTGCCGTTGACATACATTTAGATTCTTTCAACTTACTTCACATCCACCAGACTGCTCCCATAGTTTATATTTCTTTACTTTGGTGTTTCGTAAAATACCCTTCTTCCTCAGAGACTATTATCCACTGAAAGAGGGTGGCAGAATGTCTAAATGATTATGGTGACAGCATTTATAAGATGTTTGACTTCTCCGATTTAATCAAGGTTTTATTGTCTCAAAATACACATCTCCGGCATCACGAGTGTAGGTTTTGGATAATGTAAGTTTTCCTTCTAAGGAGGAAAAGTCTCCCCATTTTCTTCTGAAGTTTCAATTTAGTTAAAGTCTAGATATTCTATTTTATTTTACGCATGTACATGTAGTATCATTTTTTTATTTCATTAAGCTACATCAGTTTTTATTCTATTTTAAACAATTCTTTAATACTCTTTTTTTTAAATTGAATCGTATTTTCTGAAGTATTGTTAAAAGTAGTTATCAGAAAAATGTTGATTAAAATCGTTTATGTTCTTCTGGATAAACATTCAGAAACCTTTATATCCCTGTTAGTGAGCATAATTACTGATATTTTCATGGTAGGGTAGTAATTACTTTTCTTTGAATTTTAAATACTATGACCCTAAACCACCCGTAAAGAAGAAGTAGTTATAGTTTTAATCCAGACCTAAAAATGTAAATATTCTAGCGTTTTTCTTTCCAAGGTCAGGAGCTAATTAACAGACAAGTTCATGTTTTTGTGACTATACCAGCTAATAAGCTCGGATTAATTATAAAGGATATATATATATATATATATATATATATATATATATATATATATATTAATGAGTTGAAAGTTTATTCATATATATTATTGGCATGAAAGATTATTGTGAGTGCAGAGGAAGAAAACGATGACTGGAACGAACGACAACTACATTGCAAATAATTGATTTCACGCATTAGGGATCATTAGGTAATTCTAAATTTTGAAAAATTAGAAATGTTACAATGGCATGGATCATGGAAATGATTAGTTGTAGGTTAAACAGGACATGCATGCTTTATATTTTGTACTTTCAGTAACACATGAAAATGTAGAATTTTCTGAATTTTACGATATTAAAATATGGTTTACCTTCTTTTTTTATTTCCCTTATATACTATCAATATATATATATATATATATATATATATATATATGAAGTGGTTCTATTTGAGAATAGATTTTACGGATAAAAAACACTTGCAGAACAAAAGAAGATAATTTTATTTGACTACCAATTACAAGCATAGAAGTTAGCGAACGATTGATTAATTTTATTTAGAAAAACCACCAGTAGCAAATAACTACTTCGATACAAGGTGGAAATCGTTTGGAAGATCTAACTACTTCTTATTCATTACTCAAACTATGACATCTTTTAAAAAGTCTTTGGTGTTATTGGGATGTTCATTAATCTCCTTAACAACGTCCCACACATAATGGTCCCGTGGATTGAGATCTGGAGAGTTAGGAAGTCAAATGTTAAGGTTCGCACAGATTATCAGTCATCCACACTTTCTTCTGCAGGATTTTTGAGTTTGTTTAAAAGTCTTTTCGGTCTTTTTAAGAGGTTTTTTTTTTTTAAATAAAATGACCTCTCTTCATCATGTTGGATTTGTATGGAATGCCTTCATGAAAACTGCTTCTAATTGTCTTTTCAGACGCATGCAACTTTTGGACCCCCACATTTGGCCGAGCAAAAGCAGGACGACCTGCTCGAACATACACACAGCAGCTATGTGAGAATATGGGACGTAGCGATGAAGACCTGCCTGAGGTGATGAACGATAGGGAGAAGTGGCGAGAGAGGGTCAAGGATATCCATGCAAGCGGTACGACATGATGATGATGATGCCCTCAATGATTGAACTCGGTTTTTATCAATTGTCTGCTTAACTTTATGAATAAATTCGGGTATTCTCATTGTGGAATGGTTTTCTTTCCGTTTTGATGGAGACTTTACGTCATGATTTTTTCTAACTCTTTACCTAGCTTGTGGACAAACGATTTTGAAACTCCGAGAAAAACGTGCAATTTCTAAATCCCCACAATCAGTCTTTAAAGTCACAATTTCATCATGCCTTTTCATCTAATTTGTTAGATTAGGTCTGTCATTGTTAATTTCTGCAAAATAAAAGCGGTAAAAATTCATAAAAAACAATATCAATCTACAATATATGTCCTCAAATACTAGCCGCACCAAATATATATATATATATATATATATATATATATATATATCTTTAAGAAAAAAACAAAACCGGTCACGTTAGGATTATAAATTTATTTCCATCCTGTTATGTGTTTTTGATATAAACCAAAAACACAAAAATTTTACAGGACTTCTTCGGATCTTATGGATAAAATAATTCAGAATAGACACCTGTGATAGAAGAGGGGTGAAGAGTTATCTTCTCGTTTAGCCCACTTCCGTTTTATTTATTTATTTTATTCTATTGCCGGTTGGAATTCTAGAAATTTACCTTTTTCTATTTTCATTTTTTTATATTTTTATAGTTTTTAAACTTAAGACGTCATAATTCCTTACTGAATCACACACACACACACACACACACACACACACACACACACACACATATATATATATATATATATTTATATATATCAGTTACATTGAGCTCTTTACCAGGAAATGTTCACTTTTGAATGGATTTCTTGTCCTGATTGAATTACTCCCAGCTCTGGTTTAACTGGACCGAATAATACTTTATATATACATATATATAGTTAGTGAGACAGTCCATGTGAGTTGGTGTGCGTATGTATAAGTGCGTGTGAGAGTATGATTGGATGCATTGCGAATCTATTTAGGCAAATACAAGCGTGGCGCACCAGATCAGAAGCAATTATTTCTGAACGAGTTGCAAAGCTGCTTTATGCTGTTAAGTGTTTTAGATCATCAGGCTCAATCATTATTTGATTTGGCTGTATTAGCTGACGTGAAAGGCTTTTCTTTTCCCTTCTGGGTTCGAATCTTTGAACTGTGAATAGCAAAACAGGAATGCAAAGATTCCTTGAAAGGAAATAAATAAATAAAAACTCTTTCTGTTTATCACGGAGAAAAGCGTTCAATGAAGACATTAAGCCCTTTGTATTTGTATTATCAATATTTATTGTAAAGTCTTCGAGATGTGAAAAATACCAATCTAGAAACAAAAGATTTTTGCTGAATCAAGACTGTATGTTATGCACATAAGCTTGAATGTGACAGTATCAGCACGTATTATATGAAATCCATCTCAGAACAAGTGTATCAGTTTGTAGGCAGAAATAAACCTTTCAAAGCATTGTAAACATGTAAATATGAACCTGTTTAAGGACGGCAATTCTTCAAAAGATACATAGTAATTCCCACTTGATTCGTGTTATTAAATATGTTTGCATAGATCACAAAGCACACGTGTTATTGAATGTAAAGTGAGCATAGGTTACTCTGCGCTATATTTACATTTCGAAGCGAATCCGTTTATCTACTTGTGTAAATGTTTTCTTTAATGTTTAGTTAGGCTAAAGTCAGTTTTAGAAGCAAATTTCAAGAGAAAATCATTCACTTAGACACGATCTTAATAGTCTAGGAGTAGTCTACGAGACGTGCTTTCTATCATTCGACAGAATGTTCGTTTTATCCTGTGATATCTCAGCGATGAAATTGGTCCAAAGGTTGTTCCCATAAGATTAAGTAAATGTTTCTTAGCTTTTTGAGCTTTAATGGCATATCAACCTTCGTGAGTTATTTAACGCCAATGTCATCCTTATGGAACAGTAGTGATACTATTTAAGCAATAGCTTGGAGGTTAAGCAGTTTCATACCTTTCTCAATGATATTAGTTCCAAAGTAAACGTGATAGCCCGACAGGAGTACAAACTCGATTATTTCGAGGTCGTATTCCAACACTTTTCCCATTACTTCTCAGGGAATCTTCGGAAGATTAACTAAAATAAGTAAACAAGATAACTATTTAAATTTTCCTATCCAAAAAGTATATTTATGAACTTTTAAATGAGAGAAAAACTTAGGAATAAAAATATCGTATTGGTATGTTTACATTTGTTCTACCAAAAACATTAACATGTGGGTATAAATCGTAATCTCTTGATGGCGTTAATTATCCACTTCATCCTTACAAAAGCATAATTTGATGTTATACCTGTCCTTCATTGCTTTATAAAAAAATTGTACCGATAGAATCATAGTCATTTTAAATAATTCACTATTTTACCAGTAGGATAGGTTTAAAATTAGCAGTTATGATTTGTTAGTCTAGCTTAAAAATTATTACACCGAACCAAAGAGGCAAAACAAAACCTATTTTATGCTTTTATTTCCACTTGTATGGCTGGAGTTTAAGACATAGGCTATTTCTTTTGCTAACAACTTCGATTCCGTTTAATCAGTTTTAAGAATATTTTTAATGCTTATATTCCAAGAAAAATAACTGTAAAATTTAAAATGCATATAAAATCAAGTCAACTCAAATGACCTCAAAGATTTTCGAGGTATCATGCTCAACAGATTTTGTCACTGAAATTGCGATAAATTCTTCTAACCAGGAAACAAAGCAATTTTCAATCTAATTTGCAAATTACAAATAATGATGGGAAGTCTATACACACGCAAACATGAAACATTTTTATTTCTCAAGGGAAGTAATCACATGTTAACTATTTAGTTTTTTTTGTTATTTCCTTTGTAATTAATTTAGATATAAATTCTGTAACTGGTATATAGATGGTTTTAAAAGAGTCTTAATAAATAAAATTCATATTTGGTTGGCTAATTTTTTAAGTCATAGCCGTCAAGATGCGAGTATCCTTTTTTTTCTCAAAGAATTTTACCATTATTTTTAATATACTAAACTCTGGCAGAAGATCAAGTTAATAAAGTAATCAGTGAAACTCGAATTCCTGCAATTGTTTATGTATAAGAGGTTCTATTTTCCCGATTTGAATGTCCCAAAATTTGAGGTGCATATTATACAAAAAAAAAAAAATAATAAAATTAACATTTTCCACACTTACATACCTCACGAAATTTGGAAGAGAATTATCGGAAGTAAGTTATATGGATAGTCTAAACTTTTTGCTTTACTTCATTACAGTGAAATATCCACTGGAATGTAGTCCTGCTCGCCGGGGCTGTAGAATTCACCGACTAAATGTCTATTTTTAATTCATCAAAATGAATACTCATATGATATTAAGTGAGGATTGGATTTCTACAAATCTTAATCGGAAATATTTTCCGTTTAATCTTTGGTAAGTTCACTTTTTTTGTTTTCCTTTTTGATGAATTTCATTTTTTTCTATTTTATTTTATGTCATGTGTAAATTGCAATAAATTGCGTAAGAAATAATATTTAAAAGAAAAAGAGAAAATTCCAAGTTTTATTATATTTACAGAAATAGTCGATATTATATGTGTTTATTTAGCAATCCGTTCTCAAATACTTCCCATGTTTTTTTTTTATTTGCGTGTGAGTTTTATCTGTCATCTCAGGTACACCTTCCATATACAAATATAATTTGCCGAATTTATGTTTTTTTTTAGCTTCATGAAACAAATCATGTTTCCATATGTTCTTCTGTGCGTGTTATTTGTTATTGCAAGAACAACCCCTGTGCCAATATGCCATGTCAAATCTACACATTTTCACGAAAAACATCCTCTCGTTTGTAGGGTGAATTTTTTTAATAATCTCAATCAATCCTCTAGCACGATGACTATATCCCCTAAAGATATAGATTACAGCCCTAAAAACATTGACTTGGATAAGACATTAAACTACATCTGATGTTGAGTACGAGGATCATTAAATAAGTTTCCAGACATTTTTTGTATGGGCACTTTTATTGATAGTACACACATGAAATTCTAGTCCCCTTCGAAGTAATCTCCTCCAGCTGCAATGCACTTGTACTGTTCCAACAACTTCTGGAAGGCTCCATGGAAGTCCTCTTGTGTGAGCGTGTCAATGACCTTCGCCACAGCCTGTTTCATCTCCTCAATTGTCTCATAACGACAGCCTCTCAGCTTAGGGAATAAGAAAAAGTCACAGGGAGCAAGGTCTCGACTATAGGGACGGTGAGGAACTGTCTTGATGCCCATCTTGGTCAAATGGTCTGTGACAAGGATGGAGTTGTGGACTGACCCGATTTGAAGAGTGCTGGCCTTGTTATGTTTTGACCTGTTGACCCGGCCAAAAATGCCATTCAAGGTGATGCACCAGAAGGAAGTGACACATTCTAATGGCAGTTATGAGAGGAAATCGCGTGGGCGGAAATTGGCTGATGAAATGGGATGAGGTAAAAAAAAATCCCATTATACTCTCATAGACTGACGGACCGGAAGAGAGTGACTTCTGAACTGCATGACAGTTATTTCCGCTCGATGACGATCACACAGGCAATTCCAAAGGTAGCGGAAGTGATACATCCCGGTCGGTAGATATCGGAAGAAGCTGCGGAGGCGTGGAGGCGTGTCCATATCACCGCGTGGGAGTTTGAAGGTAATATAAGGCCGACGAATTGAACAGAAGGCAGACAGGCGAGTAGAGTTGAGGACAAGCAGTATAGTTGGAGAGGGAGTGGGACGAGTTGTAGTAAGGAAAGCCAGGGCTCCGGTTGAGCAGCCATGGAGAACGAGAAAGACACAACGCTGACGGCCATACTTTTGGGGTCAAAATATTTCAGTTATGTTCGGTCTCCAGCTCCCTCTCACACGCAAACTTAGAGTAACCCTTTTCGAAACCTTACAAATAAAGTGAGAGGTAATATACTTTATAAAGAAGTCTTCCTGCGTCTTTCTGTGTGCGTCGTTTATTACTACGTCCTTATCATCGTGCGTCTGTCTATTATTGTGTCGTTATGAGGCTGTTGATGACTATTTAACAGCCTCTTCTGACGGAATCTCTTCCTAAACTCCCTTAAAACCTCAACATAGTTACCCTAACTCTAACCGTTTGCCCAATCAACTCTGGTGTATTGACTTCCTTACTCCTCCCACACCTCTCATCATCCCTCACAGACTCCGTGCCTTCCTTGAATCTCTTATGCCACTCAAAAACTGATGCTTGATTCTTGGAATATGGTCCAAAACCAATCTGAAGCATTCCATACGTTTCTGTGGTATTTTTTCTAAGTTTAAAACAGCATTTTATTGCATATCACTCTTCTAAAGTGTCCTCACGTCCAAATTGCATTCACCAGCTATGACAATCAGGCTTTGGTAGGGTGTATTCCAATTCCTGCTGTAGCAGTTCATTTGAGCCTGAAATCATAAAACTTCGTCAGTCATCTCATACGAGATATAGCAATAACATACTGAATTTTCAAGAGTCTACGTCAATGTTAAATGCCTGGAAACTTATTGAATGCATCACATATATAATTCTTGAGATGGATGTAGTGTTGCGTATCCTTTCGTTATAATTACTCTAATGCCTTCTTTACTTGGAGTGATAATATATATTAGGGTCTCATCTATAGGTCAAATATATCAATTTAAAAATCATTTTTATTCAATAGAAATTATTAATATATTGTAAATGGTAATTATTTTTTATTAAGGATAGTTACTAGAAGCTATTTTTCTGTTCTAAGGAATATTAGTTACTTGAAACCATTAAATGTGTGAAAGCATCTTATTAAATAGAAATAATTATTTGAAGCAATATAATTGTTGGCATTTGATAGGAATAATTAAAACCAAAAAACAATGTGAAAAGTATTTGTATTAAATAGGGATAATAGATATTATATAACTGTAAGAGAATTATTCAAAAGAAGCAATTTCCCAAACGTGCAAATCTAAATGTACAATGCGTGCAGTTCCCTCATCTATAGGTAAAAAATAGAAGACATGTTGACATGCTGTTAAAATCAATCAATTCATCACTATGCATTTGAAGCCAATGTAGATTTCACTAACGTTCTTATCCAGAATAATTCTTTAAGGAATATAAAAATAGTATAATTCAACTTTTCAATTCATTATCTTGAGGAGAGAACGACCTAGTTATTAAAGTATATTCTCCTCTTCTCTGGAGAGAAACATGGTCAGGAGGTGGCGAAAAATTAACAGGTTTTAGGAAAATATTAGTTAGGGATACTGTACAGCCACGTGCCAGAGAAAAGTAGTTTGCGAGCCGCGTGTTAGAGACTAGTAATCTAAAGTATAAAGTATTGTCTTTTCTTCAATGTCTTTCGTTCAAATTGATTTGATTTGTAGCCAAATATCTATGCATATTCGTTTTATGGTTTCTTTCAGTTTTCGAGTGAAAAATGGTTTTAATAAACACAGAAAATAAGAATATTCTCTTCGTTGTTATACATCAGTCTTAACCGATTTTTCCTTGAAACAAGACAATTCGAAAAGCTTAGCTGAACACGGTCTGTTTAAAATATCCTGTTGACAGACGAGAATGAATTATTGCTGTTCTGTATAACTTGTCTTCTGCTTGTTCAGAAATCCATAACGAACTATGATCGAACGTTTTAGAGTTATAAATACACAGACTGACCAGAAACTAACAATCACGAATAGAAAAACTGAAAAGAAATTATAGAAGTACCTCTACCTGGTCGGTGAAGATATATCATCATCATCATCATTATCATGTCGTGCTGGTAGCACGGATATCCCTGACCCCCTCTCGCCACTTTTCCTTATCGTTCATCACCTCTGGCAGGTCTTCTGGACTACATCCCGTATCCTCACATAGTTACTGAATGTATGTTCGTGCTGGTCGTCCTGCTTTTGCTCGGCTATATGTGGGGGTCCATAAGAGCGGGATATAAAAGAAAAGGAAGCTGCTATATGCAAGCTTAATAACGGGCAATTAAGGAACACGTTCAAGTGGAAGAGAGACGAAATGAAGTGATGAGAGATAGACAAATGAGTAGTTGATGGGATAAACTGATATTTAGGTATAGATTGGTATAGTTTTAGGTTTGGTTTGGTTTCTTTGTTTAATGGCATATCAACTCTTTTTAGGTTGTTTAATGCCAAAGCCATTCTCCTCGAAGAACTGTAAAGGTACTATTTAACCCATAGCTGGGAGGATAAGGGGGTTCATACCTTTCCCAAGGGTATTTGACCGAAAGTGAACGTAATAGCGCAACTGGAGTACGAACTCGCGTACTACGATTCCACAGTCCATCGCTGTAACCATCACACCACGAGGACACCCCCAGGTATAGTTTTAGAGATTGGTCGAAATACAGTGGAACAGAAAACAAAAAGAGGGTTTGGGTTATATATTCCATTGAGTAGAGTAATGGGCTGAGAGATGCTGGTAGATAAAAAGAAACTGAAATTCCTTGAAAATCTTGCAGTCATCTCAATTTAGCCTCACAAAGAACTTCCGCCAAGAAGAAAGTTTCTTATCATATTTACCCAATCCCTCCGCTCGGGCAGGATATGACACGAGGTCAATTTTTAAGCGGAGTTTAACAGGTTTGAATTTAGAGTTTTTCTTCTCCTAGACTAGTTGCCTCACCAAGGCTGAAGGACATAGTCTGCCCTATTATTATCCAATAGCTAGAGGGAGAATAATTGGATTCATACCTTTCCCAAGGGTATTAGTGCTATGTGAAATGCAATCAGTCTCGTCCAGGATTTGAACTCGTGTCGCCGTGTCCATATCCGGTGACGATAACCATTACACCACGGGCACCTCCAATAAGAGGGAGATAGACTGCAAAGTACGTTGGTAAAGGAAAGAAAGTTCATATATTTATAGATATAAGATAGACTAACAGCTCAGAAGATCGAAGGAGAGTGATATAGAAAAGTTTCATAGTTGATATGATATAAACACTCATGTTTAGACAAAGGTATTTTTAGAATTAAAACATAGAAATGCACACTAGCGCGCGCCCTCGATATATATATATATATATATATATATATATATATATATATATGAAAAAGCACTTGACCAGAGAAAATATGGAAGATCATAGTGACAACTTAATTGATGAATACAAGACATGAGATTTTTATAGATAAGTATCATTGGGGAAATGCGGTAGAATATTGATAGATACAAAAGTACGCCCTCAACACATAAGTAGACTTGAAAAGAGAGAGAAAGAGAGAGATGAAAGATGATGCTTCAAAAGCTACTGATGAACAAAATAAAGGTATACATTTGATGCCATCAGCAAGAAAAATATATAGAATGGTATATTAATATACACGCACGTATATCTATATCTCTATATCTATCTATCTATCTATCTATCTATTTACCTATATATAAATATATATATTATTGCTCTGTAATGTCAGTTACATTGAGCTCTTTACCAGGAAAATTTAAATGTTCAAAGTTGAATGATTTTTTTGTCCTGACGGAAGTATTCCGGACTCCGGTTTAACTGGACTGAATAATATATAAGACCATCCTATAGTACGTTCAGGATTTTAGAATAGTTGTAAGTAGAGTATATATCATGAGTTCTTAAAAAATACCTTTTTTTCGGGACCGTCCCTTCAGAGTACCACAGTGACTGCAAGCTTCTGCTTGTTGTCAAGGTGCTTTTCTGAAGAGATGTGGCCAAAAAAATGGGTTCTCTTTTAGAATTCACAAATGTATGCTCTACATAAACTCTATATATATATATATATATATATATATATATATGCGAGTTCTTTTATTTAATCAGCTGATACAATTATTAATTGCATTCCTAAAATCTTTTGTATGTAGTGTTCGATCTATCTGATTAATAATGAATCTATTGATTTATTTCTCCCGCAAGATAGTCGATTAGGTAATAATGTATCTACTTTTTTTAAGTTGAATAAATACTTCAACTAGTCAGCATTCTTGGGACCCATTTTGCTGACAGCTTACTCATCACCAATATTTCAGTTAAAAATATTCAACTATAGCTGTTATTTCTGGATGAGACTTAGAACTTTTTGAACATCTCTCGTACCTTCAGCTTGGTAGGTGAATAGAGAGATTAAAATGAGATTGAAATTTAAAAGGAAAGAAATAGAGAAATAGATTAAAAACCGATTTGGATAGATAGATTGATCGAAAAACCGAACGATATATTAAAAAGATTCTTGGGACTTTGAATATTGTATCAAAAGTAGTAGGAAACCGTGATGTAAAAAGTCAAAGAATGAAGGGACACCGACAGCTTACAAGGAATCAGCCACTGTTTCTTTCTAAAATGAAGGAAAAGCAAGTTTGTCAGGCCGAAAAGGAAGGGCAAATTGATTCACAAAGCGAGAAGCTTGATCGATCGATTGATACGCAGAGAGGTAAATAGAGACAAAGGCAGACAGGAACTAAGTTGGAATGTATGAATGGTGTCTGGGGACAGAGACTCGAAGTTCCCAAGTAATTATACGTTAGAAGAAGTGTCTATTTAAAGGGCTATTGAAATAGATTTCTTTTAACAGCTGTTTTTCTTCACCTGTTTCGTGTTTGAGAAATTGAACTGACATCGAGTTTTCTTCTGTGCCAAAGTTACATTACTCAAAACGAATTCGAAATGTATTAGGTGAAAAATCACAGAACTGTGTTTGCCTGCCCACGTTGCAATAACTAGTTTCTTGGTCTTAAAATAAAACAAGAATGGATTTGATTTACGTGTGGTATAAATTTACATTAGTTTTTTCTTGAATTTCTGTTACAGAGTTTTGTGACAATTATACTTGTAACTTTTTGGTCTAGCATGCTGGAAATATTTATTTATGTGGTTGGGCTGCAGTACTCTCTAACTTAGCTAGTTATATTTCATATATAGTAATCTTTCATAAATCTCAAAGCACTAGGCTGAGTCAAAGGTTTTGCCATATTTAATACTTGTCAGTTGGCGGCGCGTATATCACGTGGTTGAAGCAGTTTAAGTTAGTACACGCAGTGGTTGGTAATATTTTTTTTGTATTTGGTGCGCTGACACGTCGTGCGTTGCTTCAGTCCGAGTGTGATTTGAAAACCGCACTGATGAACATGTGATGTAGTCTAGTCCATGGACCTATGGTTACCGAGTTCGAACGGGACAATAACACCGGAGATACAACCAAAATATTTTTGTGCTAAAGAATATGGTGCAGTTGATCCCAGTACAGTCACCAGATGATTAAAGAAATTTCACTACAGTTACAAGAACATTGATAATCAAACAAGATCAGACTGGACTAAACGTGGTGCAAAGGAAGATCAGACTTGGTTTATAACCGTGGATTCCGACGTCGTGTTCCAAGCCATAGTTGCAAACCCGAAGAACACCACGTTTGACTCATCCTCGTAGAACATTGATTTGATCACTATGCGTATGTAGTTTATGTTCAGCTACTTGATATAGAGAATATCATAACGGGCAGTTTTTCTTTAAGAATGTTAGGTGAACTTTCCACTAAGACACTGTGGATTTCTGTTTCACCTCTTGAACCCGTTACTTCTAGGGAAGTAAGTGAATCTCAGTAGCGCTTGTACTCAATAGGCTATAGCACGTACAAGACTCCGCAGAAATTAAAGAGACTAGACAACAGTCAATAAAGAGAGGAAGACATGGACAACTGAAACCACTATCAGCACATCAGTAGAAAGCAATATATGACACAAAACTGCATCTAGTTTCGGACTACTTTGGTTTGGTTTCTTTGTGTTGTGTAGCCGTGATGAATAAAGAGTCATAATGAAGGAATGATGAGACCGTAACACATTTCTTTATAAAAATAAATGTCTCTCCTTATAATTCAAAGGGTCGAAATTAGTCGTAAGCGAGAGAGAGAAAGAGAGAGAGAGAGAGAGAGAGAGAGAGAGAGAGAGAGAGAGAGAGACGAAAGACTTGGGCACCTTTTCAGTACCCACGAATTCCATAACCAGGGCCTTACGTTTTTGCTTCTTTAACGAGAAGTTCTCATCTGAGTTTCGCCATGGGCACTCTCTAGCCGCTATTCAAACCTCTCAACTGCCCGAATCTCTTCTGCTTGACCTGCTGCGACTGACTGTGGGTACCTGTATATATAATGTCATAACGCCAACACTCCCTACATGTTTGTTATTCATGTGATCTGTTTCCGGCTGTCAACCTTCGTGAGCTGTCCTCTTGTTTTCACAGTTGGAAAATTCTTTTAAGATATCCCTTCTAAAAGGTCCATTTGTAACATTTGTATAATGGCTTATCAACTTTTGTGGGATTTTTTTTAAAGCCAAAGCCATCCTAGTAGAACAGTAGTGATATTATTTAACCAATGGCTTCGAGAATAAGGGAGTTTATATAATTCCCGATATAATTCAACAAAAAATGAATGTAATAGCTTGAATGGAGTTGGAACTCGCTAAGTGCGGTATTCTTGTCCATCACATTAGCCCCTACTCTACAGAGACTGTCCCTTGTATCTTCCGATGAAGCTTTTATTCTGAAGTTTTAGAGATTTCATCATGTCGTGCTGGTAGCACGGATATCCCTGACCCTCTCTCGCCACTTTTCCCGATCGTTCATCGCCTCTGGCATGGCCGAGCAAAAGCAGGACGACCAGCACGAACATACATTCAGCAACTATGTGAGGATTTAGAGAGTTAGTGGTACCGAATTTTGCGAAATTCTCTGTTCCAATTTACTCGGAGTCGTAGTACTTGTTAGAATACCATTTTGGGATTAAATGGATATGTTTAAAAAAATTAGTATTTGATAGAAATGCCTGAAAGCATATAACTTTGTGTAAATAAATCATTGCTGTTGGAAGATTTCCTTGAAGCTGTATGATTGTAAAGTATCAGTATTAGGGGTGGGACTGTAAAACACGCTGGCTACACATTTGTAGAAAGGTAAGAGGAACTCCTTCTCAATAAGTGTCCTGGTTGTTGACGCCAGACTGCATCCGATGGTGAGGCTCCTGTTCCTTTTAATGCTATTACTTCCAGGTCCACTCTGACCCGAATTGGTAGCACCTGTTAGGGTCCTATCTCGTGGTGAAATAGAACTGTTTAATTATTTACTAAGGATTTCTCTAATTCGTGATTTGAAAACGTAGAACAACGTGAAATTTGTTTATATTACATAGACATGCGTGATAATTAGATTTACTATTGTTAAATAGCAATAAATGAAACCATTTAACTGTGTGCAAACAAATAGGCTCAAACTCGTTAAAAAATTATGTTACGAAATAATTACTTACAAAAATCACGCACGCGCACCCATACATACACACAAATATATATATATATATATAGTCATCAACAGACAGATCTGTTTCGTTCTATCAGAACTCATCAGTGTGGCTAGACATACTAGCTTCCCGTAGCCGGGATTGAAACCCGGTTGACACAAACGTCAATCCAAGCTTCTGCCCACCAGCCACGAGGAACTAGTAGCGGCGAAGTAAATTTCAAACGTTTATGAATCACAATTACTATTGTTTACATACATCCACTCAACGGCTACCGAGACCTTAATTCATATATGAAGAGACTTGCAATAAACGCTATTGGCAACGCGATTACTTCATTCGCTAAGAGAACTCAACCCTAAAGGGGTAGGGGAATATATATATATATATATATATATAGTCATCCACAGACAGATCTGTTTCGTTCTATCAGAACTCATCAGTGTGGCTAGACATACTAGCTTCCCGGAGCCGGGATTGAAATATATATATATATATATATATATATATATATATATATATATATATATATATATATATTAGATTTGGGACTAAGTAACCCGCAGGGGTTGATATGTCATAAAATTACAACCAACCATCCAATTACACTATTAAATTGGAATACTTGATACTATATAATTGTGTGCAAACAAATGATTATTATTATTGACAATAAAGTGCAACTCAAAATTCTGATGGAAGGCTGATTAAATAATTATGATATAATAAAAAAGGTACAAATGAATAAAACTCCGGTATTAAATAACCTATAAGGTGTTGATATGCCGTTAAATAGACCAACACTAACCAAACCATACAATATTACTCAAAACGTTTGTAAAACAAAAACGATACTTGTTTAGACCATCTAAAAATTTCGTGTGGGATTTTCTGAGAGTTAGATGACAACGTTACAGCGTTGGTACTTCTTTAATTCTGAAAATATTCAGAGTTCTATTACTTACATATATTGTGCCATGCATATCTGAAGATTTTTACCATTAAGGTTTTTCGGACTATTGCCTTCATCTTTATTGTTATTTCCACAACGTTTCGACCGATATGTCCTCCGGCCTTCTTCAGGTGTTTGTTCAACTCGGGAATCTTCACGGAACTTCGAACTACGTCCTTTATTGAAGCCACGGGGGTCGCCTGTTCTGATTCCGTTAGCCATAACCAGGTACTAGTGTTAAGTATTTTATCTAGCCTTCTTGATTTAAAAAAAATCTGTATATGAGCACAGGTAAAAAATCATACATGATAGTAGGAATTCTAGCCAAAATAAAAACATTAAGTGTATAAAACCAAAAAATTCACCCTGAATTGCCCAGCAGGACACATGGTGGTAACGGTTATAAGCGTTGGTTCCCTGAGCTTCTAAGGAGACAATCATCTGAACGTTGCAGGCCCAATCCTCACTACAGGCGAGTAACAATACAGGAATACTTACAACATGAAATATAAGCATGTTCACGATTAGTCTATATTATTTGATACTTTTCACAAAGCTTTATTACTTACGCCAACTTTGTAAATATACATTAATTTTTGTCAGATTATTAACAAATTTTTATATGCAGAATATCTTGCTTATTTAATTTATGATAAAAATATTATTTGTTTTCCAAAGAAAAAATACTTCCATTGATCAAACATATAAATCCTTCTGTCAATCTTTTGTTTTGTTTTTACTTTATTCAGGTTATTACTTTGATAGTCATCAAAATTTCATTGGTGTACTTAAGAAAATATCTATGAAGCTTGAAAGTTTGTTTGAGAAGATGGCATCGTGGAAGTATTTGCTGCAGAATTTTAAGTAGATTACAATAATACCTATAAATAAAGCGAGAAAAAACTGTATGTATCTAAGAACGACGGAGAGAACATTCATCTTACCGACTACCGGCACATAAAGTGTGATCATGTTTAAAATACTCGAAATCTGTATCACACTAAGGATATCTATCTATCAATCAAAATATATTTACATCTATCGACCCTGTGTGCTTCTATCTATTTATCTATTAGACACTGTTTATATATATCAACCTAGTTTGCTTAAATCTATCTTTGTTTCTATTGACCCAGTATCTATCTATCTATCACTTACAGTCTGTTTATATCTATAAATCTATCTGTTAATATTTTAAACACCACGAACCGAGACGTAGCTGCAGCTCGAACGTGATTAAGGGCACGGAAGATAAAAAAAATGAATCTCGGCAAAAAAATATATATGCATTTTGTTCTAATACCCCAAAGAAAGGCATGAATCCATCTTTCGTCTCTATAATACCGTGTATAGAAATTCAGACCCAAATTAGAGGGAAGATGAAAATGTTCAATTCAAAATAACTTAGACTCCAGTCAACTCTTTCTGATTATAAAGCAATAGCACCCTCTTAAATCCATCAGCTCTGTGTAGACACAAAATACCATCTAAACGACTAAATAAAGAGCAATGGTTGAAAGAGACGTATAACGAGAGTTCTTGAAATCTGTGTTGTCGACACGTGTGTGTGTGTGTGTGTGCGTGTGTGTGTGTGAATGTTAGATAGATACCGGACTGATAGAACCAGACTGAGATAGATAGATAGATAGATAGATAGATTTAAGCAAAGTAGGTTGATATATATATATATATATATATATATATATATATATATATATATATAGACAGATTGTAATAGTCAGACAAATAGAAGCATACTGTGTCAATAGTTAGATATAAGCCAAGTGGATCGATTTATTCATATGAAATGAAACAAACCGGAAAATAATATGTTAATTTATTTGATATAACTTTCTTCTTCACTAGAATATATGCTTTTTTTAAAAATCATTTATCAATGAATCATCCTTGTATATCAAACATACTATATGCGAACTCCAACTTTGTTACTATGACACCGATCGTTAATTTGGACCTGAGTGTTACGACCTCTTATGGTTCCATTGATGTGCCAAATAAATCTATTTAAACACTAATATTTCATAAGAATACTTGATACATGTATTTCCTAACCACTCCTCACGAACAGAATGTGACACAATGCCAATTTTTAAGTGGAGCTTAACAAGTTTTCCTTCTCCTAAACTAGTTACCGTATCAATGTTAAAGGACTCCTCGGTATGCACTACTATTTACCCATAGCTGAAGCATATGTGCATGCATACATTTCCCAAGGGTATTAGTACTATGTGAAATGTAAACAGTCTGTTTGCCATGTCCATTTCGTACGACGAATAACCGTACTCCGGGATCGTCTACTTGATGCTATATAATAGTGTGCAAAAAATGGTTTATACAATAGAAAAGTAAGAGCGATTTCAAAGAATCACTTCAATTGAACGTTAAAATTAAAAATAATCATTATATATAAATATATATATATATAGGTATCATACAATAACTTATGTATGTACAACAGCATTGCTTCTAACAAAGCCTTCATCAGATGAGGACTCTGGCTTCAGGCATGGTTTCGAGGCTGCAGCATCATTACCACTAGCCCAGAGCACCCCAGCAGTATCTCACGACACTACCAGAGTTTGTCAGATTGTTGTCACTCTATGGGATTACCAGATCCACGCTGATGCAGTTAGAGCCTTATCTTGGATCTTTTCCATGTATTTCTGGTGGAGGAAGTCCAAGATTAATCAAGAAAACGGAGGGTGAGTTGGCAAAAAAAAACCCTCTTCATCCAATTTCGATCGGAAATACATTTGTTATCGAGCCATTTCTGACGCATTGTTCTCGCAGATCCTCATATTTTTTTTACAACTTACGCTGATGTGCCCATTCGAAATTTTCTTCAAAAGGGGCCGTTAACTCAATAACGAAAACTTTTTTTTGCTTTAACGGACCTATATATATATATATATATATATATATATATATATATATATTATTCAGTCCAGTTAAACCGAAGTTTAGGTTTTTTTTATCCATAAGATCTGAAGAAATCCTGCTAATTTTTTTTTTTTTCGTGTTTTTTGATTTTATAAAAAACACATAACTGGATAGAAATAAATTTATAATCCTAATGTGACCGGTTTTGTTTTTTCTTAAAGAAATATATATATATATATATATATATATATATATAAGTGTGTGTGTGTGTGTGTGTGTGTGTGTGTGTGTGTGTGTGTGTGTGTGTGTACTTGATAATAATAATATAATTTGATATGATGAAAATAAATAAAAAATGTTGAGACTACAAGAACGATCAAAAAACATTCATAAACACATGCGAGATTTTAAAGGCACTGATGTCAGAAATGATTATGAGATTGTAGAACCCAATTTTAGAAGAAAATGTAGTGTTAACCTTAAATATTGTAAAATGTTTGGTAATTAAAAGGATAAACAATATAGAAAGATTTTTGAATGTTGAATTTTAAATTAGTTCACAATAGTTACAATATCCCTTTTTCAAATTAGTTTTGAATAATCATTAACAAATAATAATGACGTTTAATACTTTCGATTTCTCATTGAAGTATTTTCTTTACTAGATTTTTTAAATTACAAACCAGAAAATAATACGTTAATTTATTCGATATTAAATGAAACTATATGATAGCAATGAACTTCTAAAAATGACAAATGTTTTCAAAATTTTCTAAACTACGCACAATTTATTTTAAGAAATCATAAAAATTCTTAAATTTTATAAATTTCTATTTCAATCCTTCACAAAAAGTTAGAATTTATTTAATTGAAAAAGATCAAATTATACTAGAAAAAATAATTATTTCAATATTAATTCGCATCATTAAACAAATCTATTGTGAGGAACGGTAAAAAATTTTCCATTTTTATCGTTACTTTTTCATTGAAAAAAGTTTTTTCAGATAATTCATCGCATGCCAACATTAAGATGGTTTAAGAAAAAACGGAATCGTTAAAGGTAAGTTTATCATATACAAATAAATACTATCTAAATTTTTTTGTTCACGCCGGCGTATTTATTTCCATTTGTTTCTATCTATCTATCTATCTATCTTGATTGCATTGAACTTTGAAGTAAACTTAGAAAACCAAGGTTCCAATATGCTCTTAATTAAACCAACTAATTGTATTGCTTTCATTCTCATTGATAGCAACATTTTAGGTAACATATTATTTAACTTATTTAGGGTCATCTAAACGCAGATGAAGTGTAAAGATATTAACTGATATAAATGTGATAATAAAAAAAAGGCAGGACGATACCAGACTGATTTTCTTGTTACCACCAAAATACTTTTTTGTAAAACCTATATTTTTTTTAGACATTTGTCTTTTACTTGAGGAGAATAAAGTAAAGATAAGAAAAAAAAAAACAGATATTGACATTTAAATAAAACGAAATGTCACAAACACCTGCTGAATCTTATCAAACTGTATATATCAGGTGAAATGCTGTTAAAAACAACTGAGGGCAGTCCAAGGTGTATACAAAAAAAAAAAAGATTTTACATTGTTTCTATTTTTTATATAACGTCCTGTTTTTTCTGAATTATTGCATTGAGACATTATTATTATTATTATTATTATTATCATCATCCCATATTAAAATATTCAAAATAACGTGCTCATCATAATGAATATTATCAATTATTACAGTATTGCTCATAAATAATTAGACCATTAACTACTTATTAAGTATTAAGTTATTTTTTCCAAATCAAATATACAAGGATTTTATAATTTTTAATTGAACATTTTACATTCAAAATAGATATTATTTATCATAAAACTTTTCTTTTCAACCAAAGACATCGGACTCATATCGTTTCTAATGGAATACTATACAACCAAAATAGATATTATTAAGTGTACAGCGTGATTATTACAATGAAAAAGTTTTGAGTTCCATCCATGTCAGTAGCTGAGGAAATATAACACCAATTCGCATCATGAAGATAATCTTAGAACAACTTATTTTACTTAGCTAATATGCGTAATCGATGTGGTAGATAAATTAATAAAAATAATATACGCTGATTATCAAATACAATTTGTTTCCGTATTTGAGGAAGACAATAGGGAAGACAGATGTCGAAATTTCACAAATTGTTATGAAAAAGACAAAGGGAAGAATTCTTGAACCAAAGTATATTAGTAAATATTCCTCCAGATATTCAGATTAATTTGGAATTACTCAGGAAAATAGTTAATCTTAAGGTTTATTTCTAGGGTAAATATAACTTTTTTGTTATTTGTTATTAGATATACGTACTGTTATAATAAAGATAAAGATAGGAATACTAAAATCAAAGCCTGTTATTAATTACACTCTCAGAAATTCAGACATAATTTAGAATAACAATAAACGCTCATTAATCTCGATGCTTATTTTTGTTACATCGTCTTCATATCAGATATTAATTCTAATTTGAATTCTTGCTCTCATTTAGTTTGCTCTCATACATTTTGTCTATTAGTGTCTTAAACAATAATACCTTTAGTATAATTGACTAAAGTTAATTATCTTGGAAACAATGAGTTATTGGTTATTGGTCTGCCGTAAATCTCAGCGAGTTCTCGGATTATCTGTAACAGTTTTCTATACAGAGTTCGTATGATTTTATCGTTAGTTTTCTGTCCATTTATTTGTCATCATGATTGTCTCTTTAAGTTTATCCATCCTGCTTTCCCTATTTCAGTCTTAACTTCTTTGACACTCGGCTACAATCCATTAATGAAGATATTTCCCTCTCGTCCACCATAGTCGGTAATTAAATGACTTTCCACTCAGGAAATCGGCGTAATGACGATTTTCGTCCATCGTAATGCGCGGTTTGACGTGGCATAGCCATTACTCTCCGAATCAACCGGTGACATTCTACCATCTCCACGAGAATTCCCTTAAATGATTGACAGCTAGGACTTGTTCCACCAGCTCCCAGTCACGCATGCCGTGTACTGCCTTCAGTTATCACAACTACAGGATTTAATGTTATAAGCAATACAGTCATGAACGACGAGTTATAGCCAAAAGCGATACTTGGGAAAATAATAAATATTGATATCTATAAGGTTTAAAGATTTACTTCAAAGGAAAAGCTGATTTACTGAACTAAAAAAAAAAATTTCTATCTATCTATCTATCTATCTATCTATCTATCTATCTCACTCCTTTCATATCTATCTATCGATTGATCGATCAATATAATTCATATCTATTTAGCTATATATCTGTCTCTCATAATTTACTTATGCCTATTTATCTATCGTTTCTACCCTGCTTATATTCATCACCGTTATGTCTATTCATATTCATCATCTGTTAATATATTTTCCCATGTTTCTATCCTTTATTTTTCTATCTAACAGTTTATTTCATACATTTTTTTTCTTTTTTCTCAAAATGGTTAATCCGAGAACCGACTAAAGGTATATCCTGTTTGATAAAGTTTTAATAAAGATTAAAGGAAATATAGAAAATTGCACATTTTGAATGATCTACAAGATAATTCCAAAGACTTTGTCGGAATTTTGTTTCATAAATGTTCTAATTATGTTTTGGTCTTAAAACTCATTCGTATTTCTTTTTATCCAGAATTTATTTTCAGGTATTCGGTTTTAGAATTTTTTCGAATCTTCTCCGCTGAAAGGATCGGATTCTTTCGTAAAAAAATTTAAAATACAACAAAAACACATTAAAAATAGTATACGTAGTATTTTTTTTTCTTTGAGAAATTGTAAGCAAATGTACACCAATGTTCATTCTTCTTTAAGAAACTCTTCCAAATTTTATAATCCACACTCCTGTTTTGTATTATAAAAGCAGTAAATATCAATAGTTATACATGAAGACAACTTTAGTTTTCGTACTTTCCTGATTGCTTTTTTTGTCAACAACAGACTGAATAACAAAATCAGAATTGACCTATTTTTTGTGCATTAATTCTTCTTCATGTACCAGAAAAGATTCTTTATGCATTTACCAAAAACATATCCAGCCATTCAATATTAACAAAAACAAATTAAGAAAAATATGTGTTTCCTCAGCATCGACCGAATTGTTTGATTATTCCTCATTTATTTAAACTTCTTGAACACGAGCGCCTAATGTAATAAATGTCTTGAAAACATTTAAAAAAATGAGCGGCAAAATGGAACCTCTCTATTACCAGGGATAACGAGATGACGTACAGACGAGTTAAATACGCCGTACAAATGCAGTTTTAGTAGGTTGTTGCTTCAAGGATTTAATCATAACAGCAGCTCCCATCAATCTTTTTCTCCGAGCATTTCGTCCAAGTTCAAATAATGCAGCCATGCAGTTGTATTGATGAGGAATAATTCCGATATAGACGATAACTTGTCAATAGCAATCCATGCTTTACCTATATGTATGTTGATATTGCTTTCAGTAGATTAGATCAAATTTTTCATGGATTAAAAAAATATCTTCTTTTTTCTGTTATACAAAAGACATACGATGTTTTTAATCATGTCTAGGGTCATATTCTTAAAAAATGTTTCATAGGTTAAATAAAATTGAAGATTCTGATTAAGTTCTGCATATTGTTGTAGATTATGTATTATTGCTGACCTTTTAAGTGACAACCAAACAGACAAATTTTACTGAGGAAGTAGCTTGACTGCAACATCGTTGTAAGCGATTTCAAACCTCAGTCACAATCTTACGTTTACTATCGGACTAATATTCTTGGAAAAGATAGCAACCCACGTATTTTCCCGAATGAGGGTTAAATCATACCACTACTTTCTTCGACAAGGTTGGCATTGGTATAAATTAACCCATGGAGATATGTCAATAAATAAAGAAACCAAGACAAATTTAATTCTACTATATACCAGTACTACCGGACATTGGCCTAGGGTTAGAGTGTTCGCCAATTGCCCGGGAGACCAGGGTTCAATCCCAGTTCGAGTCATACCAAAGACTCAAAAAAATGGTACTTGATGCCTCCTTGCTTAACACTCAGTATTATAAGGTACGGATCAAGGGTAAAGTAGAGCAATCCAGGGAAGGAGTAGCGCCCTCCCCTACACCTCGGTGTAGTAGCTATCGAAAAGGGATCCTTCGGGTTACCCTCGACTATGGTCGCCAACTTTACTTACTTACTTATATATACCAGTACATTGTTTTCAAGACATAGACAATGCAACAACAATTATAAGACATACGTACCATATTTGAGTGTAGGAACTGTTTCTTTTTTTGTATCTAATTGCATTTTAATATTTACCCAACCCCTCCGCTCGGGCAGGATATGACACAAGGTCAGTTTTTAAGCGGAGTTTAACAGGTTTGAATTCAGAGTTTTCCTTTTCCTAGACTAGTTGCCTCACCAAGGCTGAAGAACCTAGTCTGTCCTACTATTTACCCGTAGCTGGAGGGTGAATAATTGGATTCATACCTTTCCCAAGGGTATTAGTGCTATGTGAAATGCAATTAGTCTCGTCCAGGACTTGAACTCGTATCGTCGTGTCCAATTCCTACGAAGATAACCATTACACCACGGGCACCTCCATATTGATCTTTGTAAAGTATTAAATGCAAAAGTTATCGGTGTAGAAGAACATCAGTTGTACTATTTAACCCACAACTGGATAGATTCAGGGGTTTATGTCTTTCCCATCGCTATTTGTCCGAAAGTGGATTTCGAACTCGCTTGCTATGATGTCATAGTCTAGAACGTTAGCAACTACACCGCGGATACTTTCCCAGTAGAGAACCTAAGGTAATGGCATAAAAACAAAAAAAGTAAGTATTCAGATTTCTTGTGCAATTAACAAGAAGGATTACTATCAATTTGAATTTTGAATCTGCTTTCACTCATAATAAAAAAAATATTTCAAAAAGTAAGACAACCCTTAATCTATCTAAATCTTTAATCAGATGTTCGACTGTTTCCTTGAAATCCAAAAATTTAAGTGCAGCAATGAGATGTATTAGTTTTATGTACGCTGACTGATGAGAAAAGGACGAGAAGAATTCTTTTAACATCGTGGTTGCTCAATCTCAAGCTAATGAAGAGGACTCTGAATATGCAACTATTGTTGAAAGAAAGCTGGTGAAACATAAAGTTTGGGGATGCTAAACTAGTGCCAAAATTCCTTTCTCCAATGTACATTCGGAAATATTTCTAAAAGAAAAAAATTACTTAAGTAAGTGAAGAATGGAAACTTGGTAGATGATCGGTAGAAAAATGTGTGATTATTACTGGATTTGGCATTGGGAAATTCCAGAAACAGTCCAGAAAAATGCAACGGATTTAGCATCATTAGAAGAGAATTCAGAAATGACAAATATTTTCACAAAGTAAAGCTCTGAGTAAACGTGTGGTCTAGTCAAATTTTAATTTGATATTATTAGAATTCACCGGAAAATAATTTTCATTCGATAATTCTCCGCTATGTTCCACTGGTACACTTCCCAAAAATGTGGACTCTGTATGGATTAACTAATTAATTAATATAATAAAATATTTGATAAGATTTACGATACATATATATTAGTGTTTGATAATAGCGAACAATAAACATTCCAAAGCAATTTTTGAGATTCGACTGTGAGAGAAATTGGACTGAATATTTCATTACTGAATAAGATAAATAGTAAAAAAAATAACTGTGTAATAAGAAAGTTAAAGAACAAAACCCCTTTATTTCCCAAAAATACAGCGTCCAAAACAAGAGAATGAAAGATTTACATTTAGACTATAAATAATGAATCTAAAACTCGTGATGAAATACTGCATAATGAAGCTCAGATTCATGTGGTGATACATTTCTATCCCAAATTCCCAGAAAATTTATTTTCTAGGAAAGATTTTTTGTTGTTTAACAATTTTTAGTTTGACAAAACTTCTCGTCCAGTCATGCCTCTTTTCTGTATTTCTTTGATGCCAATTAGCTACATGTAATTGTGTGATTAAAAGGCTCATGTCTATCATTATATAGCCGACAATGGCTTTTCTCCAATGTACGAGGATCATTAAATAGGTTTCCAGGCTTTTTTCGTATGGGCATTTTTATTGATAGTACACACATGAAACTCCAGTAATCTCCTCCGACTGTAATGCACTTCTTGTACTGTTCCAACAACTTCTGGAAGGCCCCATGGAAGTCCACTTGTGTGAGCGTGTCAGTGTCCTTCGTCACAGCCTCTTTCATCTCAATTGTCTCATAACGACAGCTTCTGAGCTATGGTAATAACCAAAAGTCGCAGGGAGGAAGATCTGGACTATAGGGGGGGGTGAGGAAGTGTCTTGATGCCCATCTAAGTCAAATTTTCTGTGACAAGGATGAAGTTCTGGATTGGTGCATTGTCCTTGTGGAAATGCCACTGACCCGATTTGAAGATCGCAGGTCTCTTCTGACGGAATCTCTTCCTGAACTCCCTTAAAACCTCAACATAGTAACTCTAACCCTAACCCTAACCCTTTGGCCAATCAACTCTGGTGTATTGACTTCCTTACTCCTCCCACACCTCCCATCATCTCTCACATACTCTTATGCCACTCAAAAACTGATGCTTGATTCATGAAGAATGGTCCAAAAGCAGTCGGAAGCATTCCATACGTTTTTGTGTCATTTTTTCCAAGTTTAGAACAGATTTTTATTGAATATCGTTCTTTTAAAGTGTCCTCACGTCCAGATTGCATTTTTGAAATTCACCAGCTGTGAAAATCAGGCTTTAGTAGGGTGTATACAAATTCCTGCTGTAACTGTTCATTTGAACCTGAAATCATATAAATTGGTCAGTCATCTCATAAGATATATAGCAATAACATACTGAATTTTCGAGAGTCTACGGCAATTTCTAATGCCTGTACAAAAAGTCCGGAAACTTATTGAATACACCACGTATCATCAATGTTTGTTTTGACAGTTTATCAAACGTCCTCATTTTTTGCTGTTATCGGTAGATTCAGTTTTTATCTTTCTGCAATTCAAGTCTCTTTTTCGTGAACAGTTTGGCACAGCAGTAATGAGTTTATGTCAGGTAATCATAGAAATTGGCCTAGGAGTGGCTCCTGTCTTCATGGCTATTCCCTTGCTCTCAAAGCTCTGGTAAGGAGAAAGAATAAAAAATGTAGACGACTTATTGCAAGCAAGTGCGCTGTCTGGAACGAAAGTAATTAGGCAATAGTGTTCTTCAGTGACAAAAGTAATTTTAAATAAGTTGCCTCTGTGAGCAAGCAATATATTAAACGGCTTAAATGTCATTGAGTGCTTATGAAAATATATGAAAATATCTCTTAAATTTGAAGGTGATAAAGCGCATTGTTGATAAATGTTCTCTCACACTGCTGTTGACCTGCACATTATATAACAAAGTAAATGTTGCACGTATGAAAAATATCAAGGAAATTAATGTTGCTCCAATTCTGAAAGTATGTCTTGTCTCTGGCCCTTCATAATGCAAGATAATAATTCCTGCCATATTTTAAAAACGGTAAAACATTTTGGCCGCCTAAAGTCCATATCTAAATCTGACGGGAAATTTTCATAAGATCCTCGCTGATAATATCAGAATATGGAAACTGATTCCAGTGACTAACTTCTGGCAGAAACCGCGGAAGGATCGGATCTAAATCACGCTTGAACAATGTGACAAATTACTGAAGTTGTCGTAAATGCACAGAACTAATTAACAGTCATGACCTGTTCACGTCATATTAATATTCTGCACCAATATAAAATCAATAATATGGCTAATGAAATTTACATGTGTATTTACATGTAGTTTTCTGATTTTAGAAGTTACACTTTTATCAAAAATGGTTAAAATCTATAACTTTCTTACTTCAGGCTAATTTAATGCAGATTAATTCGAGAATTCTTACTGTATCGTTTTTCATGGACGAAAATTTAATCATTAAACATTCCTTCTCTAACATCGGACGCTACTACTATTACTAGTACTAAACTGAATCACACATATATACATAGTTATATCCCGGACGATAACCACCATATTTGTTACGTCCTTCTTTTATATCTGGAAAATATTCTAGATATTTTGATATTCCTTGTCCCCGAACACCTTGTCGAAGAAGTGCGTAAACGAATAAGAATGTATAATTCATGCTATTTCCTGTGTTGGCTCGTAAGAGATATTTCACGGGTAATGATAATAAAAAAAGGTATTGATCACAACTTGAGGGATTATTGCACGGAAACAAAATATAAGAATGACTAACAAAATCAAATTAAACCCAACAGCATTTCGTTAAAATACAAAATACATTCCCTTAGCATTCTTCTAACAAAATTATATAAACGCATAATAAAGTTCAAGATTTTAGGAGGTGCCCGTGGTGTAATGGTTATCGTCGTAGGAATTGGACACGGCGACACGAGTTCAAATCCTGGACGAGACTAACTGCATTTCACATAGCACTAATACCCTTAGGTAAGCTATGAATTCAATAACACTCCCTCCAGCTGAGTTCTTCAGCCTTGGTGAGGCAACTAGTCTAGGAGAAGAAAAACTCTGAATTCAAACCTGTTAAACTCCGCTTAAAAAATTGACCTTGTGTCATATCTTGCCCGAGCGGATGGGTTGGGTGAATATGATAAAGTTCAAGATATACGGATAGGACTTATCTGAGAAACTGTGTTTAAAAGGAATATCCGATATAGACATGATATAAGCCTGATATATTTTGTTCTCTAAGGCTTTTTTTCTTCTTTACCGCTGTTCATTTTCCTCTCGTGGTTACGCCTTTTCTTCCCAACTACCGACGCTGCATGTTTCTTTTCAACTATTCATGTCACATTTCTATTTCCAACCTTTCCTCGACTGAGCCGTTTCAAATTATTCCGCCCCCTGCCTTTCTATTCACACCAGAAGACAAAAGGGATCTCATAATTTTTACTCCAGCAAACAATCTCCCACTACTCCTCTCCCAGTGTGTCCATTGGCTGCTACTATCTGAAACATCTCAAGTATACTTGAACAACATATATATCAGGGTAGTATACTAGAATAAATAGGAAAGGCACTTTTGTGTTTGCCTATTCAATATTTGATCCTTCAAGTCTTTATATGAGTCGTTTGACTTCCAAATAGAATTCAGAAAGGCAGCACGTTTTCTAGCTGAAACATTTCTATATTTTCCCCACTCCCCTCCAAAAAAACAAAACCAAAAAAAACAAACAAAAAACGAAAACCCCAAATTTTTAAAGCTCTATATATAAAGTTTAAGAAACCTTCCTTAAAGAAGATCAACTACGAATACAAAAGCCACATTCTGAAATGCCTTTAACATTTTTCCTGCTAATTCTTACAGTAGCCACTTGTAAAATTTTTATCTTCCATCAACTCACCTCCCATTTGTTCTTCCACCAATTCTTTATGCAAATATGTATGACTCGTCATTTTTCTTTGTCATTTAATCGGACGTTTCCACGAAAAGTATTCCAATGAAAACCGAAAGTAATTCGGGAAAAATACGGCGCCTTTCTGAATTTAGTGCATGCAGAAGTTAAACGACTTATATAAGATTTTGAATGAATCAAAGATACAATTGACAAACTCGGAGTGCCTTCGCTATTTAATAAAACATCTTTAAAAGATATATATCTGCCTAAATATAAAAGTTAAAATAGTGTAGACTCAGATTTTGCTGTTTATTCGGCAACGTCATCGTTAGAGACTAACAAATAAAACGCGCAGTTACCAAGTGCTTTTAAATCTTACCTACTCTATTCCAAATTACTAGCCCATGGGCTTGACGCTAAGAGTATTCACCTTCAATCTCAGGTCGAATCAGTAAAAAACTCAAAAATGGTACTTGATGCCTTCTAGCATAATACGCTACCGATCAAAGGTAAGTGGAGCAATCCAGGGAAAAAAAACAAGCACCTTCCCCAACACATCGGTTTAGTAGCTATTGAAAAGGGAGCCTTCGTATCACCGTCGATGACAGTCGGCCAATATACTTTATATATATATATATATATATATATATATTAGCTGTAGGAAGACATCTCAACAAAAAATTAACAAAAAATGCCTCTAGCACAAGTAATAACATGAATGGAACACATATCTATATTAAATATCTTCAACTTTAATGGACAACACTTCATACAAACAAAACCATGCGCCATAGGCACTGTTGTAGCCCCTTCATACGCAACCGTCTATATAGAATTTTTTTTAAATACGTACATCTACCCGGAAATTAAGAATGACTGTCTCTTTTACTCAAGATTCATTGACGCCATCGATATAATATACACAGGAAGAGTGGCAAAACCGAATAATTTCCATAACAAACCAAAATATGATGCACAACTTGATCAAATTTGATATCAATAAGTTTGCAAATTCTATAGCGGTTTTAGACACCCTAATATATATATATATATATATATATATATATATCGTTAATAACAGACAACTTCAAAAAACCTTTTACACTAAAACGACGAGCATGAACAATTAAGTTGATTACAAATCTTTAACTGCTAACATCTGAAAGACAGTCTTCCCAACTCACTAATGATTAGACTAAGAGAAATCCGCACAGACGACAACGAATTATAAAGACAAAAGGATAAAATTAAGATAGAAATACCAACACAAATATCCTTATACGTTAACCGAAAACAAGACAACAAAACCCATCTCCATCCTAAGTCAAAACCCCCGAAAGCTTACACCAAAAGTGAAGAATCACTTCTCATGCGTAACAATATTCAGCAACACACTCCCGCCACTAGCTCAAATAATAAAGAATAGTTGGAGCATTTTAAAAGCAAACTTCAACGTGAAAAATATTTTACAAGAAACTGGTATACTAACCTATCATCAACCAAAAAACCTCAAAGAAATGATGGGTAGCAACAGCATACTAAACAATAAATTATTTCTTAGGAAACCAAAAATAAAATCCATTTACTTTTGCCAACCATGAATAATCAGGAATAACCGATGCAGCCAATACCTCAAATGTAAATTAACTCATTCACTAGTTTCACAACTAGAAAGACTTTCAAAATGTACCACCAATCAAATAGCAGGTATTAAAATATCATTTATTTACTCGAATGCCCACAATGCCAAAAATAATACATTGGGGAGTCGGAATGGCCGTTTTGTTTTAGATTAAATAACTGTATATACGAGATCCAATCTATAAATCAGAACTATTTCATATTAGTCGAACAATATTTCCACATACATGGTCATGATTTTAACAGAGATAGTTTATTAACTATGATTGAAACAATTGAAAATATTACTAGCATGAAAACAATTGGAGAAAAAGAAAGAGAAATAGATAAAACATCTGAAAGAATGTGCCATTTGGATTTAATATGAAATTCAATCACCCGATTTGAAAATAATAACATCATGTGTAAACAAACAAGCAAGTGAACTCACGGTAAATTTAAACTCGGTCGAAACTTTACAGGAAAACATTAAAAGTCTCACAATGAAAAAGTATATATATATATATATAAACCAACCAAAGATAGTTGTTTCAAGTAACATACTTCAGGCTATTAGATATGGTACCCCAACTGTACATTATATATATATATATATATATATATGCAGTTTGCTGTCTTAAGAGATAAAAATTGCTCAATATCGGTGATAGAGTATGTGAAAATCTACATAATGGTATAGACACAAAGTTTATGGCGATTAGGGATAATCAGATTTTCGCCCAAACAATCATCAGAGACAACTGAATTGAAAAGGCGGTTGGATAGGCACAAAAATGGCGATTGTCTCCTGCCATTATCTCTGTGAATTACCTCTCTGTAGAGAATTCAGTTGGCCTAATTTTGTTCCAAATGACAAATCGGAACAGATATATTCTAAAAACCTATAGGTACAAGAGCAGACATCGAATGAACTCTATATAATGCCCATCTGCAAAGAGACATCAGATACAACGTACATTTTCTGAAAAAAACATCCGATGCAATGTATGTTTTCTAATGCCAATAATGCAAATTGCACATCAATATCGTCAGATGAAATAAACTTTTAAAGTACATGAAAGATGAAACTTTTTTCTTTTCATGTTCTTATGGTATAATATTCACTTTCTTATGTGTTGATTTTAAATGACACATCATCCCGTCTGCAGTTATCTTGTATCTAGAATTAGCGATTTGCGTCCATTTTACGTTTATATTCACATTTGATATGTAGTTTCATAAGTTTTATACACAGTCCTATGATATCAAGTATTCCTATTTAATACAAATAAGTTTCAAACAGATCTATTTGACCCATAAATGAGACCCTAACAGGTACTATCATTCCGGGTAAAGTTGGACCAAGCAGTAATGCCAATCAAAGGCTACTCCATACACTCAAGCGATCGAGATTTGAGTCTTATCCCCAGATGCAGTTAAGTGCCATTACCTATGACAACCCTTTTAGGGGTGAGGAATTATTTTTCTGCAAGGAGTAGATTCAGCTTATTTTAAGCATCGCCGACGAGTATACTTACTTAAGAATATCGGGTACAACGTAATATTTTAAATATTTTTATGAATAACCAACATTAGCCAGATGGCAATCAGATCCTGCATGTTGGTGAAAAATGGACTTTTTGCTACAATAAAAATCATAAGGACATTTTTCTTGAAATCCACTGTGAAGATTAATTAACTGCATAAAATCAAAGTCTTGGAACAAATTGGCAGCGAAACAAGGCAAATTTGGTGTGTGTGTGGGGAAAATTCTGCCATTAATTGACTTAAAGATATTAAATACCAAGAAGACTGCATATTTTGTAATTCACCATGAAAATTTTATAACTGTCTCTTACAGAAAACCTGTATTGGCAAAACGTTAGATATTACTACGCAGTTTATCGAAGTCTAATATTTAAAAAAAATCAAATAATTAAACATGGTCAAAAGTTAATCTTGAATTTCAATAGAATTTTATTGACAAAAAATTTAGCAGGGGCTTCTTCACACCGAAATTTATGAGCTTGTCGGTATATACTCTGGAAAATGGCGTATATTTTTGATAAGGAAAGCTTCGGATTTTACCATGTCGATGGATTGATGTTGACGAGGGTAAACAGAAGACAAACGTATTGTAATAGGAAATAACTGATAAAAGTGTTCAAAGATCACAGCTTAAATTTAAAGATCACAGCGAATCAGAAGTAGGTTAATGTTCATGATATAAAGTTCAATCTAGCGAAAGAAAAGTACCAACTTTATCAGAAATCAAATAATTCACCATAATAGATCAATGTAAATTCTAATCCCTCTCTCCTAATATAAAGTAAGTAAAGTTGACGACCTAAGTCAAGGGTGACCCGAAAACTTCCTTTTCAGTAGCTACGACATCGAGGTGTAGGGGAGGTCGCAACTCAATTGCTTGGATTGCTCCACTTTGCCCTCGATCCTTACCTTATAGTGCTGTGTGCTAAGCAAGGCGGCATCAAGAACCATTTTTTGAGCTTTTGATATGACTCGACCTGGAATTGAACTCTGGTCTACCGGACCATTGATGAACATTCTATTCATTAGGCCTATGGCCAGTAGTCTCCTAATATAAAGAAGCATATATAAGATTAAATTGCTTATGTTATCAAAAAAGTCGAATATGGACGAAATTTTCAACAAAGCAAAAAATAAAAAAGAGTGTGATGACCCTTGAAAATAACAGCTGTCAATACGTATTAAACATACATATTGACAACAAAGTTGCTAGAAAACGTAGAACGAGTGAAAAATTAAATGTTTCACAACGCTCGTACAACGTGTAGGTAAAAACAAATGAAAGAAGTTTGTTTTTACTGATGATTGAAACGCAGTTAACAAAATTTGATATTCTGCACAAATTGTTTAATTAAATCAATGTAATAATAAGCGATTGCTGTACAATTAATATGCCAAAATATCTCCTTTGGTGACGAATAATCTGAACTGGATAAGTTAGTCCCTTCCCAGAATGAACAATTATACCAGTTCATTAAATATAAATTGTTTATTAATACTATATTAAGTGAAATAAAATCAACTATTGTATAGCATCAATAGTTATACAAAATATAATATAGCGTCTGGACTGGTAATATGTTTGCCGGTCTTAAGTTAACGTTTGTAAACTTAGAGAAATATTGGAGCCATTCACTGATGACTGCGTTGCTATTTGAGTTAGAGCTTTCTCCTGGCTGATTGCTATCAAAATTGCTTGTGTGCTTTGCCACTCTTAATACAAGTCGATCCGTTCTCTATACAGTCGAAGCTCCAACCAACAAGTAATGCAAAATAATTCTAAATAGAATATGCTGATCTTTTCATAATCCAAATCTAATCCCACGCTGACAATACATCACTAGTCTAAAGTCTTCCTATACATAACATAAACATCCTAAATTTGCTATCCGCATGAAAGATCTAATTGTAATTACACTGAAACATGTCAATAAGTAAGGAATTGTCGCACCAAAATATAATTTACAAAGCTTTTGTAATTAGATAAAAAATGAAGGGCCTACTCAACACCTTCAGAATTGAAATGAAAAAAAAAAGATTTTCTAAACCACATTACATCTTTTAAAATAAAAACATTGCAAAAGTACAACGCTAGCAAGCCATGTAAGTTAAATTTAAAACATTCAGGAAACTCACTTATGGTCAAATGGCTCATAATGCATGGTGTTGCAGGAATACATCCCACATTGTAAAATGTCACTTGAGTGAAGCAAAGGAACTAAGCCAGTTGGTAATGGTAATTCTATCAAGCTAATATCTTAGCATTATCTTTCACATATGAGCAGTCACGATCATGGCTTGAATCTATGAACACCGTGGGTTTACTTTTGAAAGGTATTTTTTAAGACTTGTGAATCTATTAATACAACATATAGAGCTTTGCTTGTTAATTTCCTGTTACTCGTGAATTATGTTGTAACGAATACAAAATCGATGCAACATTAGGTTTAGCATCTCAGAACCTCAGATTAATCGATTAAGTGAAAGCCAACCAAGTAAAAACTGTGGCCCTTTATGTAAACAATGAAATATTTTAAAACACCATTTATTTTAGTCTCTTTTGTCAACCTATACAAACATGGCCAGTCGGAGGGTTGATCAAAATTGTGCGTATCTGACAAGAAATTCTAAGATGGAGTACCGTTATCTATTTTCAGTTGCCCCACAGAAGGGACAATTAAAAATGTGGAAGATATTTCTGTTGTAACCTGTATAAAAGCATCTGCTAATGAAGGAAGTGAAAATGGTTGTAAGCTATAACTTGACGACACGCTGCGCGCCCAAGAATACCTAGACGTTAACAAATTGTTCTGTCACAAAACTGAGCATGCTTTAAAATATCGACATTTGAATACTTTTTTGCTGCGTCATTTACGCCCCGAGTAATTTGCATAAATCCATGCAAATATGATATCAAAAAAAAAAAAGAAAGAAGATAAATAGAATATTATAAAGAATAAAAGATGGAGTAAGAAAAATATTACCTCATCTTTGTCCAAGTGTTGCCTTCGTTCACTTCCTTAAATATACCCCTTCAGTAATAATATAATAAACCAAAAGAAACTACTGCAAACATTTTGACGACAGTGTGGGTACAACCAGGAAAAAAAAAACTTTAAGTAATGGTAGAATATATAAGTTAATGAAAAAATCCTTTTCAGAATGTTTCTCCGAAATCAGGGGACTTCTCAAGTACTAGCCAGAATGGCTTTATATATATATATATATATATATATATATATATATATATACTAAGAGTTGAAAGTATTTGGCCTCCTTAAAGTTTTTTTTTTTGTTTCTCATCGTAGAAGTGTTATTTCTAATTAAATTAACAGATTTAAATACCATTAAACTGTAGTAGAATGAACTTGACTGAAAACAAAGAGCGTCTGATCTATTGGAACTTTTGCATAAAAGCTGGGAAGAAATACCTTCAGTCTATCTCCAGCCTTTGGTGGAAAGAATGCCGAGAATCTGTGAAGCTGTGATAGCGGCCAAAGGTCATTTTGATGAATCAATAATTTAAGAATTTTTCTTTGTTTTTTTTTTGTTTTTTGTTTAATGTATACTTAATGAGGCTCTGGAAGACTTTAGTATGATACATAAAAAACAGTGGGGTGCTAAACTAGTTTCATAAAATATAACTCTTTTAGAATGAGAAATCAAAAGTTTTGAGGATTACCAAATATTTTGACAGGTAGTGTAAGTGTGTGTGCGTATATATATATATATATATATATACAGAGAGAGAGGGATAGCGAGAGAAAGAAAGATAGCGAGATATAGTGAGAGAGAGAGAGAGATTGTGTGTGAGTTCAATCGTTATTTGTAAAATCTGTGAACATTTCATTTTATGTCCAAGAGAATATGTGTCTGCATCAAATAAATTCAAATTATAATTGAATCAATACTCATGAAACTCACTAGAAAATCGTTGTTATTGATTTATTTTACGGCATGTCGACCTATGTAGGATTATTCTATGCCTTGGAGTTAGGGAATTGCGTTCCTTTCTCGTTCATGGTTATCTTTTTGTGCAGTTGTTTATTACGAGATTTCTGCTCGGTCCAATCGAATACTTATGTAACGCGATTCTCTTATGGAGAATCAAAGTCAGAATGAGAAGGGGAGGCTAGTTTCTGGGAAAGAAGAGACAGAAGAAAAATAATTAGAAAAAGTTTAGAGTCTATGAAACGGCCAGCTAATCTGAGTGAGTCAGGCCAAAGCACTCGTTGAAAGTCATCCAGTTACGGGTGAATGACTACGGTGATTAAACAGAACTAAAAAAAAAAAAACAAGGGGATCCCAAATTTTCTACGCAGGTGTGGAACCACCGAAAACGTTACACCCTCTGACACAAGGCAGAAGTAAGCGGGCGACACTGGTTTGAAGGTTAGTTGACAGCCGGATGCACGAGGTAAAGACATGCTGTTGAAGACTAGATACGGCAATCTGAAGTCGGCCGAGGGTTGCGGCCCCCGTTTCGGTGTGCCCTCCGAAAGTGGGGTTCATCCCAAACGCGCTGCTATAACAACAAACCCAGTGAACTAGAGCTTTGAAGCTTCAACACGAAGCCGAAAGTTAGTTCAAGATCTGTGTCTGCCCTTTCTTTCTCTTCTCATAAAAAATTGGTTTTCTTTATCCAGATAACGCAGTCGACTTTGTTTTCATACTCTGTTTCTTTCTCCCCGACGATCACTTAAAAAGTGTAGCAGCGAATAAATTTTTGTGTTATTGAGCTAGGGACAAGGTTTCTGTGTGTTCACCACTTTTTCTCACGATGATGTTGCAACCGTACATTTGCTGTGTAACGATACATCGTCCTATTTAGTGCAGTGATATTACAACCTTTGAGAACTGTAATAATATACCTATACGTAAAAAAATCCATTGGAGTCATAGATGAGTCCCTGAGAAGTCCTACCACTATATGTTTGAGTGGTCCTGGGAGTAATACCAATAAAAGGGAACTCTATGCTTACTAGATCTCTCAAACTGAGCCTTACCATCAGAAGACCCCTTTGCTTGGTGAGTGGTCAGCGCATTCTAAGCCCCATCGCTAACAGTATTAAAATGAATATACTATAATTCATTTGAAAGCTCAATGATTCCATAATGAAATAGGAGGATACTAACACATTGCTTTTTTTCTGTTTGTCAAAATCTATACCACAAGATAAATTAAGAAGGAGTGGTATTAAAATTCAAAATAACTCAGTATCGGAAAAATTGATATCATTTTGTTCAGTAGTAACTGGACCAATACTTGTTTATTGAGTAGAAACAGCTCAGAATTATCTGCCTACAATCTGTATGAAGTTATTACGCAAATCAAAATAGACTTCACTAGTTCAAAATGTCCTGAATCAATATTCGTTAAAGTTACATTTCTATCTCCATCCTAGGTAAAATATCCGACTAAATTTTCTGCCAATTTCAATAGTTAGTTTTTGATATTTTTAGAATTTTACGAAAATGAACCAAGTGAAGTTAGTACGCAGATTAAACTAGTATTAGCTTAAGATCTTTGAAATCTAATAAAACCATTTTATCTATGAATTATGATGAAATATGTGTAAAGGAAAATAACTTATAATTACGGAAAAACAGAAAATAATAAAATTATCGAGTGAGGAAATGTCCACTTTTGAGATATAAAAAAAGCTTCATTGAGATCATCGAACAATAAAGAAGGTTGTTGAAAATATAGCAAAGCTGAGAACTCGAAGCAAAGGAAAAGTCTTTAATATTCTACTTCACTGACATAATCATAAACTAAAGTGAAACCACTACTTCGACCAGAACGCTGATCTTAAAAAAAAAAAAAAGCTGGAACTGCGGGAGTATAGAGAACAAAGAATGTTTAAAAACATTTTTGATATTTAAAAAAACCAATGCAAACTCTTCTACTAAAACGTATTTCAAAGTGTCAAAAGTGGGCGAGGAAATAGAGGGACAATGACTTTTCTGAAGTAATATTCACAGGTGAATCTCAAGTGATAACTGGTGGACCTTATAAATTGGTCAAAGGATGGATCTTATCCAATTCAGGCGGTAGTTTAATAGCATAGGCTAAAATTGTTGATCAAACCATTATTGAACCAAGTCGATAAAGGAGTTCAACTGTACAATGCAAAATATTGTGATTTTATTGCCAAGACTTTTTTGCAAGTCCCAATCCCTTATTTTCAAAGTGTGTTCATGCATAGCAATCAATGCACCTACCCATGCATCTTAGCTTACCCATGAATTTTTTTAGCATAAGCGATTTACCAACAGGAAGATAATTGAATAGCTACCATCAAGTCCTTATCTGAACCGTCGAAAATATATGTTCATTTGTGAAAATGAACTTATATGAATGTAGCAAACAATATAACAGCAAAGCGGGCCAATGGGAAGCAATTAAAATATGGAAATTGAAGTTGCAAAAGTGAAAAAAACAAAAGAACAAACAAAATCAATGGATAATTGATTACTGGTTGTTATTGAGAAAGATAATTATATTAAATGTAAATGTGCTAATTTGGTTTTGCTTTATAACTTTTGGCGGAAGGTTTTTATATTACTTCAAATAACTTGAATAAAACATTAATAGCACCTAAAATGTTAACCCAGGTTTTATCTTAACATTGAAATCAATTGTTTAAAAATTTACAATTTTTACAGACCAAATTTGAATGATTGAAGTGTATGTTATTTATTTTATAACTTCAGACAGTGTGTAATATTTTATACAAATAAAAGAAATGCCAATCACTGGAAAAGAAAAGTCTTTTAAAGATTAAAGAGAATTGTTCAGATTCGTAGATTTTCTAAAACATCCTGTATAAATAACAGTATTGAACTTTTTGAATCTTTCTTGGAATAACTTAAGTAATTGTTTCTAAATGAAAAAGTAAGAATTCAAAATGTATTGTTTACTTGTCTTGGTAAAATTAGAAGGAAAATAGAAAACAATAAAAAAATACAGATCTTGTTTTGTGCAATTCTTTTCCAGCCAGACATAAAAAAAAAGTATTTTTAAATATTTTTAATATCCATAAATATGCAAGTGTCTGCTCGATTAGATATTTTCTTTTAACTTATTGTATTATCGGTAATATAATCATAACAAAATGATTATCTGATAACTCATTGACTGTTAAACGTAAGTTATTTTAACAGGCGTGAACGATGCCACCAAACTTCTGTTTGCAAAATAAGTTTCCCCCACTATTCATTCAGTAAAAGAGGAAGGAAATCCTTCGTTATGAAAAGGTAAAAAAATCAGTGTAGGTGATAAAAAGTGACTAGAGATTTTCGAATTTTGATTGAATGGTTTATAACATAACATTCCATAGAGACATACGTGGGTAATCGCGGTCGAACACAGATCAAAAGAAAGGAACACAAGAAAACAAGAAAGAAAGAATAAATAAATGTAGACGCAGAAATCAAACAAACTTAAGAAAAGAAACTAGGTAGGCGTAGAAGATTGATAAATAAGGAAAAAAAGAAAGAAGAAAATTAGGTAAAGAAAAGCAAATACAAAATATGCAGTATGAAAAAGCATAAAAGAGAGGAAGAATTAAGCTAAAGAAGGGAGTGGTTGAAAAAAGTATAATATTATTGCAAGGAAAAAAAAACAGAATTAAATAAAGAGGAGACAAGGAAGGGAGAGTGGAAAATAAAAGCATTAATATAATTGCAAGAAATTCGTAAAAAACGGGAAAAGAAAGAAACAAAGAAATGAACAAGAGATTTTAGAGAAATGGCTAAAAGAAAGAAGCCATAGAAGACCAAACATTTTGAAAGAAAAAAAATAATGATAAAAGGAAAAAGAAATAAGATAAGAGAAGATGAAGGAATCAACGCAAAAAGAGGCAAAAATGAAAGAAAGAAGTGATATAAAAACATAAAAGACAGGATTTATAGAAATGAATGATATTGCAAAAATGTTGGAGTAAAACCAAGAATAGAAATGAACGAAAATGTTTTAATAAAAAAAGAAGAAATATGAAAAAAAATGGAGAAAATGAAATAAGTGATTTAAAAAAGAAGGAAGAAAAAGAATGTGAAATGAAAAAATAAATATATGGGAAAAAAAGAAAGAATATAAAAAATGAGAATATAAAATAAATATACAACTCTTAATGATAATATCGGATTAATACTCTATGGCCTATTCAAAGCCAAATAATGTTTATACGTAGATATCCCCCAAAGCTCAAGGACTGAAGCTTCACTATCAAGTGGTTTTGTATCATATCCAGAACTCTCTTTCGTTGGGGTCTTACCCCTCTGCAGATATGTTAGTTTATTCTCCAGCCCTGGCCGACTAAACTGTATTCGGTTCTTAATGATAATATAGACAAAGAGGACGATTTTCAATAATAATACAGATAGAATAATTATCATCATCATTGCATGAAGGCAGTATAGATTCCCTTGTTTTTTTATGCTATGCATCCCGATTGGTTATCTCCTTTGGAAAGTATTATATACCCCGACTATAAACATTAATGAGTTTGTCCCTTCCCTCAAAAATACATGGGATGCTATTGTGAGAGGGGGAAAATATACTAACAAATCAGTCATCACTAGCAGCGGTTACCTTCTTCACGCCCCTAGCAAGAACTGTATTTTGTTAATGTTATAAAGATTCCCATTTCATTCACAACCTCCGTTTTGTTTATTTCTCATTCAGTAATATTTTTGTTAGGTTACATCAGAATTTCAACTAGATGGTATCAAGTATCTGCACAACTCGGATAAATGTATGTTTTCTCTGATCAAACAACACTGGTGTATCCATGTCAAAGGGTTCATACAAGAACGTCGCTTATGAGTTTATCCTTACTTTACCAGCGTGTCTTGCTTGTCTTACTGGGGATTTTTGTGATGTGAGGTAAGTGATCATACAATTGCTGCCATCTATATGATTATTAATGATAATATACAATATTCGATTCTTCCTTTCAAAGACACGTCGATTTTAACCCATTAACGATTTTAACATATTTTAAAGTAGCAAAGCACATTGATCTTTTCACTGCTTTCAGCTAACGTTTATTCTTTTCAGGAAACGCGACGGAAGAGATGCTGCTGAAATATTTTAGAAAATCAACTAAAACACGAATATTCCCTTTCATCAGAAACCGAGACGGATTTTTCTGACAGGAAAATATCGACTACTTATTATATGTTGAAAGAAAAGAACATTAATCTCTTGAAATTTCAATCTCTCTGATGGTCGAATTTTAAAGTGTAAAATAAAAGCATTATAACTAATATGAAATTAGATATGTAAAACTTTTAACAGCTTACAAATCTTGCGCATCATTACGTATATATCATACCACCAAACGACTGAATCGGTTACTTAGGTATTAATTCGGTGGTGAGGTTCCCCTGTAATGTTGCCTCACTGACACGGCACCATCTCGAACACAAGACGGCTCAAGTTGTTTTAAATATGAAAGTTCATTTTCTGATCGTAACATTTCATACAGCAGCAGTCATCGAATTACGGGAAAAAGATACAATGAAAAAATAATAGTTCTTACATAAAAACGGTATGACTCACACTCTTGAGAGACGATCCGGTCAAAACGCCGACTTCCATTTCTTCAGCCATCTCGTCCCTTCGACCTAGAGGGCCTGAATCTCTGAACTCAACCGACTGAGTCTACCACCGAACTCTGAACTGAACTGAACCAACCTAACTAACTTCCGAAAATTCCCCTGCTTATATATTATATTAATTATCTAACCCTCTAATGATGATAAAAACACGCCATTAACTTTTTGTGTTCTGTAATCTCATCCTAAGTCAGCTGACATTGTATTCAATTTGTTTACTTTCTAGCATCCTGTCTACAACACCGAGCTGAATACAAACTCTTCGAGATCAACGGTTTACAATGTGGGATTTTAAATTATTAATGCTCTTGATGACAAAAATGGTTTAGGAAGTGTCACTGTGAAGAAATCGACACAGCTGGACTGCGGCTCCATGTGACTTCGAACACCAGTCGCACTATTAAGTTCACTTTCGGACTAAAAACTTGGGGAAAGGCATGAAACGCCCAAAACCTTAAGCTTTTGATTGGATAACATCAGTGCAGGTCTTGTAAAATGATCACTTTATTATGAAATAACCCGCAAAGGTTAAAATACCATTAAACTAAGAAACCTAACCAATTCAAATAGGGTTTAATACGCTCTAAATTATACTCACAAACACAGGAACACACACGCACACACATATACATGCAACCCCAAACACACACAAACATAACCTAAACTCTGTTTCTGTAGATAAGATGCACTATACAAATCATAAAGAAATTACACAATCAATAGACATAATGTCTGATGATAGCCCACAAGCTATACGTCAAGCAAAAATGAAACTGCTTTTTAGATAAAATACCGGCTCATGATAAAAACAGAGGTACTTTATAATATGAAGGGGTTCAGATAAATATGTGTCTGAGAGGAACAGGCTAAAGTATAGCTAAAGATAGACTTCCAATGAAAAAATATAATTGATTTTAACGGAATATCTATTTTTAAGGGGTCATTTTATGCTTAGAGTGTAGGTAATTGCTTCATTATACGCTCGTATTTATGTATTCGTATAATTGCTTCACAAGAATTTTATTTAATTTAAAACGTTCCAAGCGAATTTGACTGATTTTTAAATATATCTTTTTGATCCATAGATGGGACATTAACGATATCTACAACATCGGGTCTGAGACGAAGTTTATTTTCATCCAGAGGATACCCCATTTGCGGCTTGGGGGCTAACCCCTTACCAGGAAATACAGTCTGCGTATTCGAAAAATATTGTCTTGCATTATATGTATGGCCTAGTTTGAGTTGATACTAATCATTGTTGTTTCTACCGCAAATAAGAAACCTTAAGCATTTAGATTATGTAAACAGTTCTTTGAAGGAAACTAGTTCTAGTTTGATCAAGTAAAAATCATGCGGTATTACAATATCATATTTCTCGGCTATATCAAGCAAAGATCAACGAAAAGGGATACAGAAGTTATTCAAAAAAGACGTTGATCGTTTTTGCCATGTATTTTCTATCCTACAATTTATGTCTGATGATTGTGTCTTAAGCAGATATGAAGTTACTAGACAGAGGAACCATATGAATAGAGGACTAATAATATATTGCCTGCCGATATCCATCATCATTATCATTATTATTATTACTATTATTAGTTTTATTATTTGTGGCAGTAGTAATTGTAGTAGCTGTAGTAGTAGTTCAAACGATTGTTTTTCGAATATCGTTTTTTGTTTGTTTCTTTTGAGCAAGCTTCAAAATTATATTTTTTCAACACACTTTTCGTTTGAAATTTTTAAGACGTCCCACCCCATTATGGATGAGACATTATTAAACTATTCTTTGAAAAAAAATCCCAAATAATTCAACTTGACTATAAATTGTGACCGTATAAAATTGAACGCCTGCTAAAGAGAGGGTTTTTAAAATTAGTTTTTGTCAACCTCGTCGAAGAAGATAAATCCTCTAATTTTGATGGCTTCGTCTTCAAAAGAAACATTTATCCTTGCTAAGGCAATGATTTAGCTGAGATTAAGAGGGAAATTGTAATATCGTTAAAAAACAAAAACAAAAGATAAATTGAACAAAAGTAAATTTCAAGAGAGCGTAAAAACGATATTAAGATGAAAAATGACAAATCTTTCCATGAATTTATTCTGATTTATTTTACAAAGATTCTGTGGATATATATTTTAGAATATGGAATAGATACACAATAGATATGAAATTATTACACCGAACAACACATTTTGTAAGCTTATTTACCCATAATAATTATTGTAATTCCATCTTTTGCAAAGATGTAGGTTGTTTTTTCATTAGTTACTAATGAGCATCTCACGTCCCACCACAAGTGAAAAATATTCATATCATGAATGTCTTTACTTTATTCTGTTCGACCAGAAAGGGCATATTTTGCCATCAGATATGCTTCAATGATCTTAAACATCAACCAAAAGTAGCTTATGTTAGAAACTGCGGTCAAGTTAATAGCAATAAAATCTATCTTTGCAATATTTGGTTTGGTCTTCAGCGTTTAAGACACCCACACTAGAATATATATATATATATATAAAAATGAAACGCAGTTTCTTCCAGGCAGCAGTCGTATCGATACTGCTATATGGATGCACTACTTGAACGCTAACTAAACGGCTGAAGAAGAAGCTAGACGGCAATTACACCAGAATGTTGCGAGCAATATTGAACAAGTCCTGGTGGCAACACTCCACAAGGCACCAACTATACGGCCACCTGCCTCCCATCACGAAAACTATAAGTTAGACGAAGCAGACACACAGGACACTGCTGGAGAATCAAGGACAAACTCATCAGTGATGTACTCCTATGGATCCCCGCATATGGCGAAGCAAAAACAGGACGACCAGCTCGAACATACATACAGCAGCTATGTGAGGATACGGGATGTAGCCATGAAGACCTGCCAGAAGCGATGAATGATAGGGGGAAGTGGCGAGAGAGGGTCAGGGATATCCGTGCTAGCGGCTCGACATGATATATATATATATATATATATATATATATATATATATATTAGAAGAGAGAGATGGAGAGAGAGAGAGAGAGAGAGAAATATATCGCTGCATATTACTAAAGATGTATCCTTTGCCTGATCCTTTATTGACATTGCTTTAACTTTTTTTCGTTTTATACCTAATGAGTATTATACCTACTGATTATTCTAATCTATAGCCTGTATGATTGAATCTAACTTCTATTTGGTATATGTTTATAATCATATTTGAAAATATTCGAATCTCAACTGCTCTTCTATTCATTATAACAAAATTATTATTCCATGAACCATTATATATTTGTATCTAGCGAATCTAACAGTAAGATTTCAGTTGTACATTTCCCTCTAATTACAGAGACTCTTACTAAACCCAATGCTTATCTTTAAAACACTACTCGAAAACTAACTTTCATCTGAAACCTTTTAATTGGTTTCATTGCTGCAATGTATTCGTGCTTTCCAAGGCAGATGATTTCGACCATTTAGACAGAAGCGACCAATTTGCTTGCGTTGAGCGTACTTATCGTTTCAATTTGTACTGACTTAGAAGCTTAAAGAGATAAATTAATTCAACGCTAAGAAACTTTCAAAGTGACAGCTTAAATCATTTCAATTAAAACAGAACGAAGACTCAGTCGTTATCCTGTAAAGCTCTTATCTCTCTCTGTCTTTGACTTAACTTGTCTACGCATGCTATGAAAACTTTGACTCGTTATGCTGTCGTCAACGCCTGATGCTTACAGCATCAAAACTTGACGGCGGCACGAGACCAAGTTTTCATATACAACATATGTAATAAATTATTAGCTCAATTTAATGCATTCAAGTGAAAAAAAATCTTGCTTAATCCTGACGTTCAGAAAACGATTGAGTGCTCACATAGTATGTATAGACCCAGAAAGTGAATTCTACAGGAATAAAACTTGTAATAAATATTGAAGGTGAAATATGATCCTAACATAAATATATCTGTTTGGTGTATAGTTTCAAGTTTAAGAAAGAAAGATAAGAAATACTGAATTGTATCGGATATTATTTCGAAATCTATATAATTACAATATATTCACAATGAGAAATTTAAGTCCTGAACAATCTGCTACGTCTGCTCACAATTGCAACTCAAAAGAATAAAATTATCCCTCAGCGTCTGTGGTGATAGTTTCATATTTGTGCTTATTGCATGCCTCTTTGAATTTCTTAAATAGTCGAAGTTATAAAGGACTACAATTTAACACAATAATCACCCCGTCTTTTCCTTTTTACTAATTAATATAGTTCCCAAGAATTTTTAAACCGTTGACAAATATTTTACAAACAAAGCTAGGGCTAATTTGAAAAATAGAAATTAGTACAAAATAAAAAAAGTCAAAGAAAATAGAGTGACCCTTTAAGAAACTATGGATAATTTTTATGTTAGAGGCATTTTCGCGTCTACTACATGTTCAATCTTATCGATTAATTTCAAGGTTTTCAGAGTGGGTAATGTTCGCTTATAAATGTACGATCTTAACTGGTTTTTACGCAATCAAATGTATAACTTTGTCAACGGTCTTCACTCCCAGAATGACTGTTTAAGTAAGTCACAATTTCTCACTTCCTCGGTATATATATTATTATCGTAAAGCTACAGAGAAGATTGGCATAAGCCCAGCGCTAGGAGGAGATGCTAATTCGTAAATTTTCCCATTTTTTAAAGTATTACTTAGTGTAACGCTTATCGATGTGAGAAATAGAATCGGCGATTTTAATTTAAAGCCTGGGTTAAGCTACTTGCACTTTAATTCGCTCTAAAGCTCTTAAGAAAGGCAGGAATCTATATCTTATTCTATATTCTACAGGTAAATAGTTGGCCAGATTGGGCTCATTAGCCTTCGTGCAGCAACCAGTCTGGGAGTTACAAAACTCTGAATTCAAACCAGCGTACTCCGCTAAAAACCCTGGGGTCGCATCTTGCACGTGAAAGAGAGACTGGTGGAATACGTACATTTCCTATTATTTAAAACGACTAAGTCTTTGACTTCGTCGATGCGTCAGTAACTTTCTTATTGGTTTGAAGTTTCATTATTGAGTGTATTTATCGCTCAATTCTTATTTTCATTCTCAGCCAAGTTATAGGAAGAGCAGGCAGCAATTTGATCTGTCCTTTAGTCTTTCATTTTTAATGGCGTATCAATCTTTCTTGGTTATTTCATGCTAAGTTTTCCGGGTAGAAGACACTAGTGGTACGATTTAACCCATAGCTGGGGTGATAGTTGAATTCATACTTTTCTCAAGATTGTTTTCCCAAACGTTAACGTTATTGCGTGACTGGCGTTCCAGCTGGCTTATAACGAAGATACTATCGAGTACATTTAACGCTTCACTTCGGGGATTCTTCTCTGTTTGATTTAATCAAGTCAGAGACTCCGAAGAATGGATACTTTTACACAATTTTCTTAGGTATCTTGACTACAAGGAAATTCATATCATCTTTTTATTTGACTTGATGTAGTAAACTACGTAGTCTCTAAGCGAGCCACCGCTGCAGACGTTTGTAAAATTAATCATACTACGCCACAATTCGCAAAAAGCTTAAATTGCCAAGTTCAGGAATATGTTTTGGGTTGAATCATAAATAATTTCTGATTTAGTAAAATAAAATGTATTCATGAATAGTTTAACAATGTAATAATTTCAATCAATAGAATATTCGCCATTATTTTGAATCCCGTCTTGCCATTTATCATCTAGTTGATTCCTCTCAACTTAAATTCAGTTGGTTTTGCGTTCAAGATTTTCGCAAATGTTTTCACCTGATCTTCCAATAATGTCTTTTTGTCATTCGTATCATTTTGTATAGAACGAAAAAGGTTGAAATCACTGGGTGCATGATCTTTTGAATATGATTGTTTAGGTTGAACAGACCAGATTGTATTTAATATTTATCCTGCGTGATTCTTGCAGACTGTGAACTTGCGTTATCAAGGAGAAGCATGCCATTTCTTCTTTGACGAGTAAGAAGCATATTATTAGAATATTTTCATTCGCACATTTCAGCTTTTTGGAGTACAAGTCTGCATTGAGTGTCAGATTACAGTTTAAAATATCATCAGGGGACACAGTCAACATATTCAGAAACCCACCCGCAGGGCTCATCTCTCAATAATTTATCGCCGTATGAAAACTTTGAAAACCTCGTTTAGACTTCGCAGTCAGGAGAGGACACCTTAGTTATAAACACGCATTTTCGTGGTTGTTTCTGTAAGGATTTTGTTTTTCTTAAACTCCGACAAAATTACATGTCAAATATATTCTTTCAATTTCACCATTTTAGGGTCATGAGATCATAGACTGAATGATGATCAACACTTAATTCCTACCGAAATAAAAATGGCCGTTGATGGCACTCTTTAATTAAGGGATATCCAGCTACGTTTGAAACATCGAAAGTTTTTAATGCATAGTTGTAACTTGCTTTTAAATAAAGAATATTATGTATGTGCTAAACTAATAGTTATTTATCCACCCTCACAAAATGTTGGGATATGACATAAGGTCGCTTTAAAATAGGGTACTCCACTGAAAGTAAGCCTACCAGCGACATCTGGAACATTGACCAGTTCCATTGGCATCTGTTTTCAACAGCCACCAAATTGTACCTCTTTTAGGTGAGGAGACAGGTATTTCCTATACAGAAGGCTAACTGAAACTTAACTGAATATTTTTCAGAGCTAAATGTCCGGTGGAAGGATACGTTCGGTACGACTATTCATTTAACCCGGTAGAGTGTTGCAACGTTTCCCAAGATCCGTTCAATGTCCGCTATCACGCTTGAAGCAGGTCTATCGCGGGTGATGCAAAATTATTATCCGTTCTGTAAGCATTCTTTTGGAGTGCATCACACTTCGGCTAATCATCGAACCCTAACCCCTTTTAGTTGAGAGGACAGGTGCTTTAAAGAGAGCTGAGTAGTCTTCTGACCACCCAGGCCAATGGCCGGAAGAAGGATAGTTTTGACTTTTTTCATAATCTTGTTTATTTGCTGGAGACTTTGAACAGCTCAATTATTTTTTAAAATTCAATTCTTGCTTGTATTGCTGATCATTTTAAATACCTTATCAGTTTTCATATTGCTGTTTCATCAGAGATGGTTGATTTATTTCCGTGTCTCTCTTATAGTTTAAAGCAGTTTCAGAGACTACGTATATTGTTTGATTGATATATTCTCTTATACACATACACACACACACACACACACACACACACACACACATCAGGGGCGGAGACGGGAGTAGTGCTACTCGTGCCCGGCACGACCAATAACTCGGTCAATATTATTCAAAATGGATTAAAAATCATCCATTAATTTCAAGCAAACATACTTAGTCTGATCTCAATTAAATTACGTATCTATTCAAGTTTCGATAACTAAGTAGCCAAAAGTTCATAAATATATCTGGGAATAATACAACGATACTGTTTTGAACGGATGGTCTTTGTCCGGCCACCGTCCGATTCATTGAACATCCCATAAAATCGGCTATAATGTTGAACACGCGCAAATGCGTGCCGAGCACTAGACCCTTATAATAACAGTAATGTTAGAGAAATCCGCTTTTGGCTGTAGCCAATAGCAAGAGCAACCCAAACATCGTGCTCAAAGATCTTAGCGCATTCTGACTGCTGACAGCTGTCTTGGGAAGAGGGAGAGGGAGAGGGAGAGGGACCGAGAGAGAGAGAGAGAGAGAGAGAGAGAGAGAGAGAGGATAGCAGATTATAGCCGTCCCGACGTCATCATCATCGCTATGGTAAATGTTGGTTAAACGGCGTGTTTTAATTTGTTTTTTCATTAACAGATCTCTATTTCTTTAATGAATGTTACATATATTACATTCTGTAACTAAAGTTTGTTTTTTTGAATACATTTTCAACAAATAATCTTTATTTTAAGCGAAATTGAAACTACTAGCTGCGTCTGTGTATATTATCATCAGTTTATTTATTCTAATAAACATATATTTCTCGTCATAGTAATGAACATCTTCTCTTTTCTTCTATACTTTTGAAAGGAAAAAAATTATCTTATCTACTGTATTAAGAAGACTACAAATTATATAGTATCTTGATTGTTTACAAAGAAAAACACCATGCAAATTACGTTTGTCAATCTGTGCTATACAATGGAGAATCACGCAATAGCAAATATGATGACTTACTTTGGGTCCACGGACCACGGGTTGGGAACTGAAGTTGATAGAGGGCGGGGGGGGGCACGAGTAGCAAAAATAGGCTAGAGTCGCCACTGATATATATATATATGGAGGGAGAAATAGAAAAGCTCATGAACTTGATGTTGGTATTTCCTTCAGTTTTAATTTTAAAATATTTTATTCTATTTATTTCTTTCTGCCTTTTAAGGTGAACGTCTCCTTCCTATCTCCGGGATCGGCGTAATATCTAACGTGGTGGACTCCGTTATCGAAGTAAGAGAGCTCTAATTTCAGTCAAGCTATTGGACTAATACCATTGAGAAAGGCATGTACTCTCTTATTATCGATGGGTTAAATAGTGTTCAGCAAGGATCGTGTTTATATGAGATAATCCACAAAGAATGGTACCCAATTAAACAGAGAAGGAGAGAGGGAGAGAGTTCGAGTTCATATTTTCATCGTTTTCTCCTCTTTTATAATACATATAGAATTTTCACTAAGATCAACTACCATCTCTTTAGCTGTTATAACATTCTGTGGTGTGATGGTGCACACTTTGATGTAGGGGTGCGATATTACTCTCCTCAGAATATATTTTAAAAGACAAAATAATAATTCAAAATCTGTCGGTAATCAGGGTGCACACTAAACCAGCGTGTTTCAGAAAACCTTGTATATTCTCCAATCTGATCTCATAATGATGACTAATTCACCTTTGTTCCTTTTATAATAGACCAAATATCCATTGTAAGTACATGCCAAATTAGGTCGCACCTGGTGTCGAGTAGACCTTCTTAACTTCGTTTTCTATGAAGGCCTTTCTTGCGTTATGCATTTCCTCTAAATTATTCGCTAACACTTTTGTGATCATCTTTAATGCAGAAGGACGGTTAACCAAATTATTTGATAGGTTAGGATTAGGACCGAAAAGCAGCTGGTTAAGAGTAAAACCGTAGATATTATGCAAGCTGTTATTCGCGTTTACTGGCCAGGCTAATACAATATCGAGTGAGCATTTAGCATCTTCCAGATTTCTAATAACTATTTCACTAATCATTTTGTTGTCTCTCGTTCACTCCATTGCTCGAGGGATTTTCAGCTGCGATGGTTCTTGTAAAATTACTGAGATTTTGTGCTATATCCTGAAAATATTTATTGCAGAATTCCCTGCCATTGTCGGTCACAAAATTTTGTGGACCCCAAAATGGAGACCGAATATTTAAACACAGCTTTCATTATTTCAGAATTTTCATTATTCAGGAGTTTAGTGACCATGATATACCGTGTTTCTTAATTCAATAGAATCAACAGTTTTGATTCTTTGTTTTCCTTTATATTCATAATAACCATCTCAATAAATCTTGAGGAAGATGGAACATTGATGCCTGATTATATTTTATGCAGATGTCATATATAGATGAGGACTCGCGAAACATTTTTAAATGTCAAGTAAGTAATTACAGAATTTTGTACCAGTTCGTGCATTTTTTTTCACAGCTAGAATTGCTAACTTGGCGAAATAAATTTCTCTCGGCAGTTGTTACGTGTCTTTAGTCCTCTCCTTATCTATTAACGCTTTTAGAATTCTATGGCACCACAGGTTCCGGGAATATAATATTCCGGTTTTTAATTAGGCCACGAGGTGTTCGAAAACTGGTTTTCATATCTTCACATCTGCAATTCCGTATATACATAAGTAATGGCTACATGTTATAAACTACCACGAATTCTCAGCCACAAAATGGTGTTTTAAAATATATAGCAGGTAATTAAATTTTTTGGCTATTCTTGCCTACAATATATTTCAATAGCATCCGATAACATAAAGATAAAATATTCAAAATCTAATTCATTTGTTGGGACTACCGTAATACAATCAAAATCAATAAATAGTGTAGTCGAGACAGTGATGTAGCTGACAGTGTTTACATGTATATTCTAAATAAGCCAAAATCCCACTACTGATACATGACAGCACTGATAATATAATAATTATCTATGTTTTCGATTAACTTTGATTGGGATATTTTATTTACTGTTGTGTATAGGCAATATAGGGACATATCAGATCGAAGTTACGACAAAGTTAAGCCGAGAATCAAAGTAAGCTTAGATGTTTTTAGAAATATATCTCATGTTATTAAAGACTTTTTGTTTTTTAAATGCAATATTGGTATTAAAAAGTCGTTCCTTACTCAAATACATACGGTAATTTTCACAGTTTTTGTACGATAATAGCGTTGAAATATATGAATCTGCATTAGAGTCGAGATTTTTTCGAATTATTTCTAAACAGTTTTCCTGGTTTAGGTCCAAATCTATTATTACCTCTTTAGCCTTTCCAGTCAAGGTAATAATTTTCCAATGTTCCATTTCTTTCCACCATGTTGCATACTTTGTTGGCATTAACAATGGCTGATTGAAGTATCTGGCCGACATTTTTGGCAACAACGCTCTGCTACCAGTGGACGAATTTAAATCCCTTAACCAACGTCTGCTGATTACCACATCTCAAATGTAATAAAATTAACCCTTCAACGTCTGTGATGATAGCTTTATATTTGTTAAAATTACGCGCCCTCTTGATACTCTTCATTAGTTGATGTTATTGAAGGTGACAACCCAAGGTATTACACAAATGTTCATATATTAACTTTACTGACAATCTAAATTTCTGTTAATTAATTTTGCTTATATCATGTATTAATACTTCGTCAAAGAGCTCCTTCGTTTGCCCTTAATTTTAATATCGTTTATTACCCTATTTAGAGATTTCATACAATAATTAAGTGAAAGTAAATAAAAGAAGGAGCCATAAGTTAGCATTTAATATCTATATTGCTTAAAGATAATTTTTACTATGATTAATTTTTGCTGTGATAAGGAAAATACATATATATAAAACGGATATATAGTTGCCCGATTCTATTTTATTCTTAGTTCTTAATTTTTTGCTTAGAAAAATGGTACTATTCTTAGTCGATACATTTGGAAAAATCTCTAAAACATGGAACATCGACAGGAGGTTATTTAAATATTGGGAAGGAATCATACTCTCTAGATAGATGGCGAAAGTAATGAGAATGCTGGGAAGCTGAGAAAATTGGTGCCACTTGTACTCCAATGAAGGACACCGATTACTATATTTACCCAGTCAGCTAAGGCTGAAGAATACACCGACTATTTTTCTGCAGAGGAGCAAGACACCCCACAACGAGTGTCCATGATATGACACTAAACAATCTGAAGGTGTGATTACAGCAATGGTGGATCCTTGGGGAATGCAGAGTTACCCTTCATTGCCATTGCTACTAGATCCCTTCTGGCCCGGAGTGGTAGAAACTGATAGGCACATATCTGTGGGTCAAATAGAACTAACATACGTACTTATGCTAAAGTGGATTCCTTGAAAAAAGAGTGTTTTGACATTTAAACTGCATTCTAATATAAAACTGAATTGTTTTAAATGAAAGTGTTTTTGTATGCTAAACTGAATTGTTTGATATAGAACTGTTTTTGACATTGAAACTGTATTTGTGCTAAAATTAATTCTTTGAAATATATCCGTATATTAACAAAACACCTTACCGTATGATCTACATTTGGAAGATATCCATTAAGCATGGATAGGCTGTGTTTCAAATTATTTGTAACTGTAATAGTTCGAAATTATACTCATATCTGTCTGATCTGTTTCAAAGCAGTATTTGACGATTTAGTTTTACTTTTTAACCCTGCATAATTGACTAAAATCCATTTCCTTTATGTCTCTTGAAGAAATTATCTCAAGAGATTCCAATAATTTTGGTTTTGTCAAAGTTTTCTGACACTCCAATATTTGCAGGTTTCAAACAATGTCCTGATGCTTATATATTCCTTAATTCTATTGTCCCCATCGACAGATTACTGTAATTTTTAGCCAAGTTATTATTTCTTGTTTAACATAATAACGCCAGATTTCATAACACCAACTGTCTCGTTCGCTTCAATTCAAAAAACCCGAATGGTACATGTCAATACTACTGGGAATATCTAATTCATTTTAAAAATCTTATTACCGATAATAGGTAGAATCAAGACAAGTTAAAAATTTCAGTGAATTCCTTTTGTTTAAATCCAGAAAACAAGAGAGGCGTACAATCCAGTATGAAACTTCAGACGATGCAGAATTACTTCCATCCATCTAAACAGATGCTCGGAGTAGGGAAGGCAAAAGAATGGCTGGAATTTATACAAATAAAACTCAGTCATTAACTTAATAATAGGTCTGAACAGCAATCTATATACACCAGAAAGCACACAACATCTCAAAATCATGAACTTTTGCTCAACTCTCAGTCCGTTTTGCATAATTTTGAGATTATGAGAGTTACTTTTAAGGAAAATGAAATTTAAATTGATAGGCTAAAATGAATTGTGTGAAAAATTATTTTAGTTGGTTGGGTTTTATGGCATATGAACCCTTGTTGGTTATTCGAACTAAATCATGTTTATACAGGAATTGGCGTTAATTAACCAACGAAAATTGATATGCCATAAGAACCCAACCAACCAATCAACTTATCGTCTTTATACAAATATTAGACACATATTATTAGGGAAGGGGAGGATATATCCCTTTGTACATCAGTCTATTGTGTTTTGATTATATACTCATTACAGTGTCGGAGCAGTACATCGTCGAATTCCCTGGTCTTCCATACTTCTGGAAATATTCCTCAAGCCCTGCTGCTTTTCTCTTTTTAATTTTTCTCATTACCAAGTCGAGTTCTTCTGGTACAAACTGTTCTAGTTTGATGTCTAATTGTTTACTAATAATTATCGTGATTGATTCATGCGTAACCCTCGGAGTGTTTCCGAGTAAATTCTCGAAATATTGTTTCCATAGTTGTATTCATTCTTCTTGGCTGGTAGCTTTCAGTTTAGATTTTTTAGAGCTTTTCCTTTTTCTCACATCGTTACCGTTTACCCCGCTATCGTAGATAGCTTAACTTCAACCGAGTCTCTAATGTAATTTATCTGATTTTGTATGTATTCTGTTTTTTCTTTCAGGTATACGTTAGCAAATTCATTTTGTACCTTTTTAAGTTTCAGGGCATTGATATTGGTTCGGTTCCTCTTATTGCATTTGGAAGCACTTTTCACGTCTGCACACTTTTTTTCTAACCGCTAATGTCTCCCATGGGACTCTAGGTTTACCTCTTTGTTTAGTTGGTATGGATTCTGCTGCTGCTTCTTGGTGGGCATCGACAAAATTCTCATATTCGTCATTTGGAGTAGGTTTTTCTGACTTCTCCTGTTGTGCATCGAATTTATTTCTTATTCTTAACGTATATTTATCTCTAATATGTTTGTGGCTTATCAGGGATCAGTCATAGAGTACGGTGGTTGTTGTTCAGGCAACATTACTTCGTAGCCTCAGTATTATCTTTGCCGTGACAATTAGGCGATTGGAGGTCACACCCCTGAAAGAGGAATGTACCTCGCAATTCAATGCGCTATCATTTCATTTCTTATTTATAAAGACGTAGTTTATCTGCGCTTTAGTATTATTTGCGTAGGTGTAGGTCCATAGTTTTCCCTCCCTATTCTGAAAGTTTTTATTGAGGCATGTTAATGTATTTGCGAGCATGAAATCTCTTAGATGTTCTCCATTTCTGTTTAACAATTTGTTTAAGCAGAATTTGTGGCTTACGTTCTACCAATTGGGGCATTTATGTCTCCATCAATGAGGAGGACGCTGAGTTTTGGGATGCTACGAACACGGGAGGATAGCTCATTTTAGAAGGTGATGAGGTCAGCTTCTTGTCTAACATTGGAAGGGTTGTAGCTGGAGATAATGGTTGAATTGGGGTTGCCAAAAACTCCGTTCTCGTTCCGGTTATAAATTTACATGCAAAGTTCAGACGAATAGAAGTTGATCTTCATTTGAGAATTCATATTTCTCTGCTTCCTTCATTTTTCCTTTAGTTCAAAATATATGAGGAATCAATATTTTTTATTCGATCAGATCTTGTTTTGGTCATCCTCATATTATTTTATTCAACAATTAATCCATTCTACCATACATTACTGCCTCTAATCATTCAACCGGCGATAGTCTTACATTTCCAAGTGACCCAAAGCTTGTCATTTGATCTCAGATAACGAAAGGAACTGACGAACACGCACTTTTTTCATCTTAAACTTCTACATTTTCTAAGATGTTTCCAACTTACAGTTGGCTGAGAAAAAATTGCAAGTCCTATCGAGAAGAGAAATTCCACCACCGAAAATCCGTGAAATGTCATTAGACTGTCTACAAAAGATAGATAATCACATTAATTGCGACTTTTTCATTCAACTAACAATCCAAGTGTTGCGCCTCTAAGTAACTAAATCTCTTACGAGGTGCATACCATAAGTTTCCAAACTTTTTTCGTATGGGCATTTAAAATTGTCGTAGACACTTGAAAATTCAGTATGTTATTGTTATACATTTTTCGAGATGACTGACCAATATTTATGATTTCATGTTCAAACAACCAGCTACAGAAGCAATTGGAATACACCATACTAAAGCCTGATTGTCACAGCTGGTGAATTTCAAAAATGCAATCTGACACTTTAGAAAAACGATATGCAATAAAATTCTGTTTTAAACTTGATGAAAATGTCACAGAAACGTATGGAATGCTTCAGACTACTTTTCGACCATCCTGCATGAATCGAGCGTCAGCTTCTGAGTGGCATAAGAGATTCAAAGAAGGCACAGAGTCTGTGAGGGATGATGAGAGGTGTAGGAGGAAGAAAGCCAATGCACCAGAGTTGATTGGCCAAACAGTTAGGGTTACTATGTTGAAGTTTTAAAGGAGTTCAGGAGAAGATTCCGTCAGAAGAGGCCAGCACTCTTTAAATCGGGTCGGTGGCATTTCTACCAGGACAATGCACCGGTCCACAACTCCATCCTTGTCACAGACTATTTGACAGTTCCTCACCATCCCTATAATCCAGACCTTGCTCCCAGTGACTTTTGGTTATTCCCTAAGCACACATTCTGTTGTTATGAGACAATTGAGGAGATGAAAGAGGCTGTGACGAAGGTCATTGACACGCTCACACAAGAGGACTTCCATGGGGCCTCCCAGAAGTTGTTGGAACGGTACAAGTACATTGCAGCCGGAGGAGATTACTTCGAAGCGGACTAGAGTTTCATGTGTGTATTAACAATTAAAGAGCCCATACGAAAAAAGTCTGGAAACTTATCGTATGCACCTCGTATTTTAATCTTGTGTCTATCTCTTTCACAACGCAACAATCTTATAATAAAAGCAGACCTAAGATACCTACAAATGAATCCAGATTGTTTTTTTTTTTCATTCTTCTTTCAAAGTTTAGCGAAAGAAATTATCGATGGGCCCTAGACTGTCATTCAAAGTTTCAATCATCCAGCAAGTGTTGAATACAGGCTCAAATCCTGTATCAGTCTGTGTACTCGCTAGTACAGTAATTTATAATTGTTCTGTAGTCATATTTGAAAAAAAAGATCAATTAAAACTATACAAAGTTCTGACGAAATCATAGACGAGGTTGTCTGCAGACCACATAGCTCTAATACTTTAGAGAAAGATATGAATCCAAGTATTCTTCCTCCAGTTTTGGGAAATAATAGGGTAGACGGACTCTTTACTCTTGGTATGATTACGGGTCAAAAAGAAAGAAAACTGAAATCGAGCCTGCTAAACTCCACTTAAAAGAATTGAACTTTTGCCACATCATGCTCGTGTGAATTGGTTGGAAAATGCATGCAAAGTTCTGATATTAGTAATGAATAAAATTATGTTAAAAGTATAGTATATGGGAGTTTTAAATTGACAGATAAATAATTATATATGCGTATGTGCTTCAAGGAAGTATATATATATATATATATATATATATATATATATATATACACTTTCATGCCTATACGCACACGCACACTCACACACATATATATAGGCATGCAAGTGCATACGTACAAGTTGCGTTCAAAATTTACCCGAGATATGAACAATGAATTAATCATTGATTTTTATGAAATAGTCCTCTTGGCATATTGCAGACTTATTCCATCGAGTTTTCCATTGCTCGAAGCAACTTTAAACCTCTTTTTTTTATACGGCGTGAAGTTGTGGTTTCACATTTTTCTTAATATTTTGCATGTCCTCAAATCTTAACTTTGTCATTAATTCTCAAGATGAGAAAAAATTTTCATGAAGCTAAATCAGGCGAAGATGACGTATGCTACACTCCCATAATTCTCCGCTTTGCTTTCACAAAGTACCAATACTACATAACGTTTTTCAAATATTTGTGTACAGTGTCAACACGTGTAAATATTTTCACTTTCATGAAAAGAATATATAATTTTTCAGTTGTGCACAAAAAATTTGAAAGTTCGGTCTCGTTACATACTTAAGTTGGGTTCTTGGGGAGTTTAAACTCTTTTCGCTACAAACATCGCTTAGCAAGAAGAATGTGTTGATAAGAAAAATAGTTGCGATACTTTAACCACTAACATGAATATAAGATTTTAAATCAAATCAGGAGTCCTTGCGTATAAATTAAAGAATTTACATTTTATCAGAGCAATATATTAATTTTATATACAGATTCCCAATAACCAGCAATATTAATGATTTACCTACATATGTACGTATATATTGATGAAAAAGAAAATAATTTAAAAAAATCTATTATCAGTTTAATTCAGGGGAACTCAATATTTGAAAAAAAAATTGAAATACAGACAACAAGTGGCCGAGCATTTTCATGAAGATGAATCAAAATTATCACCAAAAAAGTTAATATATCCATTTCATGTAGAACCTTCACATAAATTCAAAATCGAATTATGAAATAAGTGATGATATTAACAAAAAAAAAAAGACACTTTAATCATTAGAAATATTAATATTTTTTTGTACACCGACAACTAAAATAGGTTAAAAAATGTGATCAGCCGAATATGGAGAATGCGGCAAAGACTCATATTCAAAGTTTCCTGATCTCTCACACACCGATTACCATTTTCCCAAACATCGGAAAATACCTTTATGCCTAAAAGATTCCGTTGTAAAAGAAAAGTAGAAACTTAAGTAAAATATTTTTAAAGTTTTATCGAACTAGCATAATCTTGTTAATCGATAGCATGAATACATTGTCGTTCAGTGATCATATTTTGACTGATTAGAATATGTTTATTAATTCAGTAATACATTTTTCTACATTATATAAAAAACGTCCCAACCTTATATAAATAATTTGAACGCAATTATATCATTGTAAGTATTCCTAACAAATACAAAATGTTATGGTTTCAATTAGGTATTTCTATTTAATAATAATTATTTGTGTGCTAATAATAATCCTAAGAAAACTATTTTTAATACAAATAATTTACCGAGTTATATGATATAAAATTATTACTATCTTATTCATAAAGTTTTGAAATATATCAATTTGACTCATTCATTGAACCCAAACAAGTACAACCAATTTGGGTTAGAAAGTTTCACATAATATGAAATGAAAGACGCGAAAAGAAATGTTCGTAATTTATATATGTATTAAAAAACTGTCGGTAAAGCAAAAAATTAAATTGAATGTTATCAAAAGGGAAGATGACAAATTTTATTAAATTTAAATTATTCTAAGGATTAATGGAAGAAAAAAAGTAATATTCCTTTACTTAGGCGTAAACAAGTTATGGTATTCTATTTGATTCACAAATTGTTTTCCTCTGGTCCATACTACGTTAATACAGCGCACTGTTCATATAACCTGAATGTTTATATTTTCATTAAACGTCTTTCTCTCACTCTCAACACCGTTTGACGAAAGCCCATAATGGAATTACTTTGACGTTGTTTCGGGCTGACTGATATATTTCTACTTTTCTCACTTACTGGTTGTTCACAGTCACTCACTAGCCAAGACCCAGTGACATTTTGGCAGAACAGTACTAGTATGACGTCGATGTTTTCCTTGTTTAAACTGACCTCTTCTTTGTAGTTCATTGAAATATAAGACCAACATCTCAGTTGAACATATCGATTAAATTCTACAATACATATTTACATGTATTAGAATTAAACAGATGTGTGAATGTATGTCAATGTGGTTGCATTGTGCAGAATCTATGTAAAATATAATTAGTTTATAAAGTAATGGAATACTTATTGTCACAGGGAATAGAATCGGTGACATGAGTTCAGATTCTGGATGAGGTTGTTGATGTTTCACTTCGCTAATGCATTTTGGGAAGGCATTAATTTATCAGATATGGGTACATTGTAGACTATATTCTTTATCTTTGATAAGGAAACCCGTAAAATGGAAAACTCTTATCTGAAACCAGCTTTGCTCCGCTTAACAACTGTCCTTGTGTAACATTCTGCCCATTGTAGATTGGTTAGATAAACATATGCGTATACAGGCAGGTTTCGATTCCAGCCACACTGAAGAGTTGTAAACTGTCTATTGTGGATGACAATATATAAGCTCCTTCTCAGAAGGATGAGCACTTTGGCGAAGGGATTAACGGCTACCACCAGCGTAATACAAAGCTCTTCCTACGAAGTGAGCACTCTCGTACCTGATTGCGCAAAATGTAAACAAACGAAAGCCAATACATATGCGTTATAATCCTGAGCTGACGTATGTCAATTAAATGGCTGAGCGGTTATATACTACGTCTAGCGTAAAGTTAGGGGGGTTTCGGTCCCAGCATGAAGCATCCTACGTGTCTCACCATATGCAATAGTTGTGATACGACGAAACAGTCTGTCTGGGGATGACAATATATATATATATATCATCATGTCACACGATCAACACGGATATCCCGGACCCTTTCTCAGCACCCATCCCTATCGTTCATTGCTTCCGGTAGGTCTTCGGGGCTACACCCCGTATCGACACAAAGCTGCTGTATGTAGGTTCGAGCTGGTCGTCTTTCCTTTGCTCGGCCATGTGAAGGGGTCCACAAGAGTACATCACTTATGAGGTCGTCCCTACATCTCCAGCAGTGTCCCGCATGTCTGGTTCGTGTAATTTTGATAGTTTTCATGATAGGTGGTTGGTGGGCGTACAGCTGCTGCTTTGTTGGGAGCTGCATCGATGACTTGTTCTATCTTACTCGCAGCATTCTTGTGCAATTGCCGTCAAGCTTTTTCTCCATACGTTTAGTTAGTGTCCATGTAGTGGATCGATATAGTTGTATCGACACAACCACTGCTTGGAAAAAACTGCATTTTATTTTATGGGTCAGGTCTGACTTTCATATGAGCAATAGCCTATCGAGAGCTGGCCATACCTTTGTTAGTCACGTGTCGGTGTCTCGGTTGATGAGACACTGCTTCCTAGGTAGGTGAACTTGTCAACTAGTTTCAGAGAGCTACTGTTTCGTGTGGAGATGTCACCTCTTTCATTCAAGCACATATATTCCGTTTCGTCTGCGTTGACATGGATATCCTATTTACCAACCCCTCCGCTCGGGCAGGATATGACACAAGGTCAATTTTTAAGCGGAGTTTAACAGGTTTGAATTCAGAGTTTTCCTTCTTCTAGACTAGTTGCCTCATCCAGGCTGAAGAATTCAGTCTTTCCCGCCATTTACCCATAGCTGGAGGAAGAATAATTGGATTCATACCTTTCCCAAGGGTATTAGTACTATGTGAAATGCAGTCTGCCTCGTCCATGATTTGAATTCGTGTCGCCGTGTCCATTTCCTACGACGATAACCATTGCATCAAGGGCACCTCCAAATAGAAAACTATAACTTGTTTACGTTGACATGGAGATCAATTCCTGGAGCTGCTCATTTCTGACTATGTAGCAGGGGTTCGGTTTAGGGGGGTATATTTGCCAGAAGTACTACGTCATCGGCGTAGTCCGCGTCCGTAATTGTTTGTGCGGGGTAGCTTCTGCTTCTTTCTTTTTTAGCTTGAAACCATTTTCTTTGATTTTATCGATAGATGTCCTAAGCACATAGTCTAGTCAGATGATAAAGAGGTATTGGGCTAATGTGTCTCCTTGCAGCACACCTGCTACAATGTCGAAGTTGTCCGTGTCTCCATCCTGAGAACGAACTTTTACTTTGATGTTTCTATAGAGAATCATTATGGCTGCAACGGTTTCATTTGGTAGGCCGTAGGCGAGTAGAATTTGTGCCATCTTTCCTCTGTGAATGGAATCAAAGGACTTAGTAAACTCGACAAATAATATTGCTGCCTCGAGGGATTTTTGCCCGTTCATCTTCAAGAATTCGACGAATAGTCAAAATTTGTGAAGTCGTAGATCTATTTCTCCGGAAGCCATTTTGGTTCTTCCTAAGTATTTTGTCGATTTTGGGTTCAATGCAGTTGCGTAGAAGGGCGTTGTATATCTTGGCCTCTATAGACATAAGTGTTATACTTCGGTAGTTCTTCGCTAACCAGAAGTCTCCCTTTTTAGGGAAGCGGTGAGGCATCGCTTCATCCATCTGTCTATAGGATTTTGATTATATACAGCATTACAGTGTCAGAGCAGTATGGCGTCGCTTTTTTTGGTCTTCCATACTTCTGGGGGTATTTCCTCGAGCACTTTTTTATTTTTCTCAATACCGAGTCGAGTTCTTCTTGAGTAAACTGTCCTAGTTTGATGTCTAATTGCTTTCTTATAATTCTTGTGATTGATTCATTTGTAACTTCCGGGGGGTTCCGAGTAAATTCTCGAAATGCTGATCCACAGATGTCCTCAATCTTGTTGGCTAAGCTTTCAGTTTAGCTTTGGCAGTGCTTTTCTTTCTGCTTACTTCGTTTATTGTTTGCCATGCTATTCTAGATTGTCTATCTTCAATCGCGTCTCTAATCTTATCGATCTGATTCTGTATGCATTCCGACTGTACTTTTAGGTATACGTTAGCTAATTCTTTTTGTAACCTTTTTAAGTTTCAGGGCATTGGTATTGGTTGGGCATTGTATATGTTCAGGTAGACAGCTTAGTTCTTTCTCCACTTGATGTTGTAAATAGTATCTATATTGCTACATGACGTTTCTGAATGCAACTTTCAATATCAGTCCGACAAATCGACATTGAAAAGTTAGGATCAAGTAACTATACGTATTGGTCAAGCAGTATACACACTCGTAATTAATCCTTCATCGTTATTACCACCAAGATTTACTCTACATAATACTGATAGTTCCTGTTAAGTCCCATCTGTAGGCCAAATCCAAATTATTTGCAACACTTGATACCGTATATCTATGCAAATATTTGTATTAAAAATAGTCACCTAAAGCTACTATTGCTTCTTAAGGATAGTTAGTACTTACTTGACCGATGAAATGAAACGCAGTTTCTTCCAGGCAGCGGTTGTGTCGATACTGCAGTATGGATGTACCACTTGGACGATAACAAAACGGCTGGAGAAGAAACTAGACGGCAATTACACAAGAATGTTGCGAGCAATATTAAATAAGTCCTGGCGGCAACATCACGCAAAGGACCAAATATACGGCCACCTGCCTCCCATCACGAAAACTATCCAAGTTAGACGAACCAGACATGCACACAACACTGCTGGAGAAGCAGAGACGAACTCATGAGTGATTTACTCCTATGGACCCCCACATATGGCCGAGCAAAAGCAGGACGACCAGCTAGAACATACATACAGCAGCTATGTGAGGATATGGGATGTAGCCCCGAAGACGTGCCAGAGGCGATGAACGATAGGGAAATGTGGCGAGAGAGGGTCAGGGATATCCGTGCTAGTGGCACAAAATGATGATGAGGATGATAAAACCATATAACTGATGCAAACAAGTGACTACCTTTAACCGTATAATTACTAGTGTTAGATAAGAATAGTTGCCATAATACAACTCTCAGCAAATGATTTGTAATAGATGAAAATTTTGATATCATAAGTGCATGCAAAATTTTCTCAAGAAGCAATTACATTAACAAAGTACAAAGTGTTCAATTCACTAACCTTTAGGAACAAAATAACCCTAAACAAGTGTACATGTCACTAAAACCAATCAGTGAATCGTATATATTAAAGCAAGAGAGAGGGTATCTATCGATATACATTTTTTGCTTAAATCTATCAAGCAATAATACAAATTGATGTTTTTACAAGCGTTCTCTGTTTTTCAGTGTTAGGATTAAATGACGGCATAGCAGTGTACGTTAATATAGTTGGTTGAAATGCGGTTGCAGTCAACCGAGTGTTGACCGAAAGTGCCAATTTATTGTGCAAGTGGCAGCGGAATTGGTAAGACCACGTGATAGTTAATGGTTAGTTTAATCTTTGCTAACCACATAGCTGGTGATTTGGTGAAAGTGTCTCTGTCCGGATGATGAAAGACCCTGGGTTGAAGCCGATAGCGAAGGGTTTTGTGCATGCACACAGGGGAGATACTAGTTGCTATTGAGCCTAACGAGAGCTTAGGAATTCAGTTTTCTGGGATCCGTTGAGGAAGACAGCCAAGAGGTGTGAGTAGCGAGCAATTTGGATATGGTCAACCAGCCAAACTTCAAACGATCCGTTAAATATATTTTTCGTTTCTCTTACAAACACTACGATAATCAACCATCATCATCACGATAAATAGCAATCCCCTGAAAACTACTGACACAATCCCGTCAAAAAAGAAACTAATCTTCCACCGTATATTATCATATATCCAGAGTAACCAGTAATCGCCGGCTTCTATTAGAAAGCCAGACTGCACTTATACGCGAGGAGTTTCCGAAAATGATTCCGTGTAGTTGATTATGCATATTTACGAATCTTGATTCCTTGCTATTTCCACAATAGAACACTATATCCATCATGTTTTATATGCCATAGATATTCCGTGAACTTGTTAATGGACTGGGAAAATGTTAAAGTGTTTATACATATATATATATAAAATCATGTCTGCTCTCTCGCTATTTTTGCCTCTGGTTCATTGCTTCAGGTAGGTCCTCTAGAGTGCATCCAGGGTCCTCATAGAGCTGATGTAAGTCTTTGCAGATCGGCTCACACTGGTATATCCACGTGTAGGAGTCCACATGAAAGTATGGCTTCTAGGTTAGTATTTACTTCTCCACCTATGTTCAGAATGTCTTTTTCGTCTTGCTTGGATGGTGTAAAGCAGAGATTTTGAATATATTTTTAAATAGTTCTTAAAAGATTTGATATACCACAAATGGAGCGACACAAAATGGAAACCCGAATATCCATTCAATGAACGAAAATTGTTTTTGTATAAATATGTTTTGAATAGAACATTCCATATTCATTTGCTATTATGATCAGCTGATATTGATGTGTACACGTAGCATATATATTTTAGGCAAGGTTATTTTCAAATTAATCGAAACTGATTTACTCAGATACTTTACTTATTGGTCCATTATGTTTCTTATTACAAACTAGCTTTACTCAGTTTAAGTAAGTGAACTTATTGCACTGCTTATGTGGTGGAGGGATTGGGTAAAATAAATCCAACAGATACTCACAACCAGAGGATGTATGTGGGGATAAAATTATGAAATAATTGTTATCTTATTTTTGTTTCATATTAAATGTTAGACCTAATAAAATGTTGACTAAATATTTTTGAGCTTTAAACTCTCATAAAAGATAATTATTTGGAAATACTATATTCATTCATATTTTTGATAATGGAAAAACAAAATAAATCAATACTGGTGTTTTGCAGTCACAAAACAATGTTACCGTTTAAGAGCCGAATGCAGAAGAAGTTATAAGAGACGAAACTACATTAACTTATTAGTTTTTAATTATTTGATAACAAACACTCTCTAAGAAAAAAACTGGGAGTAAAATTATATAAACTGAATACAATGCTTCATCCTCTCTTTTTTTAGGTATGAGAAAATAAACTATTGATAAATTACAATAGCCTAATTTAGCCATTATAAATTCAATTGTCTTAATGTTAATAAAAGCTATACACATTTTCTTAGGGAAAGCATTACAAAAATGACGAATACGAATAACTAATGAAAGTAAAATTTGTTTAAAATTATGTCCGCCATAAATGCGTCAGCAGATTTGGTCGTATTTTGTCGCAATAAACGAATGCGGAATAAAACCGAAAAAATAATCTGGTGAATATGCACATCTTGGCAATAGTATCATTTAGATTTACTAAACCTTTCATAAATTACATAAGAAAATATAGTTATCAGATCAGTAGACTAGGAAACAGATAATAATATACCACTACTAAATTCTAACGAAACAGTTGAAAAGTGTTTTTTCAAAAGAGATATGTAAGAATATTCATTAATATAGGGGATCATTTTCTATATAAAGCTACTTGTTTGGTCAGGGAGAATTTTGTCACATTTTCTTGTGATGGCCAAAGTATATAGAGAGATTGGACATACAATAATGTTAAAAGTTAAGTAAAAAAAAGTATTGGATACCAGGTCAAATTAACTGATAATAGGTAAGTATTAAACTAGTTAATATGAATTACACAAGAAATGATGTGACTCTGTAATAAGGTAACATTTTATACGCGTTTGGCAGGAAGTAATGTAGAAGATGTAAGATCTAAATGCTCTTAAGTAAAATTTGCCCGACGCAAATGAAATTAATAAACTTGGTAAGTCAAATCACCATAATTTATCCTGTTTGTTTGAGCCGTTTCTTCAATATAAAACCTTTCCATTCTGAAATACCTAGCCTTGAGAGTTTTGATCAGTCATAATAAAAATTGGATGAATTACATTCTTGTGAGGAAAGTTCTTTCAAATCAGAAAGCGAAACTGTCCGAAAAAGAAAAAAAAAAAAAAACGATAATAATGACAACAATATTTAAAAGCCTTTGAAAAATAGGAGGTCTCGCTGCAACCCAAATTCGACAAATTAGCAAATGAGTAGATTGTTCGCCAATGGTCTGGAAGACCGGGTTTTAATCCCAGGTCGGGTCATACCAAAGAATCAAAAAATGTTACTTGATGCTGCCTTGCTTAGCACTCATTACTATAAGGTGAGGATCTAGGGTAAAGTGGCGAAATCCAGGGAATGGAGTTGCGCCCTCCTCGACACCGAGGTGTAGTAGCTATTGAAAAGGAAGCATTTGGGTCATCCTCGACTAATGTCAACATCTTTACATTTCATGAAGGTGGGGGGATTTTGTGAGTGTAGAAAGCCTGTCGCGAATCGACTAAAATGCTTGTTGAGCCTAGCGTGAAAAAATTGCTAAAATTCATGATACATAAAAACAGCAAAAGAAGGATAATGTCAAATGCACAGCAGTATAAATAATCGAACACGAAATTATTGTGGAAAAAAGTGAATATTTAATTTAAAAAAATAGAAATTAAAACATACATTTTTTTTAATGGTGAATTCCAAAGAAAAACAGTGGGAATTGCGGATAAAATGTGCAGGTCATGTCTTCGATGTTATGATTTTAAGAATAAACAAATAAAGTCTCTTTTTTTTTTCGGCTCAAAATAAATGCAAAATAACTTCTTATCTCAGAGTAAATACAGAAAAATAAAAACAGAAACAAGCCGAAAATGCCGCCTGGTAGAAGAGAAAAGAGACAGTAAACAACTTTAATGATAAATGCAGGTTTAGTGACCCAGAAAGAATATAAACACTGGCATTAATATTTAGGGACAGCGACTCACTTGAAATTCGGCATGTGGCTTTTGTTCGACCATGCAAACAAAAGATATGAGTTTAAAGCTCAAGATGACTCCGGAAAAAGAATGTTGTGCTTTCAGTTAAGCACGGAACAATCTAAACAAGTAGGAAATTTTAATGTTTGTTTAGCAAAGAAAAGAGATTGTGAAAATGCAGATCAAAGTGGAACGTATAAACATGAAAAATTCATCGACGTTGCCCGAGAAAAAGTTAATATGGAACATAAAGGCGACGCACATGCTTTTACCAACAGCGCGCTTATATTTGTCCTCATATTTCTAATGATTACATAAAGATCTACAGTAGGTGTTTGCTATCTTTCGATCCCCAAAAATATGTTCGTTATGAAATTTAAAAAAAAAACGAGCCTTTTAATTGAAGCGATGAAAACAATGCGAAGCAAGTGTCGAGGTAACCTCTTACCTACAGTGTGTGGAAGGGTAAAGGTGTTATACCCATTCTACAATGGTATATGAAACTCCCTGGATTATTTACAGCCAAATTCATCCTTATAGAAGACAGTAGTTGCTATATTCAATCCAGAACTAGGGGATAGAGTTCATATCTTTCCAAAGGTTATTAGTCCGAAGGTGAAGGTAGTAGTGTGACTCACTTACTACGATGACGCAGTCCAGCAATTTAACAGCTATGCTACAGGAACTATCCCTAAATATTCTGAGTATGATAATGAACAGAATCCCGTAGTGATTCTCCAGTTTTGGACTTCTGATAGGGTGCAGAGTCACCCTATTGCTTGTCAGATCTACAAAAGCAGTTAGAATCCTATCTACAAACGGATCTGTTTGGGAGAATAAAGAGCTTAGCTGTTAGAAATCCTTTAAAAAGACTGACTTAGGCATTCAAAAGTCTAACAAGTCTTCAGATGACGTAAAATCAACCAACCAACCAATTACTTCAAATTATGAATAATACAATGGGTATCAAATATAAAACCCATTCAGTTGACCTCTACCACATTTATATTTACCAATACGAACATACCCGGGGGTCGAGAATAAAAAGATTTCCAACTAAAATTGTCAGTGTTCAGTGAAAGAAAATAGAAGAATCTATGTTGATAATGAGGAAGGTGATCGATAATTCAAAACACCAACGGTCACTCATCTAAATAAACTCCCCAGACATAGAGTCAAATATGCTTCAAATAATAACTAAAAGGGGTTTTCTGCCGAATATTTTGTAATCCCTTCTAAATAGTTTGCCAAAAACGTAAAATGATTGCCAGTTTCGAAAAGAGACAAACACGAAAGGAATATCATTACAAATTGTTTTCACTTTCTTGTAATGCAACAAGTAATTAGAAACACTTGGCCAAATTAAATTTAATGAAATTCTTAATCAATCAAATTAGTGTTATCAACGTTCTTCATGTTTCTCGCTAAGAGAAAATGAAAAAGAACTGAAACTGAGTTCATGATATTTATGCAGGGTTTTAGTTTACGATTGATTAATTATTTCATTGCAAGTGTTATCAAAAGACAAGCTGTTTATGTAACCCCTTATACTACGGGTATAATTTATTATACAAATGCAGGAAATCTTCATTCGTTTTGAATTATCATTCACACATCTTGGCATCAAGAAAACTACTTGCATTTTAATGCAAGATGCATTAAAAATCTCTGTATACAAGCAAATGTTTCTAATTTTATTTTACTATCGAATAGTATCCTATTTTATCTGTCGCTAAGTAAAGATGTGCGAACTAAGTCGAGGGTGATCCGAAGGCTCCCTTTTCAATTGCCTTGGGAGGTCGCTCCTCCATTTCCTTGATTGCTCCAGTTTACCCTTAATCCCCACCTTATAATATTGAGTGCTAAGCAAGGCCGCCTCAAATACCATTTTTTGACCCCTGGTCTCCTGGACCATTGGCGAACACTCTACTCAGTGTTCACCGATGGTCTGGGAAACCAGGGTTCAATCCCAGCTCGTGTCATACCAAAGACTCAAAAATCGTTCTTGATGCCGCCTTGCTTAGCACTCAGTATTATAAGGTGAGGATCAAGGGGAAAGTTGAGCAATCCAGGGAATAGAGTAGAGCCTTTCCCTTCACCTCGATGTAGTTGCTATTGAAAAGGGGGTCTTCAGGTCACCCTCGACTAAGATCGTCAACTAATCCGTAGCTTTTCTCCCTTTCATTCCTTGTTTATTGTCATATCAACCTTTGTAGATTTTCTAATGCCAAAGCCATTTTTCTTGAAAGACAACAGTGGTATTATTTCTTACATAACTTGGAGGAAAATGATGTTCATACCTTTCCCAAAAGTATTAGTTTGAAAGTAAAAGTAATAGCTTGGCTGGAATTCGAATTTACTTACCATTTTGTTACCATCAAGCACGTCAGCCTTTACGTCATGGAGACTCTCGGCCATTCTGTTTTAAAATTTTGATATTTCTGGTTTAATACAAGTCTTTAAGGATTAACACAGATTGGTGCGAGATTTTACATAACATTTATTTTGGGAATTAGCAGTACTCAGAAAGTTTCTTGCAGGCTTATTCACCTAGTTTTGGTTATGTATACCCTACAATTATAGAATGTTTCAGGCAAGAATAATCTGTACCAGCAAATCCTTTTCCAGGTGTGATTAAAATTCAGAGTTTATCATTTATATTGGGTGTCAAAAAAATGTTAAAGTTCCAAGTCAGCTTGACTAGTCATTTATAGCTAGAGGGAACATCACTAGATTCATACCTTTCCCAAGAATATTGAGAAATGCGAACAATCTCGTTCAGAAATTGAAGTCCATTTTCAGTGAAGATAATCGATATGCCACTTGCGCCTCCTCTCATTGTATGGAGATTTATTAACCCCTTTAACTTGGTCACTTCACCTCTTTTTCTTCTGTCCATCAGTAAAGATATTAAACTGGCTCAGGGAATCTGTCTTCGTTGGTCCTCTCAATATGTGCGGATAAAATACGCCAACAGTATCCCCCTGCAGAGGAGTAAGATTCCATTAAAATACGTGTTCTGGTTTTTATGTTAAACTGTATTTTAGAGTGTGGCACCAGTTTTCGAGAGATGATGAGTGGGAATTACTTCTTCATTGTATTACTCCCAAGTCCACTTTGACCTTATAAACACCATTCCATATAATCTAAGCATAAAATAACCCTAGACTGGTTGAAATGTCGGTAACGTCAATCAATAAACATTTTATGTTGAAACTTGGAGACGATCGACGCTTTATCCAAAATATGACCATTGATACTGACAATACAAACAGGATTTTAGCTAATAATATTGATTAGGTTTATACATTTTATTCTAGGTTTACAAAAGTTGGAGGAGAAGCCTTAGCTTAAGGATTATCTTAAGTCCATCTCAAGCATTTACTGAAGTTGCACAATATATATTTCAGCCGCTTATGTAAAAAAAAAATAAAAAAAAAAAAACACCAGTAAACTTATCATTTAGCGAAGGCATTTGAAGGCTAATGTAAACGCTAACATTCTTGGATGTGGATTCCAAAAACTGTTTTATTGTGTGTCGTGAATTATCTTTTTATTTCACGGTTGAAATTTAAGACAAATGTGAATTGCATAGCCTGAAGTTACATTATGAAATAAGATATATAAGCATTTCTTAATTCACTGAATATTTCTTTTTCCTTGTGTTTGACTGAATAGCTATCTATCGGGTTAATACAATCACCCTAGTTCCTTTATCTCATTCAAAACAAATTGATCGAGAATAAGGCAACAATTAATGTCTTTCTCTACTTGATATAACAGAGATAAAAAAACAAACAGTAATCATTATTCATCTATAGATTACCCAAATCGAATTATCACCACCTTTCCTGCACATATAATAATGCAATTGATTAAAAGCATTTCAAGTGCGATTCATTTGAATGAATGATAATGTGGTCGTAAATAAAACATTATTCATTTTTTATCTTATATTGTTCAATTCATTTGTAGTATTTCATACTAACGTACTATTTCTATTTTTGTTATGAAAAAAATATTAAGAATTTATGCAAAATTTATACGGAATACTGAAGTAAAATAAAAAAATTACTGACAATCGACTATGTTTTCTTTACATTCTTTGTTGAGCCTTCCGTATATTTATAAAGTATATGTATGATATTCCAAAATAGTTATACAGCCTGATGATCGTAGAATTCCGCATAAAGTTATCATGATATTGATAAAAAGTCAATAAAAAAGGTATTTTTTTCGTTTTATCCAAGATTGAATTGTGAATAATACAAGTAGGTAAAAGCAATTTTTTATTAATCTATTTAACATTTTTTATTTTCGCTCAGGGTTAGCTTTCAAAGAAGAAGGAAGATGATCTTTAGTACGTATTGAAGAACATTCAAATTTTAGAATAATAAAAAGTGAAGAAAAATTTTTTTTGCCAGGGTCAGCCTGACACTTCACTATCATTTTGGTCGATATTTCACTTTTATAGAAATTTATCAGTAAAAGTAAAATCAGTGAGACTTATATAAGTTAGATGTACATTACCAAATATTTTCAATCCTTGTTAAGAAATTACTAAGTGAAGCACGTTATTTCAGCCTCAATTGTTTATCAGATGGTTGAATCAAAATAATCTTCAAAATTCATAAAATATCAATATATGTTACAACATGTATATACACGAGCAAAAAGATGAAAAATAAGTTTTTACTAGATTAAGATGTAAAAAAATATATATACACATATATTCGAATAAATTTGTGAATATAATGCACATATAAAATATGAACAACTGCGTCTAGATTTTATATATATCTTAATATTCAGTTTATTCTTGATAATATTCAAAACAGATTAAAAGCGAAAATCCTGAATCCCCTATTCTCTTATTAAAAAGAATGAATATATATATATATATATATATATATATATATATATATATATACTGGTCACAGTAGGATTATGAATTTATTTCCATCCTGTTTTGTGTTTTTGATATAACCCAAAACCACGAAAAAAATTTAACAGGACTTCTTCAGATCTCATGGATAAAGATCTGCAGAAGTTCTGTTAAATTGTTTCGTGGTTTTGGTTTATATCAAAAACACATAACAGGATGGAAATAAATTTATAATCCTAATGTGACCGGTTTTGTTTTTTCTTAAAGTATATATATATATATATATAGTCTTAAAAGAATATTCATTTAGAGAATAAAAAATCTTACAACATTACAAGTATATACATATACAGGTTTTTCAAATAAAACGGTAAAGCAATAAGATAAGTAAATACTTAAAACTATTATGTAATAAAATATAAATTAGAAATTTAACATACATTTCAGTTTGTAAAACACTACTAACATTCTTAAAATAATGACCTCAGTATGCATATATATATATATATATATATATATATATTTTTTTTTTCATCATACAACGTGTGGAAGCACGTGCGATACCCTAGCCTCATCAGCCGCCATCCAGGGTGATAACACAGTTTCGGTAGCTTAAGGCGGTACTGCCACTCCTGGCGCTACCGAGCAGCTTTTGCCACCGGATAGGGTATTTAAAAAAACCTATGTATATGTAAGATCAACTAAAAGCGGACATTACATTAGACGTTCGTTCATCTTCATTTTGGTGCAGTTTGTGATTTAAAAAACGTTTACTTACGGCCGTTAGATGTCATAGCAACCGTTTCTTGATTTTGCGTAATTACACGAGAATGGTGGTTACACGTGTATAACATTCGTGTTGAAATCCTTTCTATATCCGTTATCTTTTCGATTCGTTTTCTTTCATTTATGCGTTACTGCCCAAAAGCACTCGAGACAAACGTTATATATAATTCCGCTAATAGATATTATTTGTTGATCAATGGGCCCTCAAGATGGGTGGTGAGTAAAAAGAAAGCTCGTGGTCTAAGTTAGTCCAGGTAGCTATCTGATTACCCTTGGGCCACTAAATTCTTGGCTTGCAAAAAATGTCTCCAGGACGCTGATGGTCAGCAATGGGCTTGTGAATACTGTGGGGGTAAACCGGACTCATAGGCCCATCAATCGATATACATTCTCCGGCAGGAGAATTACGTTCTTCGCACCAGCGCGCCTTGTGGATTCGTGTTCCTCGCAAGCTGTTGAATTTTCTACTGCAATCACACGTTGTAGCCGGGTACATATCCAGATCGTTACCGTAGGAGCAAGTAAGATGGGTGATATATTCTCCCTCCCCGCTACAGACACCCTGAGGGCATTTTTCTTTCATTGTATTATCCATATTTGTTAAAATTCCTGTCTTTCCAGGATGTCACTCCAACTTTCTGAAGAGTCACTTTGTCTTTCCAAAGAGTCATCTTGCTTTCCAGAGAGTCTTAGTGTTCAAATTTTCATCATACAACGTGTGGAAGCACGTGCGATACCCTAGCCTCATCAGCCGCCATCCAGGGTGATAACACAGTTTCGGTAGCTTAAGGCGGTACTGCCACTCCTGGCGCTACCGAGCAGCTTTTGCCACCGGATAATGACCTCAGTATGCATATATATATATATATATATATATAGTTTACAGTCAACACGAGGTCAATTGGTGAGTCACAGAGAGACCAAATGAATGCGTCAAGCATGAAACCCAGATAATAACATATGATATACATATATGTATATGAGTGCACACACACTCACACACACACACATACACACACACACACACACACACATATATATATATATATGTATAAATATGTGTGTGTATAAATATGTGTGCGAGTATGGGTAAATCTGAGTATAAATATAATGTGTATATATATATATATATATATATATATATATGTAGACATATGCAAACACATGCGTATGTGAGTATAAATATAATGTGCATATATATATATATATATATATATATATATATGTACACATTATATTTATGCTCACATTTACCCGTACACACGCACATATTTATACATGATCAAACACATATATCTATACAAATATGTACAGAGTCACACGCTTATATGCATCGAAAAAAAAAAGGAATATACACATATATAAATAAACATGCATACATACACATATAAAGAAATAAATATACATACATATAAAAATATAGATATGCTTACACATGTATACGTAGATATAAGTGTTTGCACATATATAGAGAGATATAAATATACATTCATAATTGTATACACTTGGATAAAACATTTAAAAAATAGACATTTAAGTTAAATTTAGTTATACGTTTATGTATATATACATATTTAAAAATAAACATATTTACATTGATATACATATCCATGCATACACTTATATACATAATTATAAAGATTCATATAACAATATATGAACATACACAAATATACATACACATGTATACAAAGATATAAAGATACATATATTCACATATATAAATATACGTACAGGATCATATATTGACATATACACATATGTATATATGCATATGCATACATACTGTGGTAATAAAATATTAATATACATAGACATACTTATAAACGTAGTGCATTCAATAATGTTCCAGACTTTTTTGTACGGGCATTAAACATTGTTGTAGACACTAGAAAATTCACAATGTTATTACTATACATCTCATGAGATGACTGGCTAATTTTTTTGATTTCAAGTTCAAATGAACAGCTACAGCAGCAAATGGAATACACCCTACTAAAGTCTGATTGTCACAGCTGGTGAATTTCAAAAATGCAATCTGGACGTGAGGACAATTTAGAAGATCGATATGCAATAGAATTATGTTTTAAACTTGAAAAAAATGCCACGGAAATGTATGGAATGCTTCAGACTACTTTTCGACCATCTTCCATGAACCGAGCATCTGTTTTTGATTGGCATAAGAGACTCAAGAAAGGCAGGGAGTCTGTGAGGGATGATGAGAGCTGTGGAAGGAGTAAGGAAGTCAAAACACCTGAGTCGATTGGCCTTAGGGTTAGGGTTAGGGTTACTATGTTGAGGTTTTAAGGGAGTTCGGGAGAAGATTCCGTCGGAAGAGGCCAGCACTCTTCCAATCGGGTTAGTGGCATTTCCACCAGGACAATGCACCAGTCCACATCTCCATCCTTGTCACAGATTATTTGACCAAAATGGGCATCAAGACAGATTCTCAGCCTCCCTATAGTCAAGAACTTGCTCCCTGTAACTTTTGGTTATTCCCTAAGCTCAGAGGCTGTCGTTATGAGACAATTGAAGCGATGAAAACGCAGTGACGAAGGTCATTGACACGCTCACACAAGAGGACTTCGATGGGGCCTTCCAGAAGTTGTTGCAACGGTACAACAAGTGCATTTCAGCCGGAGGAGATTACTCCGAAGGAGATTATAGTTTCATGTGTGTACCATCAATAAAAGTGCCCATACGAAAAATGTCTGGAAACTTATTTAATGATCCTCGTAAATATATAGAGATATACGTAAATATATTTATATATATATATGCATACATAAACATATATATATATACATATCCACACATACACATAGATTTATACATTTAAACATATATATACGTATATACGTAGACATATGCAAACACATGCGTATGTTTTTTATATGAATATATACACTAATATACCTACATCCATATGAATATGCATACTTGCATATATATCATGCTAGATCATTACGTTCAGGCAGAATTTTGACTGAAAAGAAAAGATAGAAAAATACCTGGATTTAGCCAGAGAGTGGGGAACGCCGTAGAACATGATGATTATGGTGATGATAATTGTAGCTACACTTCTTGGAATACTACATAATTGCCTGGTAAAAAGAAGGGGGACTGCAAGATTAGTCAAGACCAACGAGAGTATGTAGTAAACTCCCAGAAGTCTGTCGTGCGGAAACATCGTCTTGTGTCAAATATATATCTGACGTTAATATATAAACAGATCCTTCAATTCAAGTCAGAAAGCGACACCAAGTATTACCTTACAAGTTCGAAAGTACCAGCAATGTTGTGGATTTTGCTGATTGACCATAACTTAAAGTGAATATAAAGTAAGTGAAAAGGTAGAAACAGTTATCGGGATATTACTAGAGAGCCGACAAAGCTGTGGAACAATAAAGTGAAGGTGATACCATTTATAGTTTGTGCCCTTGGAGCAGATCCCAAAAGCCATGAAAAGAGATTGGGGTAAGTAGATATAGAGGAAGAACACAAATAATCCAGAACGCAACATTATTATGATCCATTAGAATCCTGGAAAACCAAGGAGACTGACAGACAGAAAGATTTTCTATCTCTATTTCTTTATATTTATTCGATACTTAGTGGTGCATTTTTCTTTCGTATTACGAATAAAAAAAAACAGCATGTGATTTCCATGTACAATTATACCAGTATTTCTTGTTGAATTTATCTAAATAAAAACGAATTTGTATAAGTTGAGTAATTACACTGTTTTTCTCATAATTTAGTAAAGTATATACGTAACCCATTTCTTTTCTCTTTAGTTTTAGCAGTGTTTATTTTCAATAATTTTGCATTTATCCCTGCATTAATTTCTTTCGTGACAGAATGATACTGCATTAAAATTACTTTTCTGATTCCAGTAAATATAGACATAAAAGAAAAATTGCAATAAAATTACAAAAATAGCGTCTGATAGTCCAGAGTAAGCAACATACAGCAGGGAGATTTACATTTTTTTTTATTATGGAGTCTAATTAAATTTTCATCGAATCTTCAGTCGTCTTCTCACTTTGTGGTTATTATTGAACGGATAACTTCCGTTGTTCGATTGATTGATTGATCGATTTTAACGACATGTCAACATGTCTAGCTTTGTTTTGCCAAGAGGTTAAAGTATCGCTGTACGTTCATATTAATATTTCTGTATACTGGTTTCTGTGGGGGGGGGTGTCAACAGGGTCCTATCTTTTGGAAAGTGTGATGTATTAAAAAGGAAAACAGAAAATTAACTTGTAAAAAGTGTTTAGTTCTACTTAATCCAGAGTCAATGTAGATTGCATAATAAAGTTCAGCATTAAATCCAGAAATGACAAACATCAAAATAGACTTTTCCAAATGGCAATTACGACATCAGCAATATATCTTATTCCATTCAGAACATATAAAATGGCATACCTAAGCAAGGCAATTTAAAGTAATTAGAAGATTCATTTTTCCCAGAATTCAACATCGATGGTTATTTATTACCAACAATATTTATGGCTTATATTAATAAAAAAAAAACCTATCGAATACGAATAATTCTTAAACAGATATATTCAACCAGTATATGAGATCTTTAAAGGTATGTTTATATCGGGTCAACGTGGACCTGGGAGAAATCGAAATGAAGATGGTTTCCACACTCCTCCAGAACTGGAGTTTCACTATCAAATGCAGTTTAGTGCAGTACACAAGACACCCCTTTTTGTTGCAGGAGATATAATCAGCGTACTCTAAGAACCACTGAGATAAGTTCTCTGTTGTTAATTTTTATTTTATTTTGAGTAGAATTAGAATATTATAATATGTATTTTTAATATATAATAGACAACATTAGATATTCAAATATATCTAGAAAGAGACTTAAAACACCTCATGGAAAATATTTAAGAAACCTGGACGACTTAAATGTAAGTTTTTATAAATATCTACTTCAAACTATTTTATTTTTACGTTATCATACTTGAAAAATCTACGCTGCTATTTCTAAAAATTTATGCTACATATACCTGCTGATAAAAAACATACAGACGTATCCTCACAGTTATAGCGGTTTCGGGAAATTTGTTAATTTCCTTATCACTATATTTTTTAGGCAACACAAATGAATGACGAAACTTTTCTTTTACAACACAACAAAGAAAGTTTTTATTGCAGCATGGAATATGGTTGGTTTGCTTTTGATGCTGCAAGACTCGTGGAGTTTAGGCTTGTTAGTGTTGGAGACGAAATGGCTTAGCGGGATGTGATGGCAGCGTGTGTTGCTGGACGTGTGAGGGATTGTGTTTAAAGTCACCGTGTAGTTTTGTATCTGGTATTTGGGGGAAGAGTATGCGTTATCTCCATTAATGTGGGCCAGAGGTGAAATAGTAGCTAGTGTGTCGAGAGCGGAGATACGCTCGGATCGACATAGCCAATTTTTGGGGTGACGTGAAGTGGTGCCTGTGGAAGGCATCCTGAATGCATCCAATTCATATTCAACTGGGATTCCTTGTATGAAATCCATAAATTAGATGGTACCCTCGTTGAGTGTCCATGTTGCTGCTGCGGGTGTTGCTATGTTAAAAAGCATCGCTAAGCAGGGACGGTCAGACGAACGTCTGTTCTGGTCGCCGTCTCATGCCGAAGAGGCTGGGTTTGGCCGCTCACCCGTTTTGCTAGCCGGAAATGAAGATCCGGGCTGAATAGGATAAGTCATCCTGATTGGATGAAATTAGGTGTTGAAATAAATTGAGTGCCAAACCAAAATACGAGATTTCCCTCTTCTCTACAGAGTCCCGAAAGACAATGGAAGTAATGCAACCTAAATCGAAGTGAAACGCCTTGAATCTATTCTAATTCTTATTCTATTTTAATCATTTCTTTTCTTCACTTGTATTTTTGGAATATGCTTTTGTTTTATTAATGGCTTAAATTTGAAACATTAAAAGATTGTCTCTTGATAGCCCAAACTAAAAATTTCCCTAACGAGTAGCAGCTTTTTTAAAAATGAATTCAGCTACAACTGAAATATCCTCAAAGTGACAATGTGTGTCTGCCAAAGCTGCGGTTCAAAGATAAGCTGAATATGCAGTAAAATCATCGAGTTAAATTATTTCTCTAGATTTTCTGTCTTCCCTACAAACCTGCCGCAGATCACACCATCAAATTTCAATCTATTTTATTGTCAGTAACTACTTTAAGAAGTTATATTTTTGTTATGCCAAAAAAAGAAGTAAAAATACTGCTTCCAAATTCTATAGAACTATACCAGTAAATCGTTAAAAACTATTACCGGTTATGCTCCCACCGTCTAAAGAATTTATTTAAATACATTCTTTGTACTGTTTTGATTCAAATCAAAAGTGGAACCATTCTATGTATTTATCAACCCCTTCGCCCAAGCAGGATGTGATACAAGGTGAAATCTTTAAGAGGATTTTAACATGTTTGAATTCAGAGCTTTTCTACTCTAAGACCGGTTGTCATACCAAGATTAAAGTGCCCAATCTGCCCAGCTATTTTTCCATAGTTAAATGGATAGTAGATGAATCCAAACCTTTCCCAAGTGTGTTAGCTTACGTGAAATTCAAAAAGCTTCGTTTTCAGCTTGAGTTCAAGTCATTGTGTCCACTTCCAACGATTGTAATTATCAAACTACGATCACCTCCTCACTGTACAATTATACCAGTATTTCTTGTTGAATTTATCTAAATAAAAACGAATTTGTATAAGTTGAGTAATTACACTGTTTTTCTCATAATTTAGTAATGTATATACGTAACCCATTTCTTTTCTCTTTAGTTTTAAGGTGTCCTCGTGGTGTAATGGTTAAAGCGATGAGCTGCGGAATCGTAGTACGCGAGTTCGTACTCCAGTCGCGCTATTACGTTCACTTTCGGGCAAATACCCTTGGGAAAGGTATGAACCTCCTTATTCTCCCTCCAGCTATGGGTAAATAGTAGGACGGACTAGGTTCTTCAGCCTTGGTGAGGCAACTAGTCTAGGAGAAGGAAAACTCTGAATTCAAACCTGTTAAACTCCGCTTAAAAATTGACCTTGTGTCATATCCTGCCCGAGCGGAGGGGTTTGGTAAATAGAACCTCCTCACTGTACTGCTGCGAGCCCTTCTCTGGTTGCAAGGTATTTGATTGCATTTGGCACGTTGCTACATCTTAAGATTTCTTCCCAAATCACATCCACTTTGAAATATTCGTCATTGTCATCAGTTTTATATATATATATATATATATATATTTGTTGGCGACCAGAAGGCTCCCTTTTTAATAGCTACTACACCGAGGTATAGGGAAGGGCCCCACTCCTTTCCCTGGATTGCTCCACTTTACCCTTGATACATACCCTATATTGCTGAGTATTAAGTAAGGAAGCATCGAGTACCATTTTAAAAGTCTTTTGTATGATGCGCCCTGGGATTGAACCCAGGTCTCCCAGACCATTGGTAAACACACTACCCACTAGGCTATTGAGCCGGGAGACATGGGTTCTATCCCAAGTAACGTCATACCAAAGATTTCAAAAGTGGTCCTTGATGCTTCCTTGCTTAACACTCAGCAATATAAGGTACGTATCTAGGGTAAAGTGGAACCAGCCAGGGAAAAGAGCATCGCCCTCCCCAACATTTCTGTGTAGTAGCTATTGAAAAGGGAGCCTTTTGGTCACGCTCGACTACGGTCGCAAACTTCATTTCATATATATATATATATATATATATACGAAGTAAAAGTAATGAGTAAAATTAATCCTGGATCAAAACTATGTTAAAAGTTAATGATCTTTATATATTGACAAATAAAGTAAAGACTGGTGTCATGTAGACTTCCTAATATATCTCTGTATTGCCATCTTATGTAACCCTCGCTATACTTAATAATTATATGATTTATGTATATAACCTTACAGTATCATTCGTCACCTCCCATGTCTTAACTTCATTTTTTTAGGTCGGTCGTCTTGTCACCATATTTGGTAATGTTGGTTGATGAGCAAGCACAACGAACATTTTCATATACACATATAGATTTCTATTTCTCATTGACTTTTCAATCCTCACCTGCTCGGCCTAAACTGGGAATCAGTTAAAGATGGAGATTTAAATCCCTTGTTTCGAGTATTTTTCACTGCCGTCTCTCTAATATTTTTGTCACCTTAGTGTATCCATTTAATAAAATCTGTCGTCTCAGATTAGCCCAGAGTTCAATGGTTGTCCATCATACCGTAGTGTTTTTGCACGCGTTTCAAAGCTCGAAACTTAATTTGAATGCTAAAAAATAAACATCACATATTTATTAAGTACTCATATATAACTTTGGTAAAAAAAAATCATGGAGACTGAAGCGGTGTTTACCGAAACGGAAATGAACAGTAAATGTAATGTTAATTTTCTTTAAAATTGTCACCTTTGTATTTTAACACTATCACCCCTCCCGGATTTTCATTGCTCTAATCATCAATGAAATACCTGTCTCAATTTACTGTAAAAGTGACCTGTTATGTTTCTTTTACTCTCTTCCAGGTTTTATCTTTCAACAAATTTCTGCTCTTTAAGAAAAAATGAAAAAGTTTGCAAGTGCTAGATCTGGTGAAGATGAAATGCACTGCCCATGTGCACTCCGGTCAAAGATTGTCGAGAATTGACACTGTTTCGACAAGACTTTTAATTATCAATGTAGCCCTCTAAGCATCTGTTTATTTTGCAAATTACTCAGCTGTGTACACACCTTCCTTAATTTTTTACGATTAAAAAAATTAAATTTCCATGCACACACACATATATATATATATATATATATATATATATATAATATTAGCGAGAGAATATCTAAAATCATGATCAATGATTTGAAACCAAAATTAAACAGGTTAAACAATAATTAACTTGGGGCAACTAAACGATCTTTGAAAAGGAATACTACAACCATAATTTTATTTCGCTAATGAAAGAATATACTGTAAGGCTTCATAACATTAATGGTAAATTTTAAAGAAATCCTCAAGTGGGTTGGTGCCAAACATATAGCAAATTTTTCCTTAAATAAAAGTTTTTTTTCTGGCAAATAGTATGAAAGTGGATACATCAGTATACATATTTATGATACCCCTTGCTGTTAGATTATTAACGTCATTTTTGTGATATTTTCTACTATTAGTTTGGGTGGCATTTGACCAGAATATTTAAACAAAATCTTTAGATACAACACCGTAGAGTATAGTTCATCTCTCCCCGTCTGATGATCGCAGCATCTTCCAAGTGAAAGGGTTAGTGACTATTTTAGCCCGTAGCGAGCATTTTGAAATTTTACTCTCTCTCTTTATATATATATATATATATATATATGTGTGTATGTATGTGTGTGTGTGTGTTGACCTTACTTTTTACAAACAATTCAAACTTAGAAAGTTTTTGCTACATTCAACATAGAAAGATAAGGTGCAGGTATAAATGTGTCGGGCTGCAAGTCACAAGGTAACTGAGGTAACATAGAAAAGAGTAATGGGCATTATGAAATCGTTCTCTCGTGAAATGAGCACATGATAAATTCTAAGTCAATCGACACATTTTTATCCGCAGTATTGCAATCTCTCTGGGTACATAAGTTTAGTAGATTTCTAGAACTTCACACTGTTACAATTGTAACTGTCCTTCTCATAAAACTTATCAATAGGAATCTATCGTTCCAGTATAACCAGTTATTAAATTAAAAAAGTAGAAAGAAAAAAAATGCTGAAACCATAAATCTGTGCATGCATCTAACCGTATATTTTATCATTTTCTTTTCTGGCTCTGTTGGTACCCTTTCGTACCTGGGGTAAAACGCAGCACAAAATGAAATTGAATTTAATAAATGAAAGACATATCTACAGAGATGGTTCCTTTTTATCTCAAGGATTACACATATTTCTCAGAAAAAAATGCGCACTCAATATTTCTGAAGGTATCACTCCGAAAATGTGAATTATTTCGAAGAGAAAACAAACTTCATCCTGGACTTCTCGAGCTTGACCTTAAATTAACCTTGCATCCAGACTTCTTATTTCAACATATGTTATATAACGTAGAGTGTTTTTTTGTATTTTTTGAATGACGTTACTTTTTCCGATATAGACTAAAGGAAAATTCAGCCTGGTTTTTTTATGGAAAATGTCATAAAAATATTTTTTGAATGTAAAAACAGCTACATTACAAAATCGAGACTTTAAATTTATTATGCTCTTTATCCGATAACTAAAATCTCCTTCTGTGTAAAGAGGCAGACACTTCGGGTGCTTAAAAGAGACTATTTGATGAAAGTCAAAAATTATTTCGTCTTATCCAAAGTTTTTTAAAGGAATCTATATTTTGACAATGCTGTCAATTAAATTTTTTTATGGAACGGTTAAAAGAGTAATAGTTAATAAAATTGACTCTGCATAATAGAATAGATATATTAATTACATTTTTTAATTAATGTATATACCCGTAATACTGGGGTGAGTAAAAAATGTTGCTATTACCGGACATTGGTGTAATGGTTAGAGTGTTCTCCAGTGGCCCGGGAGACCTGGGTTCAATCCCAGGTCGAATTATACCAAAGACTTTAAAAATGGTACTTGATGCCTCCTTGCTTAACACTCAGCATTATAAGGAACGGATCAAGGGTAAAGTGGAGAAATCCTGGGAAAGGAGTTGCGTCCTCCCCTACACCTTGGTGTAGTAGCTATCGAAGAAGGTGCCTTCGGGTCACCCTCGACTATGGTCGCCAACTTTACTTTATAATTCTGCAGCACCTGAAGGTTTTTCCCGGGTTCCAAAGATGACAAACCTCACTGGACTGTGTGATGTCAAAATCCTTTGGATTTGTGTCAAATGCTCAGAGCATGACCTAGAAAATCTATGGTTTTAGATTTACATGACCTATCTTGCTTGATGTTCTTGCAATCCAAACGATTTTTTCGAATACCTGGTGAGTGTATTGTGATTATCTACGCCTTAAAATTTCTCAGAAGCAATGTTCCTAGTTACTTAGTTACGTCAAAAGAACCCAGTTTGAACCCGTAAAACTCAAGTACCTGAATTAGACTAAGTTACTCGTTCATCTTTACGGCTTTTTAAGTCAGACATTGCGTTACGCAATGCACAACAAGCTCAGCTCACTAACTACCACGATTCTGTGAACCACAACTGATGCGGGCCATGGTTTTAACCACTTCGATAACTTGATATACCCAAACATAAACTAGCATATAACAAAATAATACAAAACTTTTGATCCATCTTAGTATTTTTCTGAGAACTGGTTTACGGAATTTTGGTTATTTAGTTGGTGTGTTTTATGGCGTATCAACCCTTTCGGGTCATTTAACGCCGAATTAAATTTCAAACATTTCAGTTTAGCATATGTTTTGTCTACAAACAGTTATATCGGTTCAATTAAATGTGAAAAGAGTTCTATTTCAAACAGTTCAGCTTAGCATATGAACACAGTTTAGTTCTATTTGACCTATAGATTGGACATTATCAGGTGCTACCACTCTTAGCCAGAGAGGACCTTGGAGTGATGGCAATGAAGAGGTACCTCACATTCCCCAAGCCTCAAGCATTACAGGAAACTCACCATCAGATTGTTTAAGGTCATATCTAGGACACTCCTTGGTTGAGGTCTTACCCTTCAGCGGAGATGAAGTCGGTGCATTCTCCAGCCCCAGCTGACTGGGCAAACGGAATTTTGATGAGAAATTATTTTAATATATTTTAATGTATTTTATTATAGGGGTTTATTGATGTAAAAGTTTCGTGTTTGTTTTGAATATTGGTTCTAAATAAAAATAACTATGTAATTGCTCAGATTTATAGCATTAAGAATCGTCTAATTAACAAAATAATAACGTTTTATTAAATATTGATTATCATATCTAAAGATAATTTGTTAATTCTTTTAAGCATTTTTTAAAGTTTAGTAAGTTTCTTCTGTATCATTTAATGAATAGTGCACCAACATAATTTTTCAGTTTTATAGTTTCTTTTAAATATTTTCTCATGTAATGTAAAAATCAGGTTCAATCCTTTCCGCGAGGTTTAATGAATATGCATATAATTTGGTCTCAATGTGAAATTCTTTTGACATTTTTAAAAAGACGGATTGAAAAAGTCTACGAATTATATACATAGTTAAGAATTAAACATGAAAAAACAATCAGTTTATTCATACGCCTAAAGGTGGGTTGGTATGCATCTGACCTCTCCCCACAACCGAGCCAGAATGCGGCACATCTCATTGCGGGGACCATGCACGAATTGAGACTCATGAACGGTAGGTGCAAAAAATTACTTGGCCCCTTCGGCATTCTCTTAGTGGGGCGCCACAGACGCCGAGCAATAAACTCAACCCAGCAAAGCACGTAAAGCCTGGGGAATGGTCCCTGAAGTCAAGTGTTAAATTGACTTTTAACCTCCTGAGACGAATGACTGGCAGCCTGCCCGAAGACAAAAAAGTGTTCATCTATCTATCTATATATATATATGTATCTCAGTTTTTTTATATCTAGCTCTTTGATAGTTCATTTTGTTTTAATTCCAAAAATATGCCCGCATTGTCTTTGTATTGAGAATAATTTTTTTGTTAAAAAGGAATTTATATTATTATGTTTATACTTACGAATATGCATGATAAGTGAACGCACTTTTTGTCCAATTTGTAAAATTATTTACGCTGCTTAATTACATGACATCTCTCGCAAGATACCATATCCCCCAACATTATAAAATATCTACTTATATATATATATATATATATATATATATATATATATATTTTTTAAAGTATATACGTTTGTATAAGATATATGCTGGTCCCTCTCTACCTATCTCTCTCTCTCTCTCTCTCTATATATATATATATATATATATATATGTTGCCGTCTGGGCTTATTCAATATTGTTCGCAACATTCTTAAGTTCTGGAGGCAACACCCAACAAAGCACTAACTATACGGCCACCTACCACCCATCACGAAAACTATCCAAGTTAGACGAACCAGACACGCATGACACTGCTGGAGAAGCAAAGACGAGCTCATAAGTGATGTACTCCTATGGACCCCCACATATGGCCGAGCAAAAGCAGAACGACCAGCTAGAACATACATATAGCAGCTAACTAAGGATACGGGATGTAGTCCTGAAGATCTGGCAGAGGCGATGAACGATAGGGAAAAGTGGTCAGGGATATCCGTGCTAGCAGCACGACATGATAATGCTGATGATATATATATATATATATATATATATATATATATAAGTAGTTTGATTTGGTTGTGTTTTATGGCACACAAACTCTTGAGGGTTATTTAATACTAGATTTATACGAGATCTCATGCGTATGAATGATTTATAATTAAATAGTTTGGAGGTAACATTATTTTCTATCCATCCACAACTCATTTATTTGCTCGGTGTAAAAAGTTTTTTTTTTATCGTTACCCAATCGTAATAATTCTATTTAAGATTAATCAATTATTTTCACAGAATTTTTTTAAAGTTTCGCTATCTAACAATAATCATGGTTAAATGGTTCCAAGTATTGCTATTGAACACATATCATTCTGATTAATATAACTAATAATCTCAAGTAAATAATTGAACAGTTCTATATAATCCATAGATGGGATGTTAACTGTGAGTCCGAATAGAACTTCAGTAATGATAATAAGCTGGAACTTCACCATCAGATAAAGTTTTATGCTATATATATGTATATATATATATATATATCAGTAGCTTTATTCCATTAAATTAAAATATATTTATTGGGTTTCTAAATTTTTGTCTGATAAACGACGAGAAAATTTTTAGAATAGATATAGATGAAAATAAAATGTCTTAATTAGTATTTACCCATAAATATATCAAAGCGTTATATAATTTCGTTCGGCTATTTCATTCCTTTCGACCGGCTTATTGGCCTAGTGGGTAGAGTGTTCGCTAATCGTCCAGGAGACCTGCGTTCAATCCCAGGTCGTGTCATACCAAAGACCTTAAAACTGGTATTTGATACCTTCTTGCTTCACACTCAGCAATATAAGGTACATATCAAGGGTACATTAGAGCAACCCAGGGAAAGGAGTAGCACACTCCTCTACACCTCGGTGTAATAGTTATTGAAAAGGGAGCCTTTTGGTCGCCCTCGACTACGGTCGCCAACTTTACTTATATCAATCCATGTATTGTTCACAAATTTACTGAATGGATATGTTTTTGAAAATATATACTTGTCCAACAATTATTTCTATGGCCATTTTCATAATGACACCTACTATTATGTTTCCTTTGGTGTTGCTAAATCATTCATAGGTTTTTTTAAATATATCATATCAGCCTGATGCTCGACTAGTTTTAGTCCCGTTTACGTTTTCGTAAAAGGACGCAAGCGGACGTCTAACTTTGAATAGAAAACATACATTTAAAAGGAAAGTACTGAATCCTATCCTGGCTGCAATACTCGTGAGTGACTGAATTTTTCAGCCTGAGATGAAAACACTATCCTTAACTATTTTGGACAACAACTATTGAATAAAGAGACGAAATTTGTCATATTGGTCTTCCATATAACCAATCTTAGGTTGCATAAAACCTCGTAGGCTCTGTTACAAGTGCTCACAAGTCTACCATATGCCATTAGTTATAAAATATATCTCAGACAAGATGTCTAGGTAGTGGATCACAATGACTATTTGAAAATAAGTAAAATACACAAAGCGAACCATACCAGAATTTATTTTAAGTTGAACATTGATAAAAGCGGATATTACTTGATATTGTTTATTGTTTAAACTTACAGCATTTGAACAACATAACTACTTTTGAAATGACCTTTTAGTAACTAAATATAAAATCTTATGCATGTTTAAATGAAGTCTGTTTATTTCTGAAGTGTACATATTGATATTCTTGCTTTTGTGTTTTAATGTGTATATGTTTTCTAATAAAAATGTCTAATATTATAACTTTTAATTCTATATTCTAATGGAAAAATATGATCCTAGTATTTCTGGAATGCTACATATCTATATTTTTGGTTCCATTATTTCAATGCTGTTACGTTTTCTCAAAAATACCTATTATTTTCCGTTTTAATTTTAAAGCGTCCAATCAAAAAAGAATTAACCTTTTAAAGAAATTTGGAACAGTTTTCGTTATTAATAGGTCATAAGTATCTAGCTTCATTCAAAGCTGGGAAAATTCAGTATACTTAAAGTCAGATTCCTTTTTTAATACTTTTATAGATACGATATTTCTGTTTTCAAATATTGAAAAGTATTTTAGTTTATCTTTATGTGTAACTGCTCGTAGCAGCCTCATATCAATCTCACATTTTCTCGTAGTTATCTTTGAATTTAATTTATTTCTTTTTAAATTCGTCTTGTATTATGATCGATAAACAAATTTGTACTTTATGATACTCCAATACGTTTACATTTTCTTGATATGTTGAGCTCCAATAAAAGTAAAATGGCAGAGATATGACGTTAAAGGTTGTTGACATGTTCAATTGTTAGTTGTTATACACTCCAACAGTTTACATGAAAAATTCTTTAAACACAATCTTCCTTGATCGACAGGTGAAAATAGTTTGTCGTTTCCTTGATATATGTGAATTTTGTTTTTTCCATTTAAACTGCAATTAAATTTGAATCACTCAAGAAAAAGTCTTTTTGAAATATCTGAGTAAACATCAGCGAATCCAAAGATAGATATTAACGTTTCCTTTCCATCAGATTATCTATAATTATTTTCCAATTATATCAGTAAAACTGGCTTGATGCCGACTCTTCGAAAACAGTTCATGCTTTTGGGTACACTTCTGTGAAGAATTAGTTAATAAATTCTTCTATAAATTATTAGCAAAACATCAATAATTTACATATGATGATATAAAAAGATTCGCATTGATTCCACATACACTCGCACAAGCAAGCGATTGGACTGAGAACTATACTCTGCAAATGATGACTCCCAATATGTAAAGCAATATATTTTAAATTATGAAATAATGGAAGTTCAACTGAAGAGTGATATCGCATACAACATTGTTGCATACATAAAAGCTAGTATATTTGGGATCAGTGTGTAAGGGATTAATGACACATACACATTATTTATATATATATATATATATATATATATATATATATATATATATACTTCAATGCTACAAGTGTTATTAATGTTTACAGTACAGTGTTCTCTGCACGACAATGAAGACCAACATTACAATAATTTTCAAATATGACATAGGACAATAATAATAAAATCGGATAAAACTCACAACTCACCTTCTTGATTCTCAGATTAATCAGAGATGTTTACAAATAACACACACACACACATATATATATTTAAAAAGTGAGTGAATTGTGTAAATAACGCTTTTCAAACATAAAAAGGAATTAAAATTATTAAAAAGAGGACCATTCTTTCGGTCTCTTTTCTTGGGAGAATGGCCAGTGACGATCAATATTGTTCTAGAGGAAGTAAGCATGGGATGATAACCAAAGGAAAATCCAGAAGATTTAAAGAAAAACATGCTGAAAAAAATTAGTGAAAGCTATTGTTTTATAAACCATACGTTGATGACACTTTCGTGATTTTCTCTTCGTGGTCGGAAAGGAGGCGCTTTTTCAATTCTATCAAGAAACTACATCATGTGTTGACATTCACCGGTGAATTTGAGCATAACAACAGTCTGCCTTTTCTCGATGATGTCGCTGAGAGCACCAAATTTGGCTTGCAGACGTCGATCTATCGTAAGTCTACGTTCTTTGGATAGTACACACGGTGGTACTCGTTTTGCCCTTCAAGACGCAAAATCAATTTAATAAAAAAAACTAGTCCATCTTGCCTTAATAATCTGCTCCAATCCAAAACTTGTCGATGAACAGGAATTTATCAAGAAAACATTGTTGAAAAATAGATACCCCGAGGATGTAATCACCAACACCATTAAATATAAACGCCTGCAATTCTCCACCTAACCAAAATTTCTACCAGAGCGATGCCCGGTATATCTAAGATTACCATGGATCGGTAACGCCTCCATGCAGCTAATAGAACAAATAAAAAGATCAGTCAACCGTTGTTTCAGTTCGGTTGAATTGAGATTCATTTTCAAATCTGATGTGTTATTTCCCTCAATCTCAAAAATAGTGTGACCATTCTCCAAAAGAGTTCCCTCATTTACCGGTTTACATGCAAATGCGATGTTTGCTATATAGGTCGTATTAGTCAATGTTTAAGGATTAGAATAAACCAATATATTCCATCAAGTATTCGAACACATACTTCTGACTCCACTGCGACGCCGAGCAGTTATAATTATGGCTGCCTTCAATTGGCTGATCAGACCTGCACATGCGTATACAGTCCCACTATGTTTACCATCCTGGAGACATCAACAAATTAACTGCGGCTATCCATTCTGGAAGCATTATTTATAAAAAGTACAAACCGGAATTGCGTAACCAAAAGAATTTCTATATTTCATTGCTTTTTAATAACATCCTCTGACCATCAGAAGAAAACATTATTACCAGTACCAACTGTGCTGGCTTAAATTTTTTTTGATCGCCCCTTCTGGATTTTCATTTGGTTACTATCCCATTATCACTTCCTCCAATACAAAATCGATCGTCACTGATAATTCTCTGAGGAGAAGTAAGCGAAAGAAAAGGTCCCTTTTTATGAATTTTAATTCGATTTTATGGTTTTAAAACGTTCTGAACACCATGCAATTGGTTTTTTAAGTAATACCTTTATTCTGTATGTATCACAAGATCTTTATATATATATATATATATATATATATATGTATATATATATTGTGACTCATTTTTCCTAAGCATATTCTATGCCCAAACTGCTGCAGAATAGGTTTATTCATTAGTGCTCTTAATACTGCAAAGAGAAAAGTCTAGTCGGAAGTGAAAAATCCCGACTAAAAACGAATAATAAAACATAAATAATATAACTAAAGGTAAATAAGCGAGTTTTGGCTTTTTAAAAATGTTTTTGTGAATAAACAAGAGATATCGAAACACAATACTGAAGTATAATGTATTTACATGTAATAAGTGCGATAATTGTTTCAGAATTATGTAAACAATCATAACAATGAAGTATGGAAGTAAACAATGAAAATGAATATGAAAAGACAATATAGAGAAAATTGTAAAAATAAGGTAATCCAAAGAGAAGAATTTAATGTGAAAGAATACCGATGGATATTTTGATGAAATACAAAACAAGAGGGCAATGGTATATATAGAGAAAGGTATAACTGTTTAATCAACAAAGCAGCATTTGTATTTAAAAATATGTAAGGTTACTGTTCAAGACAATGATGTAGAACAAATAGAATTATCAAGAGAAATAATGAATTAAAATGACAAAGAAGAAGAAAGAAAAGAAAAAAACGAAGAATGAGAGGGGAGAAAATGGATGAGAGATGAGAGGGGAAACTGTATGGAAAGAGAAGAAGGAGGAAAAAGGAAGATGAAATAAGCTAACATATTATACGAGAATAAATAATTGATAAATCAAAAAGCAAACCTTTGTCAATTAATATGTCTCTAAACTGAAAATTTAAAAAGTAGAAAAACAGTTGTGGACGAGAGGTGGATGAAGTTTTAAATGAATGTAGCTATAGTAAAAAAGATGAAATAATTATTTACCGGAGAAAGGGAAAAGAATTGAAAAAGGGCAAGTTGTGATATCTGTGTTTAAAAAAGTCAGTGAGTCAGAAGTAAGTATCTGAGGATTAATAGGAAAATTGTGAAAATATGTAAGGAAAATAAGTAGAGATGGAATATATTGTAGCTATTTAAGATGAGTTTTCCCAAATACGGCAAAATACTGAAAAAGCCCGATCGACTATCAACAGATCGGCAGAGCCAAATTGCACCGGCTTCAAAAATTTGCCTTGATTTTTTTTAAGGATATAAGCTAACATAGTAGCTGAATTGAAATCGAAGTTTCGATCAGACTTGTCTCTCAATTAAAATCTGTACCCTGTGTACATCACATCGTTATTTCCAACACAAAAAAACGCGTTTTATCAACAGAAATTTGGTTTACAAATGGGTTTTACGCTTAGTACAGTTCTTACATGCATTTATCTTGATTTCCTGGAATCAGGACATTTTACTTATATAATCCCTAGAAGCGTTACTTACTTTAGATGTAGAGACAATATTTGACTTATTTATCCACAATATTTTAATTTAAATAGTATTACTAACAGGTAAAATAATGTAGAACCTTCTTGAATGTTCACGCAGAAACTTGAATCCAACAACACTCAACCTTTTGGGGATATCTTTCTTATTACGAATAATAAATAATTAAAAAGCAGAGTTTATCGTAAATCCACCTCTAAAAACGACCATGTACATTTCCAATCTCACACCATCACTAGCATTAAAAGAGGAGTTATCACTGGTTTTTACGTTAGAGCACTATGTATTTTCCTGTGGAGGGATAAAATAACCCTCACTGACACAATGAAGTAGTCTGAAAAGGGTTCATATTTTATTCAATAAAAAATATAGTGTCTTCGTGTATCATTACTTTTTACTGTCCGAATACGATGTAGCAGATTGGCGCTGAGGAATTTTGTGCTGACCTGTGCTGTATTAACAAAATTACAAACGAAAACACAAAGAAAGTTTACCAAATTAAAAAAAAAATATTCTACATCGTTTTTTTCATCATTTTTCTACAAAGGAAAAACTAAACATGGGCGACCAGAAAAGTTTTATATTGGAAATGTTAAAGTAACGAGAAAAATATTAGGAAATACGCGAAAAACTGTGCAGTCAAAACATGGAAAAAAAAAAAAAAAAAAAAGAACAGCAACAAGAAAATCTCAAAGGACAGGAGAAGTTTTTTAAAGCTCTTAGAAATATGTTCAAAAGAAAGTGGCAAAGGTAATTCTAACTCTTTTTCTCAAGATTCCATAATTAATTCTTCTGGAAAATGTAGTTACAGGCCAGAAGAGGTCACATTTGCTGCATATTTTCGAAGATACAAGGATATTTAAAAACATATTGTTTTACATGGTCTGATGAGAATAAAGTTCAACTATTCCTACATAAATTCGTGCTATTGAACATGAAAAGCGTTCTAAAAACATACTAAAAATTCCAGGATATATTTCGTTTCAGGAAACTATTTTTCTGTTAACAAAAGTTTTGTCGAAAAGAGATCACTTTTTAATAAACGTTGGCATGCCTTAATCTGACCAAGAAGAATACAGACGAATATACCACATTTGCAAGCGTAGTAAATTGAGAGTGTGAGAAATTCTAATTCAGCGAACTCACTCTGGATATGTTCAAAGTACTACAAGAACTAACAGCATCAAAAGATGCTGAAATTAGATCATGTCTACTTTCAAAACCGGAACAAGATTTGAAATTGACGTGACAAAATATCGCTGAAGAATGTCAACTAATAAAAATTTTGGCCATTACACTGCAACAACTGAGTAAAGGGTTATTTTGCACATACACTTCATCGAAAAAAAAAGGAACATGGTAATTTTTTTCTTGTAAAATTAATCCATCTTATGGATGCTGACAAATACGGGCAAATACACTTATATAAAATTACCTATTAAAAGATAAAGAGTGTCATGATTATGTTGATAAGGGTCATAAATCCTTTCATCGTTGAAAAGAACGCAGAAAAAAAGAATTCGAAATTTGAAAATACGGTTAACTCTTAAAATAAGTGAAAACGGATTTGCAACGATAAAAAGGAAATCCGTAAATGTATAAATGGACGGAACAAATGTTAAATTTTGGTTACACACGAGGTCTGATTTACCGATAATAAATAAATTAACGTGGATAAAAATCGGCAGACCAATGCAAATGACTTAAAAAATTGCCCATGGAATAACCGTTAAAACGTTAACACTTTTACGTAAATGCAATGTTAATGTATCATATAGGAACACAAATATTTAAACTGAAAATATTCATCATGGATCTATCTCGAAACCTTTGCAGCTCGTGAACGTAATAAGTAAATCGAATTACAATACTTGGGCGAGCCCAACAATTTACATAAAAAAGAACAACAAAATTCGGGTTTGTGCTGATTACTCTTCTGGGCTACACGATTGTTTAAAAACTGATAACTCTATATTACCTTTTCCTGAAGAGATATTCACAAAATTAAATGGAGAAAAATATTTCCAAAACTTGATTTATCAGATGTATATTTTTGGGTATCACCTACCTTTTCAGCATAATGAGCTAGGCCATCTGCCATATATGGCAGTAGCTCTAATACCAAGAGTTACCGTCCAGATCAGTCTGAGATCAGTCTACAATTAGTCTACGAGTCTGAAGAGCCGTTTCCTATTGTTGAAGTATATCCTTACTCTATCACTAATCCTATGTTCCTACTACTAACAGCCTCTCTCTTGTAAATACTTGTTCCTGTAAATATAACTCTTTTTCCTCACATATCGTGGTTTGTCTTTTTATTACTACTACCTGCGTTCATTAACCAGAACACAACACATATCTACAAATACCTAAGAAGAGAAGAGAAATGTATTAACTCATTACCAATAAATATACAAAGGTGTATTGGACGTGCCCGTGGTGTCATGGTTATCGTCGTGGGAAATGGACACGGCGACACGAGTTCAAATCTTGGACGAGACTGATAGTATTTCACATAGCACTAATAAATCCAATTATTCTCCCTCCAGCTATAGGTAAATAGTAGGGCAGACTAGGTTCTTCAGCCTTGGTGAGGCAACTAGTCTAGGAGAAGGAAAACTCTGACTTCAAACCTGTTAAACTCCGCTTAAAAACTGACCATGTTTCATATCCTGCCCGAGCAGAGGGGTTGGGTAAATATGATAAATACACAAAGGTTTGTACAAGTTAAATAGACTGCCTTTTTGTATAAAGCTCGCACCAGAAATATTTTAGCAAATAACAATCGCCAGGCTCAGTGACCTAGATTTTGCAATAGCATATCCTGACGGTATTTTAATTAAAAGCAGAAATCGTACAGAATACGTGAAACATGTGAAATTGGTATTTAAAAAATTAAAATACGGTTTTAAGCTAAGCATTGAGGAATGCGATTTTTTAAACAGCAACTAAATAATTTGGACACATATTTGATGAAAAAGGTCGAAAGCCAGACCCATCAAGATCTACAGCAATAAAAATATATGCCTCCACCGACAAGCGTATCAACATTACAAACTTGTCTGAGACTTGCAAATTGTTACAGCAATCTTATTCCTAAAATGAGCGTTTTAAGTGCTCCACCAAATAAATTTCTTTAGAAAGATAGAAAATGGAACGCATTCGAAGAATTTATAAAAGCTTTAACGTCTGACTTATCTCTCTCGAATTATGATGCAAATAAAAATATGTACGTGTCAACTGATAATTTTAACTTAAAATTATATGCCATTTTATCCCATAAGGAGGATAACAGACAGCTGAAAATAGTAGCCCACGCATCAAAAATGTTTTTGCTGTCTAAAAAACATTATAGCCAAATAGAAAAAGAAGCAATAAGTATAATATTTGCAGTAAAAAAAAATTAATTAATTTTTACATGGAAGAATATTTATCTTGCAAATTGGTGAATATCCGCTACTATCAATATTTGTATCTAAGAAAGGAATTCCAGCTCATATTATGAATCGCATGAAAGGATAGAGAACCATTCTTTTAAACTAAACAATTAAGATGGAATTCCTTCCATCTAAATAAATATGACACAGAGATAAAAACATACTTTGCAATACAGTGAAGAAATTACCAGTCACTCATGCGTAGATAATATTTAAAGCCAAATTTGATAAATTTATAACAGAAAAAATGACAGAAATCATGAACTGGTAAAAGAAAAAGTCAAGTCACGGAAACAAATTTTCTTCTTGTGATGGTATTTTGTTATACAGTAAGCGTGTGGTAATACCTGCATCACTGAATAAAAAAATATTGAAGAAATTTCATATGGGACTTCCAGGAATCAATCTGATGAAGTATTTTATGAGGAGTTTCGTTTACTGGCCTGGCACTGACAAATAAATGAAAGACGTCGTGAAACTTTGTAGATACTGCACAATTGAAGCAAAAGAACCACTAATAAAAATTAACCCATGGCTGAAAACGGACAGACCATAGTCAAGGCTACATATTGACAATGTAGGATTAATTAATGGAATTATTACCTCATAAATGTGGGCGACCTACATGCAAAGACACAATAAACGTTTTGAATAACTTTTCGCCATTTTGGCGTTCTGGATTCAATTGTATGTGATAATGGAACGCAATTTACGGCTAAAGAATTTGGAGATTTCTGAAAAGAATTTTCTTTTAGCCATGTGACAACCGTACCGTTACATCCAAGCTCTAATGGCCAAACTGAACGCTTCGTAGAAATGTTTAAGAAAAGCAGTTCGAGGGGAAACTAAAAACTAATTATTACATCAATTTCTTTGAGTGCACCAGATAACTCCAAATTCTAGTACAACTTTAGGAATGTCACTAGATGAGCTTATGTTCACAAAGACCAAGGATCATAATAACGGTATTTAATAAGCTAATATCGGGAAAAACAAAAAAGGTTTAAGGAAAATAATGCAAATAAAACAAAATGTTTCAAGCCCGGCGAAAAAATCTATTTCAGAGAGTCAGGAAACATTATTGTAAAGCGAATTGAAAGACTAGCTTATATCATTAAAGATTCCAAATGGATTATTAAAAGACACTATTATCATCTTAAAAAGGTACGCATCTGAACGAAATTATGGTAGGGAAGAATCTGTAAAGATGATCGATGATTTGTTTGAAGCACCAAGACCTCAAGTAGAACTAGAACAGAAACGCTCTAGAAAGCGTAAAAAAAAACAGCATCTTTAACTTTAGACATTGATTTAAAAAGAAAAAAGATTCCACTTTCAAGGAAGTGAAATTGCAAATGAGGGAGCTTTTGTGATGTGATAAAAACACCTCTGACTGACACTATTACCTTTGCTGAAAAGACTATAGATAGTGTAGATACTTTAGTCAATAAAAATATAGTTGATTTCAAATCTCCTGCATGTATTCATTACTTTTTACTGTCGGACTACGATATAACAGATTTGATCCCGAAATATCCAAACGATGAATTTAATTACATAGAAATTCCTTTCTGAACATTTTTTAACCCAACCATTTTATTCACTTTACCAAGTCTCAAGCCTTTAAAATCCACAACAGAAACTGACCTCGGACTAATGTCAATACACCATCCAATAAAAGTAATCTCTTTCATACACAGGTTACCTTACCTAAAATTTTGTCCAGTAACATAGGAAATATCTTAAATAAACTTAGTATTAAAACTGTCACTTTATTCTCTTAAAAGATCTACGATTTACTACACATGAGTCATCGACGTAACGTCATTTCTGACTCCGGTATTTACTGTATTCCTTGCAAAGACTGTAAATTTAGATATATAGGCGAAAACATCGAGGAACATTGATAAGCGTACATACAAACATATTAAAGATATTAGAGTAAGTAAGTAAAGTTGGTGACTTTAGTTGAGGGTGACCCAAAGGCTCCCTTTTCATAAGCTACAACACCGAGGTTTTGTGGAGAGTGCAACTCGATTCCCTGGATTGCTCCAGTTTACCTTTGATCCTCACCTTATAATGCTGACTGTTAAACAATGCGGCATCAAGTATCACATTTCGAGTCTTTGGTATGACTCGACTTGGGATTGAATCCCAGTCTCCTGGCTATTGGCGAACACTCTACGCATTAGTTAAATGGCCTGTAGATTATCTTGATAATGCACTTCTATAATACGTTTGCAAGTCTGATCAAAACTTTGATTTTAATGCTGCCTCTATGTTAGCTTATATCCATAAAAATGTTTGAGAAATTTTTTTAAGCCGGTGAAATTTCGCTCTGTCGATGTGTTAATAATCAAGTAGGCTTTTTCAGTATCTTACCGTATTTAGGAAAACTCATCTTAAATAGCCAAAATAAACTCCATCTTTAATTCTTTTCCTCACATATTTTCACAATTATCCTATTAATCCTCAAATACTTATTTCTGGCTCAATGCTTTTTTTCTCGCATATATATCAAGAATCCCTTTTTAAATTATTTTACCTTTCTCTGATAAATAATTATTTTGTTGGTTTACTTTTACTATATTAATTTACGTTCACTTTCTGGCAAATACCCTTGGGAAAGGTATGAACACCCTTATCCTCCCAGCTATGGGTTAGATAGTACCACTACTGTTCTTCTAGGAGAATGACTTTGGCATTAAATAACCTACAAAGAGTTGATATGCCATGAAACAAAGAAACCACAAACCATATTAATTTAAAACTTCATCCACGTTCCTCCCACAATTAATGTTTTTCTACTTTTAAAATTTTTAATACATTTATGAAGAGGCAGCGTTCCTCTATATGGCTCTATGAGCATGATCGGAAGTTCAATTGGGACGAAACTCTCCAGGAACTATTTGATGATTTCAAGCACATAATTGTAAAAATATAAACAAAGGGGCTAAAACATTTGAAATGGACACGGCGACGAGTCTTACAATAGATTTCAGCAAGAACAGCATTGAAAACTTTCTCTTTAAACAGTACTGTCGATGCCCAACGGAATCTGCAGAAGACTGCGGTGAAAACCACAGTTAAAATAATCTTGACAGGATCCAGATTCGCAAAGAATATAGAATTGCAATTACCCCAATATGGAAGGAGAAGCACTTGTACTCGTATATGGACTGGAGTCCTGTCAAATGTTCGACCTGGGATGCCCCAACCTACAGTTGCAGTAGACCCCCAATCACTGGTGAAGATATTTTCAAACCAGGTTATGGAAAATATAAAGAACCCTCGCTTGCTCAATTTCAAGGGGTGATCCATAATTTGTAAGTTCAATATAAAACTTGCTCAGTCGACTGCGGCTGTAGAATATACTTTACTGCATCTCGGCAGAGGGGTAACCCCCTAAAGATGTCCTGGATATGACATTAAACATTGTGATGGTGAGGTTCCAGTAATGCTGGGGAATGCAGAGTACCTCTTCATTGCCATCACTCCCAGATTCTCTCTGGCCCGGAATGGTAGCACCTTATATGGTCTTAACCATGGGATAAATAGAACTAAACTGAGTACATATGCTAAACTGAATTAATTGAGATGTTTTTGTATGCTAAACTGAATCGTTTGAAATAAAACTGTTTGTTTGTATAAAAATAGATTTGGCATTAAATAACCTACAAAGGTTGATATGCCATAAAACATAAACAAACAAACAAATCAATATAAAGCACGTCCCAGGGAAGATGAACGTCGCACTGACTGCAACTTAAGACACCCGCCGTCATCATCATCATATATAGGAGCTATAACTAGTGACACTACTCTACAAAGTGATAATGCCCTACAAGCTTCAGTCAGGTCCGCATTTGCGCACAATGCTAAGCTAAGAGATGTAATATGGGATAGGAAACTGGCCGCAGCAGCTAATGACGAGGAGTGCCGTGCATTAGCGGAGCACATAAAATGGGTTTTCCCAAACGAAAAAACACTCCGACAACTTTGGCCGTTGAAATACGAGCTGTGCTATTTGGACAGCGTACTTATACCGAGACAAAGTAGTGCTAAAATACTGAATGCCCATCACAATGTGCATCAAGGGGTCAATGGGGTGTATCTAAAGCAAGACATCAACGGTTTGGGCCCTGTTTGGGCACCAATGCTCGATAAACGAGACTCAAAGGCTGGACGTGTAATCCATCTAAGCCAAGAGATCTCCTGATGCCACTTTTAAACGTGGAGTTCACATTCTGAAAAACAATCACAGAACTGTTTAGATTTACCCGAAATAGTAAATGGTATACGCGGACAGGTATTCTGGTAGGTGGCTCTGAGGAACTTGTTTTGAACATACGGTGTACCAGAAGAATTTTCTTCAAACGGTGGACCACCGTTTGATACCCAACAAAACAATGATTATGGCATAAGGAAGCGGATATCGTCTAAAAACTATGCCCTAAGTAATGGGGAGGCAAAATTAGCGGTCAAAACAGTCAAAATAATGCTAATAGACAGCACCGATAGGTATGGCCGCCTGGGTCGAGACTGCGCGGCTTGAGCCATGTTGAAATTCTTAGACATTTCAAACCAAGATATTGAAATGTTACCGGCGGAGACATTGTATGACCAGGCAAATAAGTACCTCCTCCCCATATTTCGTGAGAATCATCGAGAGCACAGATCTTGGAGGGAAATAAATGAATTATGAGAAAGGGCGATAGCAGAAAAAATACTTGCTGAATTAAAAGCAACATAACACGCATAATCGGCCACTCAAAGAGCTCCAGTTCATCAGGTCGTTACAAACCCACAACCAGCAGGGACCTTACCCATGGTGTTGATGAAATAACGGGTAGATTAGCAGTATCGGGTATGTGAGGGCGGGAGCAACCGAGTAAGGCTTTGGAATCTTCGGTTCCTACGGAGAATAGAGCTAGCTGCGGATATACCGAACTACAATATACCGCATTTGCCCTCCTAAACACCAATACCTATCAATGAGGTTCCTCAGAACGACGCACCTGAGATGATCGAAGTGGAAAAAACAGAGGGCACGAAAGGGCTAAAGGGCGTATAGATATCGAAGCGCAGCTAACAGCCGGTCAGGATTTCCGACAAAGCGCAAGGATGTCACGACCACCCAGATTGCTGTCCCCAAAAACGCGTAGCGAGACACGGGAATGCTTCCAACATGTGACGGCAATTATTGCCCCTTGAGATCAAAGGAGGGAGAGGGCATCTAGAGTAAAGAGGCAAGCCAACAGACGATAACCCTGACTGGAAGTCAGTATACCCATTCGATGAATCGGAGCAGTAATATCTGTTACGGATCAATTAATTTTTGTGATATCTTTAAAATTATTTATTAAAAAGCCATACTTGAAACCAAGTAATTGTCTGTAAACAAACGAGTATAATTATTAAATACGAGTAGTTCTTAAAACATTGAAATTGTGTATACATTTATTACTATTAGGTTGGAATATTTGCAGCTATATATAAATGAGTGTAAATTATTTCAATTAAATGACCGCTATATATAGTCCATAAGGTGGTCGATAAGTCACTTGAAGAATAAAAAAAAGCAAACCTACCCTTCCTAAAACCAAACAAAACTACCGGAGCTCATAATACGCCGATTGTATTTCCATGCAAAGGCGGTAAGACCCTCCTCCTACCAGAGTTCGTTCTGTGTTTGAATTTAATATGAATCTGATTGTGAAACTCCATTTTTGAAAATGTCCCTTCTTTAATCTTAGGTTCACTTTTACTCGGAGTGAGAGTGCAAGTTATAGTCTTATTTATGTGTCAAAAGAACCGTTTAAAAATTACATGTCTTTGATAGAACCGTTTGCAAAGCAAAATCTTACGAAACAACTACATACAAATTTAAATAGCAAGAAAAATTAACGCGATTTTTGATCCCTCTGCATCAAATTACCCTAGACAAGTTAATATGCTTTTAATCCAGTGTAAGCACAAGTCCTCGTTTGAAGACAATAGTAAGTAAAGTTGGCCACCGTAATCGAGGACGACCAGAAGGCTTTCTTTTCAAAAGCTACTACACCGAGGCGTTTGGGAGGGTGCAACTCCTTTTCCAGGATTGCTCCACTTTACCCTTGATACGTACCTTATATTGCTGAGTGTTTAGCAAGGAGGTATCAAGTACCATTTTTAAAGTTTTTGGTATGACGCGACCTGGGATTGAACCGAGGTCTTCCTGACCATTGAGGCAAACACTCTACCCTCTTAGCCAATTTTTGTCAATTTAATGAATACTTTCATTAAGAAAGTTTATTACTATATTTGCAGTAATAAAAGTTAAGTTGATGTTTCATTGTGTTTACTATCTTTTTTCTTTGTTTCCTTATAAGAAATATGCGTCGAAAATTAAAAAATCAATCGACCATTTTAATACAAACATTTAGTTAAAATCAATTCATTTAAATTATTTCAAATGTAAAATAAATAGATAAAAATCTTTATACTATTTCAAGGATTATATTTTAATCAAGTCATGGATTCCGCCTGGCCACTGATGCAATTTAATCCGGTCACTTCTTATTCAGACTTCTTCTTTCGTGGGCTATTAAATGTCAACATGATCCTTGTAAAAGAATTGCAGATGGAGAATAAGGGAGCCCATACCTTACCCAGGGTTATTAGTCCAAAAGTGAATATGATAGTACGACTGGAGTTCGAACTTGTTTATTTGGATGTCATAGTTAAGCACTTTAGCCTTTATGTCACATGGGGAGGGGATTCTGTTAGTAAGAGAGTTGATGAACATCATTTCATTAGTTCCTTTACTCCGGAAACTATCCCAAAGTAGTGTACTCTGATGATAATCAGAGATAATCTACGAAAAATCTCTATAGATTTTGTATAACTTCCCTGTAGGAGTCGACGCTTTTAATTCATTACGAGATGTCCTAGCACATTTGAATAGTGAGTCATTAAGCATAGGTTGAGATAAGTTGAAATTTCTTGAAACACCTTTTGTTAATATTCATTTGTATGTAAATTCACACTTGAACACATTTATGGGATCTTATTTAATCATATTCACAAGTTCATATTCACAAAAAAATAAATCACTTACCAAAAAATAAAATAAACCAAATTGAATAGAATGTCGAAAAAGAAACAAAGGAAAAAAAAGGCACTTAGAAAATAATTTCATTCAAGTAAAAGGCACATATCATCAATAGTCATTAAAATACATACACTTAGCTTATTTAAAATAAGGTAGAATATTTAGATGATATTTGGAGTAGTTTGTTTTCGTTTCTTTCTTTTATGGCATATCAACTTTCATGCATTACATCATGCCAACGCAGTCCGTGATACTATTTAACGCATAACTACTGGGAGTTGGATAAGCGGGTTCAATACCTTCCCACAGATATTAATCTGAAAGTGACCGTAATTGCGCGACTGGAGTTCAAACTTGTTAATTTCGGAGCCACAGTCCAGCACGTTAGCCATTACGATACGAGTACTTCTCTTTTGGAGTCGTGAAGAGATTTTGTTTTTCCTGATTTTAAGTTTAAATTATCTGTTTGTTGTGGAATTTGTTATAATAATTAGGATAAGATAATTAAAAAAATGACCAAAGAAATCCACATAGAAAATAATAAAACACAATTTCAGGAAATTAGATTAGAACGAATGATGACGATACTGCATGTAGTTCAAAACTGAAACCGAAGAAAATGAATAGAAATCAGGCAATATTGTATAGAAACACCAACTAAAATAATGTAATATGTATTTATCCAACCTCTCTGCTTTTGGCCGGATGCGACACAAACTTTCGTTCATAGAAACAGTTTGCCTTACCAGGACTAAAGAGCCCAGACGTCACAAATATTTATATATTCCTAGGTGGAGAAAATGAACGAATTCATACCTTTTCCAAAGGCATTTACCCAATTGGGAACGCAAAAAACCACATTCAGTATATGAACTCTGCTCATTGGTTTTATTTTCTACGACGATAACCGTTAAGCCAAAATGCCTCCTTCCTGTCATACCAGGCGAGAAGAAATAAACTAGAAAAAGACAAATTATTAATGCAGACAGTGCAGTGAAAATATAAACACAAACCAATATATGACTTCAACTGAAATAGCAATGGACAATAATGAGATAAGAACAGCAATAAAATAAAAAACTGAAAGCTGCCTAAATGGATTCTGGAATAAGATGTAAGAATTTCAACGAGAGAACCACAAAATTATAAGAGTACAAATGAAAATCTTCAAACTTGAATTCTGCCACGGACTTATAGATGATATTTTCCAGTGACTTAAATGCCATTTCAATCTATGTGGGTTTATTTTATTCTTCGAGGTTCGGACATTACATACATTCTACGTTCATATTTATATTTTTTTTGTAATTTGTTTTTTTGAATATATTTTGGCACACATTTATATTTGTGTAAATGTCTGAGATGAAGTTTGAACATTTTTATCTCTTAGAACAGGGGTCGGGGAACAACAGCCCGCAGCATTGTTTTGTGTGGCCAACGGGAACCTCTAAAAAGATTTAAAAAAATAAGCACTTTTACTTCGGCCATCTTTCGAAGTTTCGCGGCGAAATTGTGGACCTACACAGAACATCGAATGGAAACCCTGTGGATTACATAAATGGGTTCCGTATTGAGGTTTTGTGTTACTTCACAAATTCGACATGAAACATCTGAAAAAGACCGAAGGATGTATCGACCGAAATATTGTGAGTATAACAATGAAGACGAAGACAATCGTCGGGATATTTTAAGCGATAAATACGTTTTTATGCTTTTTTCTCAGAGTAGACCTGGAAGTAATGGCAATTAGGAGTAATCCATAGTTCTCAAGAGCTACAGAAATGAAGCCTCACCAATAAGGCATCTTTTTTTCTGGTAGGGCGTAACCCTCTGCAAAGGATATGCATATTTAAAAATGTTTTTTGCCCAATCATTCATAAACTTGGTAGGATAATATCAGTATATATATTGATCTTTTTTTTTCATGATTCCCTCTATCTGAATAAATTCTCCTACCCTATTTCTTCAAAATACCCCCTCTTCATAACATACTCACCACTATGCCTAACTGATGAAATCATGCAGTCATCAAGTAGTTTTTTATGGGTTTTTTTTTCAAATACACTCTCCTCTGACTACGAAAAAGTTCAATAATTTCACAATAGTTTTTGTTATTTCATGTGCTTTTTGCCTATATCAATCCTTTCTGTTATTCTATATCGGTTCCTGGGATTTCTTTATCTTTATACTCCCTGCTGATTTATATTTTTTTATAGAAGGAGAGACACTGGTTGCTGTCGAGAGGATTTATGTTCAGCAATTGGGGCCAGTTTGCAAAAAAATTAACTTTTAACAAGATAACGATCCGAAACACTCTTTTAACTCATGTCAAAATTAACTCAAGTCTAATTTTTCCAAAAAAAATAGATGGTGAAATAAAAATGAACTTTTCCGTGCTTGAAGAAAGATTGGTAGGTCTTTCTACTCTTTTCTCAAAAGATATTGACAAGAATTGGTGGGTGCAGAAGTTAAGGCTGGAGGTAGATATATTGATGAAAATATAATATGATGCTACAGGGTGACCATTTTTTTTTTATTGTTAAGTGCAAATTTTTGTCAAAATAAGAGAAAATACGTAGTATATACTGAAGTTTTACCTTTTAACGTAAAAATGATATAAATATATTTAATTTTAAGGTGTCCTTTGTAAGAAGCGTAGGGTTACCACAAATTTGTTCGTGTAATACATACATACATACATACATATATATATATATATATATATATATATATATATATATATATATATATATAAAATTTATATATATCATCTATATTTCAAATTTATATAATTTAAACTCTGTACTAGTAAAACGGCTAAACATATGTATGTGCATAGAATACGGACACGAATATCTCCCTGATTATTTTTACACGTAGGCTTTTCAATATACATATGCATATATGTGTGTGGGGGTGAATGAGTGCGTGCAATGGATGTTAAATATAATATGGATGGTTGCTGTACGTGCCGATCGACACACATATGCATATTATTAAATTATTAATAAAGAATTGGCGATATGGTGAGAAGGGAAGAGGTAGAGAAAAAAGAAAATTGGAAAGAGGAAAGTACAAAGAGAAAGAGTTGAGAAATGGGTTTTAAGATTTAGAATGAGAGAGATAAATAGAAAAAGAGCAGAGGGCATAATTTATTTTCGTAAACCAGATTTCTGCCGAGGCACGTTTCAAATCAAATTTCCTCGCTGAATTCAGCAGAATTGATCAAGAGAAAAGGTCCCCGGCGGAAGTCCTGCATAAAATTCGAGGTGTGGTCACAGACACACCTTAGAGAGCAGGAAATTGAAGAGGAACCACAGTGATCATACAGGCATACATGGACACTTGTGTAATGCAGAAAAAAAGAAAATAGAGAAAAAAGAAAATTATTCTCTAAGAAAACTGTAAAAAAACAAATGTACATTTTTCTTCAAATCATTCTTGTTTATATGCTCGATTTATTGCGCATGAACACACACACACACACACATTATATATTTATATATATATATATAAGTGATTGTAAATTTTCCTAGTATGGCAAAGATCAACAATATGTATGTGAAAATGCTTGTTTTTTTATTTTGAATTCAATCCATATTAGAATGTTAAAAGTGTACAAATTTTATTTGCAATAAAAATAAAATCGACAAATAGATTATTTTTCACGCTCTTCATGTTTTAGTTATCAAACATATTCCTGAACACATTGGCAAACAATCACCGAAAAAGTATTTTACAAAAATAAACCCTAAAACCCTCTAAAACAATCCAAGAAAACATGAATTTAGCCCGAGATCCGGGCATTGTAATCCTGATGAAAGAATTATGTGACAGTAACGAAGACTAAGTTAAAAAAAAAACTTAATTTACTCAAATACATGAGAGTATCTTGGTCAGTCAATGAGCTTTGCAGCCGAATCTCGTAATATATATTAATGCGCTCTGTATGGTTTGGTTTGGTTTCTTTGTTTAATAGCATATAAACCATTGTTGGTTATTTAATGCCAAATCAATCCTTCTAGAAGAACAGTAGTGGTAGTATTTAACCCATAGCTAGGGGGATTAAGGGGTTCATACCTTTCCCAAGGGTATTTGTCCGAAAGTGAACGTAATAGCGCGACTGAAGTTTGAACTCGCTTACCACGATTCCGAAGTTCATCGCTTTATCCATACTTCCCTGGGCTTTTGGCCGGGCCGTTTGGCATTCGTGTCGGATGGGGTATCGAAACCAATGGCAGATTCGAGGCCGAAAAGCCCCCAACTTCGATTGGGCCACCTTTGGGTGGGTGAGCTGCTTTTTTGTCCTCTATGCACGCCTTGTATAGCACTAGACCTCATGGTCTAGTTCAAGCTATATTCTGATATACGCGCCCGGATCTAGATTTAGGTCCGTGATACTGCTTGACTCATTAGACCCACATTGCACTTAGTGGGTCAATGACTAGCAGGGTTCGAGTCTCGGTTCGTTCCCGACCTTCCTCTCCCCATTATCCTCACTTTAATCGGCCTTCGGGCTTTTGACCTTGTGTCAAGTCCTGTCTGGTGGGAGGCAGCGACAAATACATTCATCACTTTAACCATGACACCACGAGGAGCCACCCCCCGGCCCTCTAACTTGAAATCGAGAGTATACTTTCGTGTGTACATGTAATTGCTGCTTTTGATTTATTTCCCATAGACATGCAGATATATTGGATATAAGCAAACCAAAATGTCGGTGAACATAATGTAATAGAGAATATTGCAATTTTTCTGTGAAAGATTACAGTTAAAATTGCTTAACGGAAGTAATTTAAAGGAAAAAAAAGTGAGAAGAGATTGTAGAGTAAAAAAATCCTGAAATATTTTAGTTATATTTCGCGTTGATCTATCATCATCATCATATCGTGCTGGCAGCACGGATATCCCTGACCCTCTCTCGCCACTCCTCCCTATCGTTCATCGCCCTAGGCAGGTCTTCAGGACAACAACCTGTATCCTCACATAGCTGCTGAATGTACGTTCGTGCTGGTCGTCCTGCTTTTGCGCGGCCGTGTGTGGGGATCCATAAGAGTACATCTCTTATGAGTTCATCTCTGCTTCTCCAGCAATGTCCTGCATGTCTGGTTCGCCTAACTTGAATAGTTTTCGTGATAGGGGGCAGGTGGTCGTACAGTTGGTGTCTTGTGGGGTGTTGCTGCCAGGACTTGTTCAGGATTGTACGCAGCATTCTTGTGTAATTGCCATCTAGTTTCTTCTCCAGCCGTTTTGTTACTATATTAACGCAATTATATTTGTTAAATATATATTACCGGTTTGTTTTCTTTTTTTTTTTTTAATAGATGGAGTAAGACGAGCTCGGAAGCAGCTTCTGGAATGTCGGTGGGACTTTAAATCTACTGAATCCTCTGCAGAGGGGGACAGACAATCCCTCAAAAAGAATGTGGTCTGGCTATGACACTAAACTGCTACTGATAGGGAAGCTTTATATGAGGAGTGTGTGGAGTACGCCATCATTTTTATTATTTCTAGGTCTAGGGTCACATCTACGCTTCAAATACACTTGTTTAAATAGTATTTCTATTAGAATGGTTCATGCATACCAAAAAAAAAAGAAAAAAAAAAGATGAAAAATAGAAACAAAAAATGTGAATGTATAATAAAGATTATACTTTAATCTCTTGGCATGAAATAACCCGAAACACTTTGACACGCCGTAAAAAACTAATATATTAATCGGAATCATCTATCTTTTTTTTCTAACTTACAGGCAGTAAAAGTCTGCAAATCAGGATGGTAAAAACATTAACGATTTACACATTATGCATACAGTTTGTGGAAATAATTATCTGAGATTGTTATGTTTTTCCTAAGCCTTCTGTCCTGGATAGGATACAATACCATTTCAGTTTTGAAGAGGAGTACAGCTGGTTTGAATTTTGCTTTCCTTCTAGATTAGTTAACAAGCTTAGCTTAAAAATCCAAGCAGTTTACTCTACTATTTACTCATATGTTAAATTAACAAAGTATATTAATGTTGGCATAAATTTAAACCTCCATTAATCAGTAATCAAAATAATTTCCATGGATTGATATCCCTTGCTGCGATCTTTCAAGCACACAGCGTATGACATCATAAAAGAACGATTCCGATTTTAGATGAATTTTTAATGGATGCTTTTAAATGTGTTGAAATTGAATTACTGAGCAGACAATATGTCTGGCACGTCGTGAAAGTAACAAATATCTGTTTGTGACAAGTCAGTAATTTACGCTGCAAGTGGATTCACCTGCCTGTCGTGAAATCATCACTGTAATCGTTCGCTACTTTACCTATGCATCTCGAAGACTAGAATTATACAGCAAGAAAATCACATGTCTGGACATGTGCAACATATTGCTCATCAAAATATCCAACCACGCATATCTTAAAATGAAAATCGTCATCACTCTTAGAATAGATTGCGAACGAATATGAAGATGCTTGAACGACTCTATATTTGATAGAGGGTCTACTTACTAACTACTTGCTATTATATTGTCTTCATAGAGAAAATTTATTAACATTCCAAATTTCTGTTGGAAGAAAGAACGTTATTAAACCGCTGATAACATGAACGGAACGAAGAATGTGCTCAGTTATTCGAACAGAAATCTTATACAAATTTGTTTAAGAGTTGAGCGATTGATGTTAATGGCATGTCAACCCTTCTGGGGTTATTTTGCACCAAGACGTAAAAGGACTGTGTTCGCTGTTCGCTCATATTTACATTTGTATTGTTTCTTAAGGGTTTTCTTTTTTGGGACATGGTCCTATCAAATAAGAATACTTTTGAACAAATCTATTTGAACAATAGATGGAATACCAAAAGGTGCTACCGCTCCGAGACAGAAGGGACTTCTCAGTAATGGCAATGAAGGGGTACTCAACTGGAACTTCATCATCAGTTGAGGTTTAGTATCATATCAAGACAATCCTTTTCAAAGGAGATACAGTCAGCGTATTCGAAGCTTTTCTGATATGATGAGTGAAATATGTGTTAAGCGTTTGTATTGTTGCACATTTTAAATGGAATAAAACGTGACTGTCAGCAATATCAGTTAAAAAATTCAGCTTTTACCTATGTTCGAGCACAGAAAACAGTTATCGGTATAAACCAATGTATTTTTCTCTTCATGCTAATACTCTTTGAAAAGGCATGAATCCATGTGTTCTCCATCCAATTTTCAGTAAATATTAGGGAAGACTAGGTTTCTTATCTGGTTTTGACAAATAATCTAGGGAAACACTTAACGGAAACCAGCTCTTTACCTCTAAGCAAATGACCTTATCTCACAACCTGTCCATCACAGAGTGGTTGGACAAATGCATACAATGTACAAATCTTTTTTCTTAGTTGTTTTGTATATGCTATCATCATTTATATGTATAGATAGCACGGAGTTTTCTGATTCTCTCTCCCCATACGTCCCTATTGTCTATTGCTCCTGGCTTGTCTCCAAGTTTGCTTACTCTGTCTGCTCAGAGCTGATGTATATTTGTCCCCGCTGGTCGGTTAACACTGTCACGTCCATGTGTAGAAGATAACGTCACTAATGAGTTCATCCTTAACTTCTGTAGCCTTTCTCTGAAAGTATTGTTCGTCTTATTTGAAGGCTTATTGAGATGAGATGTAAGCTGACATATCACACCCTTTGTAAGGAGTGCTGCTTCCAGAATTTCTTTAAAACAGCGCGTAGCATTCTTAAATACACATCTAGCTTTTACGCAATGATTTATGTTAGTCCGAATGGGGCATCCAGTTATACTGACAGGTTAACTGCCTGAACAAAATCCAGTTGTATTTTATCAGAGGGATTAGATTTCTATATGATCTATAAACTGTCAGCGTTTTCGTTTTGGGTATGTTGACACCGCTTTCAGTAATTGAGATGTTGCTACCGATGTAAGGGAACTGATCTATTATTTTTAGAAGGTGGCCACTTAAAGAAATGTCATGTATCCTGTTGGTTGTTCCACGCTATGCAGTAGGTATTATACTGAGGCATCTATTTGTGAGAAACACTAGATCATCTGCGAAGTCTTCGTCTATAAAAGTTCTATGGTATATAGTCTGATTCTCGTTTTTTTATGTGAAACCATTTTCTTTTATTAGAAATTTTGACGTTCATAGTATGCAATCGAGGAAGATTATCAACAAATATTGTGCTCATGAATATCTGTGCAAGATTTCCACGACAATATCGAAGAAATCGGTGTTACTAACGGGTGAATAAACCATAGCTTTTGTGTTTTTGTATAGCGCTGAAAGTTTCTATGGAGAACCATATGCTTGTAGTCATCATCATCATGTCGTGCCGCTAGCACAGATATCCCTAACCCTCTCTCGCCATTTCTCCTTATCGTTCATCGCCTCTGGCAGGTCTTCAGGGCTACATCCCGTATCCTCACATAGCTGCTGTACGTATGTTCGTGCTGGTCGTCCTGCTTTTGCTCGGCCATATGTGGGGGTCCATAGGAGTACATCACATATGAGCTCGTCCCTGCTTCTCCAGGATTGTCCTGCGTGTCTGGTTCGTCTAACTTGGATAGTTTTCGTGATGGGAGGCAGGTGGCCGTATAGTTGGTGCTTTATGGGGTGTTGCCGCCAGGACTTGCTTGTAGTAATTGCTCCATTTTCCCTCTGTGTGTGGAATCAAATACTTTTGAGAAATTTATAAATAATCACGGTAAACATTCCATTAAATTCAAAATGAGACCTTTTCTGGGATTAAAACAATACTTACGCAATCATGGAAAATCCGTCAATATCAGCTTTGAATTTATAGTTTTATTGTGTTATCGAATCCTCTTTTCTGATGGGGATTATATAGGTATCTGAAATTTTCAGTGTAAATATTATTCTATTGATTTTTTGGTCACATTTTGCTTGTACAAAGAGGTTTGTTGCTGTTGGTGTTGTTGTGTTTGTGTGTGCGCGCATATATATATATATATATATATATATATATATATATATATATATATATATATAACATGGAGATCTCTGTGGTATATTGGTTAATATACTGGAATGCGGCATCGTTGTAAGTGTGTTAGAACCCCAGTCGCGCTATTGCATTCACTGTCAGACAAATATTTTGGGTAATAGATGCCCTTATCCCACCGTTTGTAACTTAAATTGTACCACAATTGTTTTTCGAAAAAAGATGCCTTTGGTATTGAATAACCCAATAAGGTTGACAGATATCAAACAAAGAAGCAAACGAAAATAACCAATATCTCTTTATACGAGAATCAATCAAGAATAAGTAAAATTTAAAAAAAAATGTTAGAATATTCTAATATCGCAAAATATTTGCTTTGTGGTTATTCAAAAAGAAGAAAATCAAAGAGAGTGCTCCAAGCTTTAACTGTCATCAGATTCTTGGTAGATGAAAAGTTAAAATGATGTCTAGTTTTTGCCCAACGGGCCCAGACTAAAAAAAAATGAAATCATGTGAAATCTAGATACAAATGTTATGTGTACGGAGAATCATTTAAAAACGTTTAGACGTTGGCTAAACAGATATGTCACGGTAAGCCTGATTCGAAAAAACAGTCAATGAAGTGGAAACAGTTTAACTTTCTAGTAAAGAAAAATTTCAACCAGTGGTTAGTAAAGAAGGTCCTATTCACAGTCTCCTGGGATACGAAAGACACTATAGATTTCCTTTAAAAAATTGCTACCGTAAACAATTCTCCCAATTGCAAAATCATTAGGAAAAATTTACCGTATTTATTGAACGACTCGTGTGTATATACTCATATAAAGTTTCTCCTATCAATATATGTTAGGAAACACCGAAAAATGTATCTATCAATAAATCTATCGACGTTGCTATCTGCATAGATCTATCTAATTATCTCAGTCTGTTTTTATCTATTTATATACGACGCCAATTTAATGAAATGAAATAATTTTTGGGGAATGAATTTGATATTTCTCGCTCAAATTTGTTTAAATTTTGATTGTGTAATATAAACAGTATATCAATCCAGACTTTGGAGACTGTGGGAGACTTATACGTTTTTATACATATGGAATCATAACTATTGTGTGATTTTCTTTAAATTCAAGACACATGATCAATGAAGGAAAAACAAATCTTGATTAATCACTGAAGATGACCAGATTATATTGATCAACAGACCAATTTTGATTATCTCCGTGCCCGTAAAGAATGCTTTTGTTTTTGTTTAAATGTTAGTGGTGGCTTCCAAATTGGAATCCTACAACCATATCCAGGATAATATAGTCTCTTAAATGTTTTAGATCGAGAAACAACCACACCAACAACCTTAAAAGTTTTGTAAATTTCACCAAAATTGGCATATCGAATGGAAATAAGGATCCTGTTCAACTGACATTTATCTCTAAGTATTGGTTTATGAGTAGAACTACAGTTGGACCGTTTTGAGCAAGTTCATCTTGTTATTCAAGATGAGAGACAGGGAGCATTTCATCTGGATTGCTATCTTTTTTTGAGTCTTGCCAACTTACCACAATGCATGGTTTATAGCTTATAGAGCCTCCGGCATATCCTTAATTATCATTGTTCATGAAACTGGGCGATAGTATTCCTAACATTGAGGATTTTACTATTTTATATCAATAATTTGACAATGAAAATACTCATGAAATTACCTCATATGTAAATCAGTAAATACATTTAAATTATCCGCAAGGAAGTGATAGATTATTTACATAAAACAATAGATACGCTGTTAAGTATAATCTGTCCAATTGAAAATAAAATCGAGCGAGATATAGAGCATTTATTTGCCAAAAATTCAAAGATGAAAAAATATCAAACAAACAAAAAACATTCGGTAATTGTAAGAAACAAGTATGGTACTCTTCAAGAGACATCTGAAAGACGTACTCCTAATGATGAAAATGAAGAAGAAGCCAAGTACATACCAACCAAAATAAAGCCAAATGTAAAGTTGCATAGGATTCAATAGCAGTTATGGAAAAACAGAAAGCACTGTTACTAATAAAAGAACCTTAAAGTCAATGCGCAAAAGTCCAGAGAGAGCAACTTTAACAATACCAAAAATAATCACTAGAATACATTCAAGGCTAAATCAAGAAAATCAGAAATTCGGTAGAAGAGAGAAAATGATCATTAGCATGGCAGGTAGAAAATGAAGAAAATGAGAGGAAAACATTTTTGAGAGCAGAACTAAAAGCTGCAAGTCAAGAAGAAAGACTTCAGAGGTGAACGAACTTTCAAAGAAACTCCACTGATATTCCCTGAAAAACATATCCCCAAAATTATTGATCGCCAACTTGACATCAAACAGGGGCATTGTGCGGAAGATCAAACTGGCGCAGAACTAAAATAATAAAAAATAAAGAATGCAGGTCTCAACAAAATACCTGAAGAATGGAAGACTATAAAATTTGGCAACATACTTCGATTATGTGACGCTCTGTATAAACAAAATGCTAGAGAAATGGACGAATGGTAGCATCCTTTCCTTGCCAATGAAAAGTGGCCTTAGAATTTATTAGAACTACAGAGGCATAACTCTTATTGCTATAACTGCTAAAATTTATAATTTCCCGTTTCTTAAATGTATCTGTAATACAACTGAGAGTATTCAAAGGAAAAAGCAGTCGGCTTTCGGAGAAATCGATCCATAATTTCACAAATTCTAACTATTTATCAAAGAACCGAAACAGTACTTGCATGAAATCTCAAACCAACGCTATTGTGCGTAGATTTCTCCAAGGTATTTGATTATATAATCATTGATTCTGGAGTTTTGGAAGGAAATATATTAGCTCCATATATAGTGATAATCTGCTTCGATTACATAGTTCAAACATTAATAGAGCAAATAAAAACAGTTTCACTCTAAGAAAAGCAAAAAGCAGATAATATCCGGTGGAAACTATGTCTGACACAGACTTCCCAGATGATCTGGCGCTTCTTACAAATACACATATCAAAGCCTAATACAAACTCCATAGCCTAATAAAAGTAGCAGGAGGTATTTTTCTCTTACGCAACTTAAACTAAGTTCCCTTTTGTTTTGTTTTTTAAAAAAAAAAAAGAAGATGGATCATCATGTGACAAGTCTCTGAAATTAATTTATATACCTCGATCGCAATATCTAATCTATTGAAAATGATGTCAACATAACCGTTGCGAAGAAAACAAATATTATTGACATGTTATCGATCATATGGAAATCTAATCTCTGTGAAAATAAAACTTGGTTTCTTGCAAGTAATGACTTTCTATACTACCACAAGGATGCTAACGTAACACATACAAAAAAGTTAGATGAGAACGACACGAGAAAAATATACGTGGTTATTAAATAGTCATGGAGAGTACACCACACAAACCAACATCTGTACGGTCATTTAACTCCCATCGCGCAAAGCATGCAAGGTATATGAACAAGATATGTGGGACACTGCTGGAGAAGAAAGGAGGAACTCATAAGCGACGTCCTCTCATGAAATACTACACATGAATCCCCCAGTGTTGGCCGACCAGTAAGGACAAAATAAATCAGTTTTGTACGGACACAGGATGTAGTCTTGAAGACCTACCAGGAATGATGAATGGTATGGACTGATGGTGAGGGAGACAAAGTCAGCGAATACCGTGGTGTCAGCGCAACATGATGATGATAATCTATATTTAAACTTTTTTTCATACTTCTCTGTTGCTGTTTCAGCCATTGTAGAAACAGAGTTCATTAGATTAATTATGACTGGCTAGTTTTTTTATAACATGTTCATTATAGCTGAATTATATTTCTTGTATAATGATTTTACAAAATATATCTATATCTGATAGATTTTATTGGATTTAGAAGACATCAAACGTCACATAATTTCTAATATAAATATTATTCATAAAGATACAGTTACTGCGTGTATCAATATTACTAGTAAACAACTATAGCCAGACATTGTAGGAGGTACCCGTGGTGTAATGGTTATCGTCGTAGGAAATGGATACGGCGACACGAGTTCAAATCCTGGACGAGACTGATTGCATTTCACATAGCACTAATACCCTCGCAAAAGGTATGAATCCAATTATTCTCCCTCCAGCTATGGGTAAATAGTGTTGGTGAAGGAAAACTCTAATTTCAAACCTGTTAAACTCCGCTTAAAAATTGACCTTGTGCCATATCCGGCCCGAGCGGAGGGCTTGGTAATTAGAATAGCGAAACATTGTTTATTTCTGGTGAAAAAACAGTGTTACGTAATGTTAAGACTCCACTGTAGCTATCCACCTCGTTATTAGATTGGGAATAAACGGAAGGGCTCAATACTTGGATTAGTGTATCCATCGACCCCCTTCGGCTTGACTCTGCAAATAATCATTTCTAAACCAGCTTATCCGAGAAAGCATCTTTCTCACTCTCTCTTATTTCTATTGGTTGTTCTTTTCTATGTAACTTTATATTAGAGCAATCACAAAATGGCAAGCGGTGCCATCGGCCTCGATATCTCCGCTGCGTGCAACCATAATGTCTACTTCTACGAATGCCAATCTTCAGCAAGTATCTTCAAATTCGAAACACAAAATTGTTGCCCTTCTTCGATTGTTTCGTAAGCGAACTATCAAATATGGCGACTAATGGCTGCTATCAAGACCAAATATCAATCCAAATTCGAAGAAAGTAGAAATTCATCATTAAACAGAAATTTGTGAAAATCAAGAGAGCGAAGAGAACTAAGTAAAAATGATTTTTCTGCTTGAATTTTAGAGATAAAAATCATTCACTGAGTTTGACAAATAAAAGAACCTATCACACATATCAGTAAAAGAGGAAAGAGCATAGAAAAAAGCTTATAACATTTTCGGAGTTTGATCTTTTTAATTAGGAATGTGTTCAGCAAATACTTAACTGGTAATTTGCATTTACATCCAATATAATATTGTAGTGCTGAGGTCATCTCTTAGAAAGGAGGCACAGGTGATGAGACTAAGACAATACTGAATATATGATGTCGATTTCATGTCAGAAAGATAAATCAGACATGTGGTCACAGAAAAATACCACTCATTTTTATTGCCGATGTTATGACTCGCATAAAGTACTATTTTCAAATCAACAAAAAAAGATCAATTATTTAACATTTCTAAGATTACTACCAATGAAGGAGGAAGTTCAGTTAACCAGGAAAGTTCGTTACTACCTTTTTCGGTAAGTAAATGCACATTTACTAAAAGTCCTAACTCTAATTTGAGACTGTCTCTTGGATCAACTATCAGAGATCTCATGATTGATACTTTCTATCGGTCATAAAGCTTGGCCCCAGGGTCACTGGTAGTGATAGGTAGCCACTACATTACAATAGTAATTGCGTAAAATAAAGTGTTTGGCAGTTTCGGAGAGAAACAAGACATGAATAGGAAACTCCTTTTAGTGCAGTATTTATATATTAATTTTTATGTTTCGTTTTATTACAAGCTTTATTACTTGATTATTCGGAAAAAATACATTTTTAGAAAAATACTTTGGAATTTTTTTCATGGCAACGTAATCAGGATCACTGATAGTTATGGAGCTTTAAACCTAGGAAAATAATCAATAATAGTGTTTGGAATGTAGTCACGTATTTCACAGCTGTAAAGTATGAGTCAGTCAAGCCAAAAGAAAACCAATGTAGAAAAGTACGAAAAGGCAGCTAGAATTAGTTTTTTTTATCTCTTAGTTTGGCGTCTATAGTACATCTCTGAGTTTAAGCTACAGAGGGTAATCATTTTAAAGATAAAAGATTTGCTAATGCTTATTTCATAAAGTCGGAAAGGGAGGTACTGCTAAAGATGCATTAAAAAAAAAACCTTTCTACAATATACATGGATTCAATGAAGGTTCGTACATGTCAGCAGTAGTTCCAAAGGTTTAAATATGGTGAAGAGATATATTCGATAAGAGTCACCCAGGAATACAACTGACTCTGAATGAAGATATTTTTAAAAAGATTATTGAATTAAATCTCTGTCAAAGCATCAGAGAATTGGTGCAACAACTTAATGTGGCAAGGTTTCGTTTGATTTCTCGTTTAATACCTCATCTCATCGTCGTATTTTTTCATTCTTAATTCATCCTTGTATAAAAAGTCGTATTGAAAACAATAATTCCCCGACTCTCTCTCTCTCTCTCTCTCTATATATATATATATATATATATATATATATCTGTCCCTATCATCCTATATCCCCTGTTGATGTAAGTAAATACTTGCTTGTCAGCCAAAATTGGCACGTCCATGTGCAGGGGTACATAGAAGAACGTCACTTATGTGTTCATCCTTGCTTCTCCAGCATTTTCCCGCATGTATTGTTCATCCAATTTAGATGGGTTTTTTTTAGATGGGGTGTAAGTGGTTTTACAGCTGCTGTTTCATGGAGGGTTGCTTCAAGGATTTGTTCAAAATAGCTGGTAACATTATTGTGTTATTACCCTCTATCTTTTACTGTGTGCGTTCTGGCAGTGTCCATGCAGTGCATCTGTTCAGTAGTCTTGAAACAGCCACAGTTTGCAAAAAATTCCGTTTTAGTTTATCGGAGACATCAGATTTCCATTAGATCGATAACCGATGAATAGCACTTTACGCTTTTGCTTGGCGTATATAAACATCATTTTCAGTTGATGAAATATAGCTGTTGAGGTACGTGAACTTATATACTCATTTTAGAGTCAATCTACTTTGAATGGAGTTGGCTCGTTCTTGTTTAAAACATATGTCTCCTGTTTTATTTGCATTCAATTGGAGACCAATGCATACTGCTGCTTTCTGTAGGCTATGTAGAAAGGAATTCGGCTTAGTCAGATATATTTGTGAAAAGCACTAAATCATCTGCGAAGTCTGCGTATGTTTTAATTCCCGTCGGATATAGTCTACCGCTCGCCTTTTTTCGCATAAAGCCATTTACTTCTATTTTATCTATAAACGTTTTAAGTACATTGTAAGGGATTTCATGTCTTCCACAAGAGTATTTTTTATAAAAGGGAACGTTATTGCGCAATAGGAATTCGAACTCGCTTACAACGATGTTGTTAATAATTATTACACAGATACAAATGCAGGTGGACTCTGTCGTTTCGAATATGATCGGGTTTAATAATTTCTGACTTCGGTCCTTCGACGCAAGGAGAGAGACACAAATCACAAAAACCTATGCTAACCATACTATGCTGTTTAACTGTTGTATCGATTTGGTGATGCTAATAATTATTACACAGATACAAATACAGGTAGACGCTGTCGTTTCGAATATGAACGGGTTTAATAATTTTTGGCTTCGGCCCTTCGACGCAAGGAGAGAGACACAATCATAAAAACCTATGCTAACCATACAATGCTGACACCAATCACAACGCACAGCGCATCTTGTAGTGGTTAAGATCTCAATTCGTCTCTGGTGGTCGAAATCCAAAAAAACCTCAACCGCTATTATCAGTGTTTGACCTTTACTACTGTCTTTTCAAAATCATCAAATTCTCAGGACCTTCTCTTCTAGGCAAGAAATCACCCACACTTGAGCCCCATTTCCTGTCTGGTGTTTTATTATGAGAGATGATTGTTTTATCATTTTCGCGCGGGCATAAGACTATACCATCTGATTAAGCCCCTGGACTAAGAAAACCGAGTAGTTTAAAGTCTTACAAAACTAAATAATGAAATATAATTAACGAAAAATGAATAATATAAAAAAAAATTACCTTATTTATATAACAGAACATGTCAGTCACTTAGCCAGGGAGACTCTTCTTAACCTATCCAACGGTGCATAAATATCTTAATTGAATTAGAAAGATATGCAAACAAAGAATTCAGTTTCTTCACGGGCTTTCCACAATCTAGAAGCATTTTTAACCTGGAATATAAATTTTCATTTCTGCATCATAGGTGCTGGAAAAAAGGTTCTGTATATCAACAGAAAAGAAAGGAAGAAGTGTTTATGATATAATGAGAGGCTAGTGCCCACACCAAAACCAGGACTTTGTCATCAGAAATCTTTACTATGTACACAATGCAAAACAAACCCAAGAAAAGATCAAATTGTTAAGATGGGAGGTTATTCCACATTCTTAATATTCATCAGATTGAGCACCGAGAGATTTTCATTTGTTTCAATCACTTGAACATTACCTAAGAGGTAAAAGAGGTTGATAACGGTATTTCAAACCTTTATTTTAATGCGTGTGTTGAAGACCACATATTTCTTTAAATGTGGAATAGAAATTTTACTTTTCTGTTTAGCTGCAGTTGCTGATAATGATATATAGTTGTTACATTTTCTTTAGTAGAATATATTTTTCTGAACAATTTAATATCTAAATAAATTTAACTTACACGTGTCGATATATTCTCCCTTATAAGATATAATTACTTTGCGAATGCTGTTTTATATATAATACGAACTAAATGCTGTAAGAAATGTTTCTGAAAATTGAAGCAAGAAATCTCTAGAAAAATATTAATTCTATTTATTTTGCCTGATGCATGTTTTCATCGCCATGCAAGCAAAAGTAAAAATGAAGTATGAAAACTTATAAATGAAATGTCTCACGTTTAACCAGCCAGAAATTTTAGTAAGTTGTCTGCTTCAAGAATATCTGTCACTACAGGAACAAAGTAAAAATACACCGTTTTATAGAGTTGTAACGTGATTTCATGGAAAAGAAAACAATGGTTATTATAGATGCATTCAATTATTAATATGATTTTCATTATTTTAATCTCCTTATCCCTCCTGTTAACAAGCATTTTTGATGCGACTTATTTAAGTATTGAATTAAGTCAGAGACTATTACATTTTCGAGCACTACTTTTGAAGTCGGTCTCAGCCTTCTAGATGACCTTGCAAATTTATAGATTGATGGTAATCAGAAAAAAAGGTCTGGGGAATACAGTAGTAGAATCATTTTTTCTGAGTCGTATTCAACCAGATCTTTGGTCATTCGTGTAGCTTGGGGTTGTGTGTTATCTTGGTGAAGGAAGAACACTTATCTGATTATCAAAAATGGACGTTGTTTGTCGGAAGTTCCTTTTAAAAGTCACCGTTTTTTACTGTAAATTTAGGCTTTGATTGAATATTATTGAACAGATTGTAATAAACGATTCCTTGTATTTCCTACCGTACAATCAAAAGACTCTACCTTAGATTAAAGCTCGCGCTTTTCTGCTTAAAAAAAAACTTTATAACGCAACTGAACCTCTGACAATACATTTAACAATGTGGTAAATGGTTCACGTCTCCTCCTAAATAATGACTCTAAATATACATTTGAAGCTGACGTGTATACAATAATTCACAATAATCGAAACCGTGTTGACTGGTCATTTGTAACACACTTCCCAGCCTGTGGCACTTTCACATTTCATGATAGGCAGTCATATGGCTTATTGTGATATTCCCTAAATGTAATGGTCGGACTTCAACAGCTCCAGTTTTGGAGATTTTAGGAGTATGCAATACCCAGTTAATATTGCCAGATTCACTCTGACTGGCACTGGAGTACATATTCAGCAATCATCTATTTAAAAGTATTCTTATTCGATAGAACCGTGTGCAGGAAATTGTTGAAAGAAAATAAATCTACACAAAAATATAAATATAAACGTGCAATGAAGGCGATTCCCAAATCTCTAGGCATAAAATAATCCCTGAAGGGCGGTAATGCCGTTAAAATCAAACATATCTTACATTTTAACACAGTATGCCATCTCCATATATAAATTTGATAGGTTTTAGTACAGTATTTGGATTATTGCTCCTTATAGAATTCAGATAATAGCATGACGAATGCCTTCTTTATTTGGAGCAAAAATATGGTAAATTAAAAAAATTTCCTTCAAATTTATTTTACGGAATCTAAAAGGAATAGATATTGTTCAACTAGTCATCGACAAATAATGCTTAAAGATTGGGCTTAATTAAAGCTTATCCAAATCTTCGTGCATATAAATTGGATAGAGTCAGATACTAGAGGATCAATGAACTCTAAGAATGAAAGTTCAAAATAATTTTAATTACATAAGTATGAATACAAGTATGATTCAAACACGAAAAAGAGTTTTGGTTTGTTGGCTGTTAAAGACGATGATTACATATTGTTCTTGTTGAAAAAATATATTATTTTTTAGTGAAGTTTAATTTCTGTGCCGAAAAGTTACATTAACTGATCAAATAATGCGCGTGCATTTGTGTCAAAAGAACCACTTTTTGGAATTTGGGTTCGAGGTTCCCGGGCCGATGTTCTGGTGACATTCAAAAGAGAAGCATCATCTTAAATTTATGGCACAAAAATTAAAAGTACTTTTTATGCAGACTGGAATTTGTTGACTGATTTTGATGGTCCAGTAGCGACTAGAGAAATCAGATGAAATTCTAGTATTTATGTGTCCCGACGCGATTAGTTTCAAGAATACATATTTTCAGTTATAATAGATATTTGCAGTAGGTTAGTAAAATGAGATTAAGTCATTTTTTCAGTTTTCTATGACGTTCACGTAGAACTAACAAAGTAGGATTTCTTAATGCTGTTTTGCGCTTAACTAGGAATGTATCGTATTTTCTTTTTGTTGCTTTTGAAATACAACAGACACTTTTTAAGACTGCGTCTGAATGACTCGAATTAAGTACAGTAAATTGATTTTAAAAGTTCAAATAATATTTGTAATGTCAAAATGATAGGAACATTTAAACAGCACATGAGACACATACACACATACGTTTGAGGGTTCTTTTATGTATATCATTATTTAAAACTGTGTATAAGTATGAATTTGCATGAATGTATCTTAAGTTTGTTTCTCAAATCCCTGGTAGTTGTGTATTTTTTGTTAGTGAGATTAGTTGGTCTTTCACTCATTTTAAAATAAATATTTTGAATGATGACGTTTGAAATGAGCTTCCTAAATTGTGGCAACGTCACAATCTTAATATCTCTAAAATTCTACCGCTTTTGATTCACACTTGTTAAACTCTCCCAATAAATATGACCCTGCGATGACTTCCTGATAGTTATCAGTTTTTCTGAATGACCCAAGAACCTGCGGTCTTGATACAATTTGGTAGCCAATGAGAAGGAACATTACGACCGAAGAAAATATCTTTTGTCCGTTTACATAGCAGATAAAGATTTCCTTTGAGTGTGTTTGTCTACTATTTGATCATTTCACACTGGCAAAATTCAGTAGATTCTTAACGTCTTGTGTCTAAATTTTTAGGAATGCAACATATCATCTCATCACACAACACTATTAACATCTGGATTTCTCTTTCTCTGACTTCTGGATTGTTCCAAAGCTAAATGTGCCGTGAAACAACCTTTTAATGATTGTTTTAAGATGTGAAAGACACTCCAGGATGAGTGAAGTACGAAGGAATATTATATTGTTTCGTTTCGTTTTTTAATACCACTTCAAATTTTGTGGATTTTTAATGCCAAGGCCTTTATTATTGTTTTGAAGAACTGCAGTGGTACTTTAAACCCTTGGTTAAAAAAATAGTTCGTACAATTCTGAATAGTATTTGTGTGAATTTATACGTAACAGCGCAAAAAGCGTTCGAAACCGCTTAATACGATGTTGCAATCCAGCACTTTAACCATTACGCCATTACCCCTGTACCAGGATGGTTATTTTAAGTGCATATTAAATGATTGGATATATTCTGAATAGATCTGATACATGTCTTATTATTTTAGTAAATTCATGTTTATGTAAATATGAATGTTAAAAATGTTTACTATCTACATTTCTGTAAATGCTTTATGATCAGCTTCAGCGTACATTAATGAAAAGTAAAGTCATGTTTAATTATAAGATTTATAATTACCTGAAAATTGATGAATAAGAGTTTCTATATGAGATTATTATAGTTATCTCCCTTAATATTCCAAGGTAATAGTTATCTCCCTTAGAATAAAATATTCTGGGTGAGGGCAAACTCTGAATATCATCATTGCTATTTGCAAGTTTTCACGCCAGTTTTAATAAGTCCCCGCAAGTCCCCAGAATTTTTTCTAATATTCTAGTTAATATTAACTGTACTGTTGTTAAGATTGTCTTTATTCTTTCTTTGATCTCTGAGTCAACCAGTCTCTCTTGCAGGTAATTGCAAATATTTACACGTGTATCAATTGCAATTGTTATCATCGTTTCATATTTCACCGTTTTAAATCTCTCTAGAAAAACCGAGATACTTTTAATTTTCTTTTATTTTAATACGTAGTGTGCTGATACGGCAAAGGTCATAGCTGACACGTTATTTTCTATTATATCTCAAAGTCCCAATAAGTGCTAGGCCAGATTCTGATTTTTACGTATAGCAGTTGTTAATATGTTCAAATTCTAATCTCCCACACAATTCCTTGAAAATCACCTTTTCCGTCCCTCTATGCTTAGTCTTGTTTTTCTCTCTCTCTCTCTGTGTGTGTGTGTGTGTGTGTGTGTGTGTGTGTGTGTGTGTGTGTGTGTGTGTGTGTGTGTGTGTGTGTTTCAGTTTGCTGAATTCGCGTATAGTGTGAGTAACTGTTTTTTATTAGTCACCACATAATCTAAACTTGCAATGTTTCGGCATATCATCATTATATGCCATTAACATTATTTTATTGTAGATAAAACTGGAAATTGCGTTATTCTCTAAATTTTAGTATTCCGTTGCTAGTTATTTGTTTTGGTGATGAGATAACATGCATTAAAATCAACTGATTCGAATGCAGAAACCATGATTGATCAGCAAGTTATACAGTGACATAATCTAATTTGACTATACATGAAACAATGCAACATCCATATTCCCATAATCGTAATTTTACTTTCTCATTATTACAATATAGTTTTACCAATTTCTTGATGTGACATGAGTATAGAATTAGATATTGATTAAAAAATAGCATTACGTTTGTATGAGTGTAGGTCTATATTACCCGTAATCAAATGATAGAGGGCACAATATGGTGAGATTGTTATTAGAACAAGACAGTTAAAATGCTTCATGTTACATGATAAATCAATATTATTCGATTTCCCAACTGAAGGCTGATTTCTCTACAAATAATTCTAATTCACTATACAACAGAATAGTAATCAGAATATTTTATTCCTTCTGAAACAAAAAAATAAAAAAATAAAAAGTAAAAAAGAAAACAAAAAACTTAACACGTCAGCCATTCCTTTTATGTTTCTAAAATTATCATATTTTGTTATAATCTTTGCTTTTAGCTTAGATGTGACCCAAGGCCATGTGAATTGGGCCACCAATGCGACTTGAACTCACGTGTGAAGACTTGATAGTTTAGCTTACTAACCATTAGAACCCTACTCGAAGTCAGTGAAATAGAAGTAATTTAACAAACTTTTTGCTTAGATACGGCACAAGGCCGTATAAACGTAGCGCCCGGTAAGACGGAATCACAGAAGTACAAAGCTATTTAAAAAAAAAAATTCTACTTCTGTGACCCTGTCTTATATAGCAGATGTCCTTGTGAATGGGTCACCTAATGAGATTCGAACTCACTCGTGAAGGTTGGTTAGTCTAGCTTGTTAACCTTTACACCGCCCAAAGCGCCCTCTCTTTATATCCAATGTCTTGTCCATCTTCGCTTCATCTTTAATCCTTTCGCATACACACATCGTTATCATTTGAAAAATGAATACAAGAGCAAACGACTTCATACTTTGGAAGGGTATTTTGGTTAGCCTATCAGTTATGTTCAGTAAATTGGCCCCTGTTTTGAATGCTATTTTATTTGCCTGTTTGTTTTTAAGGCTGAGTTCTTTATGGATTTTGGGGGTTTTGTGCAATTTTTTTTGTATAAGATTTTGCTGTTATTAGAGAGGATTTTCCGCATTTTGGTCGATGTGAATTCATCAGTGTTATCGTGATCCGTTGGAGTTACGTGTTGTTTATGCCACTGGAAGCTGAGAGGTGGCCTGCACCGGAAGTGGGGAGAACCGCTGCTGTATGCCAAATGTACGTGTCAGCGGTCCTTAAAGCGTTGTTCAATAGTCACACCTTGAACGGACACGCAAACTAATATTCTACATTTGTTTAGTCTAGGGAGGATTTAGGAGAGTATTTTGTTAATGATGATTATATATATATATATATATATATACATATATAAAGTAGGTAAAGTTGGTGACTTTAGTCGACGGTGATTCAAAGGCTCCCTTTTTCATTAGCTACTACACCAAGGTGTAGGAAGGGTGCTACTCCATTCCCTGGATTGCTCCCCTTTACCTTTGATCCTCATTTTATTATGCTGACTGTTAAGTAAGGCGGCATCAAGTACCATTTTTTGAGTCTTTGGTATTATTCGTCCTGGGATTGAACCCCAGTCATTTACATGGCACTCAGAAATAGAAACGCAAATCTATTAGAGGTGCTTTAACATTATCCGATACACAGACTTAATCTAATTCAGGTAAAAGAAATAACGGAATGTTATATATATATATATATATATATATATATATATATATATATATATATATATATATATATCCAACTCATTAGGCCAATGGCCCGGTTTATGTAAAACATTCCGTTATTTCTGAGCGCCATGTAAATGTATATCTATTGAGAAATTATTATGAGCCATTTTAATGACTTCTTTGATGAAAATAGAATTAAAATAACAAATCTGTAGAATAAATATCTTTATGAATAATTATAATTATTTGTTTACAAAGAAAAGGCTTTGTTTTGTTAAAAGTGTAGATGTGAAAGAAATCATTGACGTACATTTTAGATAATTAAACTCTTATGGAATTCTGCCCTTAACGGAGAGGTTTGGGAAATCCACGTGTAATGCATTTTTTTTTTGGCTAAATAAGCTTCTTCCCGTTCGTTGACGGCAAGTTAAAAATAGTAATTTATCTTATATTCACGTTTTTCTTTTGTGGATAACATTTTTTCTGACTTTGTTTTCATGACATTTATAAAATATTGGGAAAACTAAGAAGGAAAAAATGTTATCTGTAACAAAAAACGTAAAAGGTTTATATCTTTAAATCACTGTAAACGAAGGGAGATAGTTCATCCGGCCAAAGAAAAAAAAATATTTGTATTTACCCAACCCCTTTACTACGGACAAGATATTTGGTTTGGTTTTATAACTAGTGTGAAAAACTCACCAAGTGTTAAAATTAATAATAAAGATATTTTAACTTTGCAAGAGAACTAAACATCTATAGCACCTGAATGTGATACCAGTTGTAACTGGTGCACTTAGGAAGATTTCGAAGAGTTTTGAAAGAGGACTGGTAGTGTCGGAAATCGGAGTATGAGCCGAGGCCATTCAAATTAGAGGTTGGCTAGAATACTTAGATGAGTCCAGGAAGTTTGAAAAGTTTTACAGACACTCAAACTCAAGTGAAAGACCATCAGGTAACGGTAGTGTGAGAAAGTCGCAAGGACTAATATAATCATAAATTTTACAAAAAAAAAAAAAAAAAATCTAGTCAAATGACATTGGAGTGGGGTCCTTTTTCTTCCATTTCCTTTCCTACTTTAATACGTTTTAATTTGCTGGAACCAATGTTTAACATTTCAGGTTTTAAATTCACAATACACAGTGTAACCTGGATATAAGAGAGTTACCGGGACCGGTCAATAAGTCTCTTATATCCGGATTTGATCTATTTTGTTTAGGTAACACGGGCTCTAATTTGGGACCAGAGAAATCCAGGTCTCTCTTATATCCGGATCTCTTATATCCGGGTTACACTGATATATTTATGTACTTCCTTATTACAGTGCACACGCACGCGCACATATATATTACATTTTCAGATACATCAAAAAAGAAATATGGAAAGTTAAAGGTTTATCATTTAGATCTTCATATCCTGAGTAATGTGATATTATAGGTCCAAATTATAAGGAGACCGAGAGGTTCATTTCTGGGGAAGGAATTTAAGAAGAAAAAAATAAGACGTAAAAACAGACATAGACCATACGTGAAAGGCCTGCTGACCTCTGAGTGACACCGGCTAAAGCATTGGTTGTGGGTCAGCCTGTCACGGATGAATGACTACGGTAATTAAAAATGACTTGAAAACACCCAGAGGTCTCAAATCTTTTACGCGAGTGTAAAACCACCGGAAACAGATATGTTCTTCCGATCCAAGACGGAAGAAAGGGAGAATGATCAGGAGGGGTAGTACCAGTTAGCAGCCGTTCACGAAGAAGAAAATACGACAGTTGAACACCAGCTTCGGAGATGTAAGGATATACGAAGATTTCAGCTCCCGTTTTGTGGTTGACTCCGAGAAGAGGTATAACACCTGAAGCGAACCAGTGAAGAAGAAACCAGCGAACAAGTAGTTATAACTTCAACAGAAAACTGCAAGTAAATTCAAATTATGTGTCTGCTCTTTCTCTTCATGGCTTGTTTTTTTCTCTCTGTCCAGTTAACCTGTTCGACTCAAGTTTCATACTCTCTTTCTTTCTCCCGGCGGCTACTTAAAAAGTGTAGTAGCAAATAAACTTGTTTTAGTGAACTAAACGTTTCCTGTGTTCGTCAGCTTTTCCCACGGTGAGGTTAGATGGGGTTCGACGACTTCTTCAAATGTAGCGATACAGTCCTTAACACGTTCTAGCACGTGATGGTACTACAGTACATTGGGTGTGTTATGGTACAATATACTATTCGGTATAGTCAGTTTAAAACGTTCAATTTGACACCGTTATTGTTCATCCACCACAGATTTTAGAACAAAGTAATTTTATCGCATTTAACTGCGTCCTGCGTAAGCTGAATGTTGGAAACCAATCTGACTCTCTGATTTGTAAAAGATTATATTTTTATTTAGGTATTTATAACCTGATTCGTTAGAATAAATAAAAACCTTGACTTTTATGATAATAGAGAAACGAGCAGGTTTTTACTTTTTCAGCTAAAGAAAAGACAAGTCTGAATAATTTAACCAAAAGATTAGTGAGATTGCATAAGACTTAAACATCGATGAGAAATTGAATCTGTTTTAATAACAGAACAAAATAACAAAGTAAGTACAAATCATTAAAACAAAAATTGACAATACACCGTACAATAGCTAGCGTTAGTTATAAGATAGATATAAAATCGTGAATCACATAAGTGAATGCAAAAAAACTAGCACAATCGGAATACAAAACATGGAAAGCATGGATGTAAAAGGTGATCTACTGGGAATTGTGCAAAATATAAACATTTGACCATACAATCAAATGTTATCTTCGCAAAAAAGAATCCGTCCTTGAAAATGAGACATATAAACTTTACTGGGATTTTGAAATACCAACGGATCACCTAATTCCTTCCAGAAGATCAGAACAGTGTCGATTAAGAAGAACACAAAGTGAAAATGAAAGAAATTAAAACAGGAAATAAATACTTGGATTTTACCAGAAAATTGAAAGAAACCTATGGAACATGAAGGTGACAGTGATACTAATTGTTGGGGATGCACTAGAATAGTCCCGAAAAGCCAGCTAAAAAGATTGGACAAGCAGAAAATTAGAGAAAAGAATCGAGAGCATCTAGGCTGCCAGTATTTTTATTATCACTTAGAATACTCAAAGGAGTACTAGTGACCTGATGACACTTCCTCTCTTTTAGACTCCAGAGAAAGTCCACTATATATCGGTGTTCTAAAAAAACTCAGGAGTAAAATAATAACAAATACTGATGTGAAAAAGGAAGAATGTACAAAAAATATGCAAAAGGTAAACGAAACTAATGACCAATCGCAAGGCCACACACACAAGATATGACATAGATTATATGTAGTAAAAAGAGGAAGGAGTAGACTCGCCAGCCTTGAGGACTGAATAGATTAAAAATATTCAAATGCTGGAGGAATACACAAAAAAAAAAAAAAACAAGGAAACTAATTTCCAGTAACATCAATGGTTACATAAGTTACACAACAAAAATGAACGGAAAAAATGTATGAATACTTCTATTGACAAAAATGACAAATGTATGAATACCTCTATAGGAACAAATATGTATGAATGAATGAAATGTATGAAGGAACAAAAATGACAAATGTATGAATAATTCTATCGGAACAAAAATGACGGAAAAAAACTGTATGAATACTTCTATTGACAAACAGGGGAGATTGCACACTTGATAATTTAGACATCGTTTCGAAAGCAAACATCAAGTGAGAGAATGAATCTGTTTCAATAGCAGCAGAAAATTCTGTCATGACCATGAGGACCCATTAAATGAAAGGAAAAATTGAAAATATGCTACAGAAGAGCAAGTGTATATTATACAGAGATGAAACGGTGAATCACATAAGTGAAAGCAACAAAGTAGCTCTAAATGAGAACAAGACTAGCAATGATAGGGGTAATGGAAGATCTACAGGGAACTATGCAAAATGTTCTAATTTGACCCTACTACAAAATAGTGAATGGAAAAACCAGAACTCGATCTTGAGAATAAGACGCAGAAAATTCTTTCAGAGTTTTAGATACAGATGAACCCCATAATTCTGATCAGAAGGCTGTTAATTAACAAGAAAAAAGAACTTATTATACAGTGGATTTTGCTGTTACGTCACCCGACTTAGTAAAAAAATAAAGGGAAAGCTTAAAGATAAAAGAATACTTGAAATTTACCAAAAAAGGGATATAATGGTTACGTTTTGAACAGTCCACCAATATCTGAAAAAAAAAAGACTGAAAGTATTGTAAATCAGATGAATCGAGAGCATCCACACCAGAGTGACATCAACAAGAATACCCAGAGTCCCGGAAAAGCGAGAAGACTTGTCATATAATCCCGTGAAAGACAAGCAACTAATGCTCGTGTGAAAAATTCGCAAGGAGTGACAATAACAACAACAATGTTTCGATTTTTTTTTTCAATTAAATAATAGCTTTTTGTTTACACAAACTTATATGGTTTCAAATAACTGATAAAAATCCTTAGTAAACCATAATAGGCTCAGGTTACTATTCTTGATAGATAGAATTTACAATTATATTCCTATCAAATACAAATAAATTTAAACATCTATTTAACCCATGGATGGGACCCTAACAAGTACTTCCAATCCAAGTTAGAGTCTACCAGAAAATAATGACAAAGAAGGGGTTCTCCATTATTCCAAGATCTCTGTTACAAGAGGCCAATAATCCAATGCGATGTATTGTCTCAGTATTACCCTATTGGAAGTTGCTTACCTCCTCTGAAGGGTATAATATCAGCGTATTCTAAGCCACACTGAAGATGGTTAAGTTTTATGAGCAGACTTTCTATTTTCTATACAAAAGACAATATTGATAGAAAACCCTTCACTTATCTAATAAACAGTATTCACACTGAATATACGATACTTTATCTATTATTATTGATCTTCAGTTTTGAAGATCTTGATTTTAGATTTTTGGTGTTATCTTTTGTTAACTTGTCTAGGTGTTGATAACCGACCGTCTTCAGGCGATCATACAACTTCTCACTGGCTACCAAAGAAACCAAAAAAAAAAATCGAGTTACTTTTCTTGGCTTCTCATTCATTCTTCCACCCTTTGACATTATGTCATTGCACTTTCGCCAAAGACTAACACTTTATACAATATCTAAGATGTCCCAAGAGGTTCCACACAACCCTCACTTGATTCCTTCATAGCTGCCTTTTCTCAAACGAAAATGATAATATTTTGAAAAAGAAAAAATTAATGTGGAAAAGAAAGCATCTTTCCTTTTAACCTTACTCCTTTTCCCTCCGACCGGACGTTTGTGTCTTAACAGATAGATTGCCATTCAGAATGAGCCACTACTCAATCAAACGTTTAGTTTTTTTGATCGACCAACTCGAATCTTTCATAGAGTTGAACACAGATTTTAATTGGCATAAGCGTTTAGCTGTCCAGACATTGGTCTCTGGGAAAATGCGAAATACGGTAGATAGTCGAACGCCTTGACATTTCTGTATAGCAAAGTCCCTTTCAGGCAGTAGCAAGTAATTATGAACTCTACGAATTGTTTCTTTCTCTACTTTCTACTTAGAAAGAGTCTAGTGCGCTTTCTTTCATTCTGTAGACAGCAAAAAATTTATAAAAGGTCTTCAGTCTGACTTTGCAGACGAAAACAAGACAACATCGATTTCTTTTGGCGTATTAAGTGAAATATTCTTTGTATTTTGTAGTTACGATTGCTTTTTATTAGTGAATTTGAAAAGAAGGAAAATAGACGTAAATAAGTTTCTTTGCCATAGAAAAATTAACAGCTTTACCAAAACGTCAAAGAATACATTGCACTGAATAAAAAAAAGATTTACATTTTATAGTTTTCTTTTCGAAGGAAGTTATTGTAAAATAAGCCAATCACATAAATCTATTATGTTTATTGGAAACCGATCTATAGTGTTAACAATAGGTGACATAGACCTCGTTAAAATCAAGATATTAAATATGCTTTCTGAACTGATTCCTTATAGATTTGAAATGAATACTTGAGCTAAAAAGACAATTACAATAGTATATATATCTTTTGTGCTTGATGCGTAGTATGCTTTACCTAAAAAGTTAAGCAACATCGGCATTTTTTCTGCAAGTTTCAAAACTGAATTGACCAACCAAAATTTTGCACATTTTGACAAAGACTAAATGCATCATATTTAGCTGTTATGCAAATGCGAACAGAGAAAAAAAGATATGATATAGTAAATGTATACTTTAATGTAAACTTTATGTAATTAACAACAATGTTTTTATGAATTTACCTAACTCCTCCACCAGATAGAATAGGACGCTAAATCAATTTCTTAGCTAAGGACAAATGGTTTAGATTAATTTTTTTTCTTCTCCGGGACGAGATACATTACGAAGGTTAAAGAATACAGTTAGTCTTACTATTAATCCATAACTAGGGTGGGGGAGAACAAACGTATTGAGTCCATAAACTAGTCAAACGCAAACAGACTCTTTTGTACTTGGATTGCCGAGTTAATTTCCAAAAATGATAACCATTTTGCTCCCTGTGTGTATTTACGGCATAAGGTCATCAGAAAAAAAAGCAGGCGCTGAACTTTTATTAGAATCCTGCATTTAATCCCAATAAAAAAGGGGATGTCCTCGTGGTGTAATGGTTAAAGCGATGGACTGCGGGATCGTAGTAAGTGGGTTCGAATTCCAATCGCGCTATTACGTTCACTTTCGGACAAATACTCATAGGAAAGGTATGAACCCCCTTATCCTCCCAGCTATGGGTTAAATAGTACCACTACTCTTCTTGGAGAGCGGCTTTGGCATTAAATAACCTACAAAGGTTGATATGCCATTAAACAAAGAAATCAATCAAACCAATTAAAAAAAAAACGCACCGTCAATGGTACTTACAACGTGCCAATTGGATCACATGCAGAATTTTCAAATAAAGGTTTGTTCTGAATAAGACATGAAACTAAATCCAGTTCTGAGGTTCTACTTCTGGAGATGTTAGAAGAGTGTTGTCAACTCTTCGTTGATATTACAACCAGGTCTACTCTAGCACGAATTACTTGCACCTCTTTGAATCAAATAGATATATTTGAGTTAATGAAACTTTTCATGCTTGAAGTTGATGTGCAATATTTGGAAACCATAATTATCAAACTCACCTTTCAAGAGGATTACCTAACATGGATTTTCATCCGTTAAAACCAATCAACTAACTAAAAAACATTTCTAAGTTTATAGCCTTGTCCCACTGGAAGTTGAAGTTAGTTTTAGTAATATCACCATTCACAAAAATTTCATTTTTATAAATGTCACCTTAAACTGCTTTTTAATGTTTTAATTTGCATCTGGAGAATATTGCGCTATTCCTCCATGAACACTAGTGCAATACCGGCAATTGTTCTAAAATGGAAGAAATTCTATAGGATTAATATCATGATAGTCTACAGGCGAGGATGTTTCCAAACAGTACTAATGAAATGTCAAATGCCAGAACATATAAAAGCGGTGAGATGACTCTAAACGAATTCCAAAATAAAAGTTTAAAAAAAAATGTCAATTTTATTGAGTAAGGAATTGTGCTCTTAATGCTGTAAAAAAGACCATTTCGATCTCGTAAACAAAAGACAACTTAAACCAGATCTTATCGTAAAAATAATTTGAATAATACATAAAAATGGAAAATTAACATCAAGACAGTCTATTTAAACCAAGCAAATCTTACTACTTGTTCGTAGTAAAAGGAATCATTGAAGTAAATGAATTATTGAAGATTCGATAATCACGTATATTCGTATAAAAAAAGAACCCGCTAATAAAATAATGCTGGCGTACAATAATCGACAGTGTTATGACATAAATGGTAGACAACCTGAATTGGAATGGTCGATATTTTGCAATGAGTGGTGCAAGAACTATAAACTGTGTCTATGCGAAAAAACATATAATCGGATTTCCTAATCTAAACATAATCTTAAAAAAGAGAAATTGTATTCAAGTGTCATCAAGGAAGTAAACATTTATTATCTCCAAACGAAACTAGGTAGTTCTTGAAAACATGAATCTGATCTTGGGTGTAGTGTTTCTGGGATTTTTTAAAATAAAAAAATGAGATGGTCTGTTTTCCTAATTCATGGAGGATATTTCTCTTCATGGTTGAGACATCAAATTTAACCATCAGTGTGTCGAGATCAGTTTTTGTGACATGAATTTTATGTAGTGGATGTCGTCTCTTATAAAGCCTTTTTCATTGTTTCTAAATGGTTTTAGTAAAATGTTTATTAGTTTGCTGAGTGTCTTTGTGGGGCATGATGGGCCTGCTTCTATAGATCCGAATTTGAGTTCACTGGCGTTTGAGATTTTCACGTATTTAGATTTTGTATTTCTACAGCTACTTTTTATCTCCTTAGACTTGTCAAGTTTTGATAAGCCAAAGAAACTGGCAGTTTTGGGGATGCAGTTATTTAAAAAAAACAACTTCTTTTTTCTGTTCTAACCAATATTAACCTTCTGAAGACGACAATGAAGTCAAAAATACGTTTAGAATAAAGTTACAAAAAATGAAAATCTAAAATAACAATTATCCATTTTATTATATGTATATATTTCCAGATAGAAGCAAATACATATGTGTGTAAATATATGTATGAATAAATATTACAGTGCTGCCCGTTTGACTAAGATGCAGACTAAATATCGTATAATATTTGCGCATACTAATTAAACTAAGAAATTTCCCGAATTCACCAACTTTTATATAATTGTTGGAAACATGAAAGTCACGATTGATCTTACCAGTACAGGAAATCTTGACATTTACCATTATATCAACTCTTATTAACCAATACTTTAGTAGACAAATTATTCCCGAGTTACTAGCAGATCACTGGGTAAACTATATTTTATTCTATTCATCTGTATACCAATTACTGTTATTACGACCCTATTAATATCTAATTATACTTGTTGATTTTTACATCCTTTGTATCCAATTGGGAAAGATATGAACCTCCTTAATCCTCTTGTTAGGATTTATATTGTACCACAATTGCTCTTCTACATCAATGGTTTTGACATTAAATAACACACGAAAGTTAATATGCCATTAAACAAAGAAGCTACAACAAACCATACCAATAGTAGATGGACTGCTATTTTCTTTAACACCTATCGTTCTCTTTAGTATTTTATCTACTATTGTTCGCGTGGTTTCTCTTCTTCCAAGGTTTTTTAAAAGACATTTACGATTATTTCCAACTTGCCAGTAATTGATATGATTACTTCTTAACGTTCTATATTTTCTATATTACTGAGTGGAATGTTTCTTTTGATTTCCAAATTGATTATATTAGGGGAGTCTTCATTGAAAAGAGGATAACGTGCTGGACTTAGTCATCGAAATAAGTAAATTTGAATTTTAGTCCAGCAATTACGATGACTGTTGGACTAATACCGTTGGGAAAAGTAGTAACATACTTATGTCCTCAGTTATGGGTAAAATTCTACTACTACTTTCTTTCTACACGGGCAGTTTTGCGTTAAATAACCCAGGAGAATTGGTATACAATTAAACAAAGAAACTAGACCAAATCCAATAAAAAAAAAATATTTTGTGTCTCTAGTACATTTTCCTTGTGTGCCTAGTCAGGTCCCAATTTTGCACCGCTACCAGTGAATTACTAACACTTTCAAGTCAGACTGATTTTTATCTGAATTGGGCGGTTGGATATTTCCCACAACTTAAATCATCGGGTTAGCATGTCCAGTATTTTCCTTGATACAATTTATCAAGCCGAAGTTGCTTATTTGGTGCTATCCATTTCTCTTTCAAGTAACATAAATCAGGATGTCTGGAACGAGCCACTGCAGGAATTGGCCTCCATGTCATTGCACAAAGGACGGAATATATGTGCTTTAATGAAAAATGCGTCATCTCCACACTAAACGGTAGGTCTCTAAAACTAGTTGACAAATTCACCTACCTACGAAGCAGTGATTCATCAACCGAGAAAGACATCAAAACGTGACTGGCAAAGGCATGGACAGCTATCGATAGTCTATCGGTCATATGGAAGTCAGACCTGACCGATAAAATGAAGCGCAATTTCTTCCAAGCAGCGGTCGTGTCGATGCTGCTGTAGGGATGTAATATATGGACGCTAACTAAACATATAGAGAAAAGCTTGACGGCAACTACGCAGGAATGATGCAATCAATATCGAACAAGTCATGGAGGCAGCACGCCACAAAGCAGCAACTGTACAGCCACCTACCACCCATCAGGAAAACTATCAAAACTAGACGAACCAGACATGCAGGACACTGCTGGAGAAGTTGGGACGAGCTCATAAGTCATGTACTCCTGTGGACCCCTTCACATGGCCGAGCAAAGGCAGGACGACTTGCTCGATCCTACATAGAGCAGCTCTGTGTAGATACGGAATGTAGCCCTGAATACCGGCCGGAAGCAATGGATGATAGAGAGGAGTGGCGAGAGAGGGTCAGGGATATTTCTGCTGACGGCGTGACATGATGATTATGATGATGATTTGTTTATCTGTATATCTATCTTTATCGGTTATTCGTTGCCGAAATGCTATTCATTCGTGAATTATTGTACACGATTACATGATATCCAATATTCTTATCTAGTATAATTACTTTGAACGCACTGATATTGTTTCAAGGATTCTAATAATAAAAAATAATAATTATAAAGAGAACATGCCAAGTAGCTGACTTAGCCGCCCTGCCTTGCCACAGGGTGAAAATAAAAGAAAGCGCAAAGACAGATAAAAACCTAGACCTTGCTAAAGAACAAAAATCTATGGAACATGAAGATGACTCTGATACCAATAGTGGTTGGTGCACTTGGAACAATCCCCAAACATTGGTAATGGGAATGTTATACTAGGAAATAAGCGGACAAGTAGAGACCATCCAGACTTCAATATTATTATGATCGACCAGAATACTGAAAAGGGATTTGGAGACTTCACTCAAACTCTAGTGAGAAACCATCAACTGAAGATGGTGTTAAAATCTCTTTAACGTGTAAATAATGATAATGATTAAAGAATTGGTTTGGTTTCAGGTATTCTGATTCAATAATAATAATAATTTTAAAGCAAAACCCCCATAAATCGTATCCTTATAGGTATTAGCATTTTTTTTTATCAATGTGGAATTGAGAGTAATAGTAATGAAAAGGTATCTCCCTCTTTTCCCGTAGCTCTAGATTCTCGCTACCAAATAATGCTTCAGGTCATTCACAATAGATCACTTTTGTGGTGGATGGTACAAAGTATTTACATAGTACTGTCAAACAGAGCTATAATTCTTATGTCGCTTCTATTTATTTACTCTTGACAGTTACATTTATTTCCGCACATAACATAGTTGTTATTTTTTAAGGTTTTTCTAATTTTGGCTTTGATAGATTTCACTATATTATCCTTGTTTGAGCTGTTATTTTCACATTTTTCATGTCATAACATCTGCTATTTTATCTGTCTCAAGGATGAACCATAAGTTGGTTTCTGTCAGTTCGGTCGTCTTACCTTTAGCAGCTTCATAATTTCTAATTACATTTTTTCATTGCCTTTTTAAGCCTTATTTTACTCTGCCATTATGATTTTTCTTTTTTCAACATTGAAGAGAGATCTTTTAGAATTAAGTAATTTTTTAATAAATGAAATAATTTAATATACAATTGTTTTCACTGTTTTATTTCGTGAATTGATAACGACACCGAAAAGATCCGACACTGTTCGATCAGAGGCAAATCGTAAGCTTATTTAAATGAACTGTATATTTCTAATGGGTTGTATGTGAAAGACTCATCCCTATTGGCCACGAGGAGTTGTTGAGGTGCAATGGCAAAAGTACTGGAGTGCAGTTTCGAAGTAAGCGATTTCGAATCCCTGTCTCACTATTACGTTTGCTCTTAAACTGGTTTATCAGAGAAATGCATGAATCCTCTTATCCCTCCAACTGTTCTTCTACAAAAATGGCTTTGGAATTAAATAACCCCACCAAGGTTGATAAGCCATTGAACAAAGAAATCAATTAGTGGTCACCACACTATTTCAGGTATTATGCTTGGTATACGATGTTCAAAAACAAGGCTAAAAGATCGAGCGAGTTTATTTTCCCTGTTATTAACGTACGAGGATCATTAAATAAGTTTCCAGACTTTTTTTCGAATGGATACTTTTATTGATAGTAAACGCATGAAACTCTAGTCCCCTTCGAAGTAATCTCTTCTGGCTGCAATGAACTTGTTGTACCGTTCCAGCAACTTCTGGAAGGTCCCATGGAAGTCCTCTTGTGTGCGCGTGTTAATGACCTTCGTCACAGCCTCTTTCATTTACGCAATTGTCTCCTAACGACAGCCTCTGAACTTAGCGAATAACCAAAAGTCACAGGGAGCTAGGTCTGGACTATAGGGACGGTTAGGAACTGTCTTGATGCCCATCTTGGTCTAATAGTCTGTGACGAGGATAGATTTCTGGACTGGTGCATTGTCCTGGTGGAAGTGCCACTGACCCGATTTGAAAAGTGCTGGCCTCTTCCGACGGAATCTCTTCCTGAACTCCCTTAAAACCTCAACATAGTAACCCTAACCCTAACCTTTTGGCCAATCAACTCTGGCGTATTGACTTCCTTACTCCTCCTACACCTCTCATCATCCCTCTCAGACTCCCTGGCTTCCTTGAATCTCTTATGCCACGCAAAAACTGATGCTTGATTCATGTAAGATGCTCCAAAAGAAGTCTGAAGTATTCCATACGTTTCTGTGGCACTTTTTCCAAGTTAAAAACATAATGTTATTGCATATCGTTCTTCAAAGGTGTTCTCACGTCCAGATTGCATTTTTGAAATTCACCAGCTGTGACAATTAGGCTTTAGTAGTGTGTATTCCAATTGCTTCTGTAGCGGTTCATTTGAACCTGAAATCATATACATTAGTCAGTCATCTCATAAGATGTATAGCAATAATATGCTCACTTTTCAAGAGTCTACGACAATTTTATATATGTGCACAAAAAAGTCGGGAAACTTATTGAAGGCACCACGTATATATGAATGCTAACTAATAAATTCACACACTGGATCCACCTATTCTTTAAACTTGTCAATATTTTATCCCCCCACTCGGGGTTTTTCATGAGCCTTTTTTATATGCCCTGGGGTACGTATTCACATATAATCACTTTAGATCTTTGCTTTCATAATGTATCGTCTACTGATATTAATTTCTTTATTGTTATATTATTTTCATCAACTGATAAATTTCATCACTTTTACATTCATTGTTCAACTTTTAATGCTCACAATCATTAATCTCCACTCACAAAATCTATGGAGATTAAAATTTAATTTTAAACGATTCAACCATCTCATCTCACATTGTGAAAGTCTTAAAGGATATCACTTGACTCTTACAATATGGAGGAAATAAAAAGAAAAAAGAAAATAAAAAATAACATGTTTTGTATCAAAGACTCATTCACGTTTATTTCGATGTCATATTTCTACGGACTGATCTCACAAAAAATATTTTTTTAATCGATGGAGAAAAGAATCATTCTCTCAGATGTGCTATGAATAAAACAACACCCACATGGGCGCATCGGGTAGAGTAATGATAGCAAGCAAGACTAGCAAACCTTCACGAGTTCAAATCTCAATGTGTTCCCCTTTTATACGGCTTTGTGCAACATCTAAGCAAAACGCTTTGTAAATTACAACTACATTTAGATTGTCACTTCAGGTCTCCAACTCACCCCCCACTTTTTAATCTTACAAATTTTCAAATATCATACGATCGCACTTGCCAATCAACGAATTACAATGATTTCTCATTGTTGCCAAAGCAGGGATTGAACCCTTGTCCGGTTTCTCTTTATTATTCTTGCTCAAATGTTAGACTGTATTCGCCACACAAGGCATAGTGTTGGATGTTGTATGACGAGATTTCTCCATTTTTAAGGTCACTCAAAGTTTATGACGAAAAATATCTTAAAGAGATTGAAAAGTTTTTAAAAATCAATTTTGGAAATATTTGTGTGACGGGTAGCTTATGTTTAACTGGTATTACTAGAATCAGTCGTATAATCACGTGTTTGGTGATGGATATCTTGCTAGTCACTCGATGATAATTGAATATACTAAGAATTTCAGTTACAGACGAAGAGTAGGAACGCCATATATTCTTTATGTTCTCTTTATTTTGGTTTAATTATATATATATATATATATATATATATATATATATATATATTCACCCGATTAACTATTTTGAAATATTAGTCGTCGCTGTATTAAGCAACTAAGTATAGAGAGGTTTTGTCTAACTGTTCATTGAAAAATTGCTTTTATAAGCATCCTTATTTTGTAGCGTAACAGTTATCGTCTACAGACATATTCTCGACGAGTCAACTTCAAATCCTGGTCGAGACTGTCTCCGTTTCGCTTTTGCATTACTGACACTGAGAAAGAAAAGTTTTTTTTTCTCTCTCCCCTATCTGTGAATAAATTGTAGGGAAAACTGATCTCATTAGCCTTGATAAGGAAATATATATAGAAGAGAGAACTCAGAATTCAAAACCAAAAGAGCATTTTTCTAGAAATATTTTCCAATAAATATTTATTTGCTACAAGACCACAACCCCTTCACAGATGCAATATATTCCTCAAAGCCACGAGCTATTTTGGAAAATCTGTTGCTAGCATATGAATTATATATACTACACCCGGATTAGCTGAAAGTGTTGCATTCTCTCCTAGATGTTGAAGAATTTACATCATCATTGATATTGAGTGATGCAACATTTAAAACCAAAATGATCTATCATTTTTTTTCTTAGAACCAGAAATACTTAATTATTTCTTTTTATTAGACTTCCAGAACTATTTAAGATTATACAGAATATATGCATAATAATTTTAACCATTTGAACTATAAGTAATGTTCTGATAAATTCTCGTCTATTTCCATTTAAAATTTAAGTTTGGCTTCTTTGTTTAATGGCATATCAACTCTTTTTAGGTTATTTAATGCCAAAGCCATTCTCCTAGAAGGACAGTAGAGTCACTATTTAACCCATAGCTGGAAGGATAAGGGGGTTCATACCTTTCCCAAGGGTATTTGCCCGAAAGTGAACGTAATAGCGCGACTGGAGTACGAACTCGCGTACTACGTTTTAAAATTTTAGGAATTAACTACAATATATATACGTGAAAGACAACGTATCAATAAAGAGTTGTTTGAATGGAAAAGCGGAAAAATCAGTTTCTGTGAATTAGTAACTTAGGTTTTACGTAAAGATAGACCCATTCATAAAGTGTGCATTTACCCAACCCTTCTGTCCAGACAGGATGTGATGTGTCATTTTTCCTGGTTCAAAATAAATTTTCCTTTCCCTACCCTGTTGCCTTAGCAAGGTTAAAGAGCACGGTCCATCCAATTATTTACCCATAGCTAGAGTAGAGATCGATTCAAGCCATTCCCGAGGGCATTAACGCGAAAGTGAGACCTTAACAGTTACGTCTAATTTTTGAACTTAGGTGACTGTGTCTATATTCTAAGATAATAACCGTTTGGCTACTCACCTCAATCTAAAAAAATTACGAACTACCTGATTTATGATTAAATAAAATTCCCGAGTTCCTTTGTGCATGCGTAATGACAGCTTTTAGCACACAATATACTTAGACATAGATATTTCGCAGTTAAACACTATTTTAAGAAAGCAAGTTCTAGTTCAGCGTTACCTTAACAAAGAATTTTTTTTTTCTAATTTAAACTCAAGCATAGCGTGATTTCAAATCGGAGATGCATAGTTGTGGGTTATCCTATTGATGAATTAAAAGACAGCTTAACACAAGAAATAGAGTAATCAGTCCTCTGTGACAAAGTCATACGAAAACACTCAGTTTAAATGAAGAGAGAGAGAGAGAAAAAAAAAACGGAAGGCGAGAGAAGATTAATTGTAGTAAAGAACATGTTTAAAATTTCGTAATCAAATAACCTGATCTCATTTCGAAATATAAGACCTTGACTAATTCCATTTCAAAGGATCTTAAATACTAACAGGATGTGTGGAAACAAGTTGAATTTCTCCTTTTAATTCATCTCGTTTTTTTCGTTTTCAGTTGTAGAAATGTCATTCACTGAAAAAGAAAAAAAAATGCGTTTTTTCTGTAAGAGTATACTTTAAAACTTGTGAAATCGTTCATGAATTCCACATACCATTTAATTTCTCTTTTTAATTTTGACAAAAATGTATTTAGCTTAGCATTAAGCTTACATTATTTCATATACCTCGAATAAATAGTTATTCAGTTTTATAAATGTCAAATCATATCGAATTGTTCGAAATCCCCTATATTTTCCTCAGCGCTTTTAAAAGACGATTTAAAGCTGGTGATCATGGGCACTTGGAGTAGTGTAATGGTTAGCAAGGTAGACTTGCAAACCTTCACGAGTAGTTTCGAATCTTATATTTACTCCCATTCATTCGGCCTTGTGGCACTAAATTGAATTTAAAACAATTCAGTTTAGAGTAAGTATAGTTGTTTGTTTACACTCTGTTAAATGTCAAAACAGTTCTATTTCAAACAATTCACTTTAGCATAAGTACAGTTTAGGTCTATTTGTCCCATAGATAGGACCCTGAGAGGTGTTACTACTCCGGGTCAGAGTGGATCTGGGAGTGATGGCAATGAAGGTGTACTTCGTCTTTCCCCAATGTTCCAGCATTATTGGAACCTCATAATCCGATTATCATGCCACACCTGGAAATATACTTGGCCATATATATAAAACGTTCGGATATAACTGGTATTCTTATCTGAACCTTATGAACCTTATCAGACATCGAATTTTCTTGAAAGATCATCATAACACACATTTTATCAGGTATATATGTTTGATGCGTGCAAACGTTTCTGATGTATATTTGGGTTTAAAGTTGTGAATTAAGTCTCTAGTTTTAAAAAATGGCAATCGGCACAAAAATATTCATACAGACTTCGAAAAACCTAATCAAAGTATAGACTATGAAATCTTTAGGAAATCTGTTTTACAAAATTATTATCATTGCAAATTCAATGGGCATCTTGAAATCGTTGGGGTTCAGGAATCTTTCGTGTTGTCGTAAAAATATTCAATTATATTCATTTTGCTGAATAACTTTGGATAAAAATGACAAAGAGAAATGGCAATTCGGCAAAAATTTAAATAGAAGATTTTCAGCTTAACTTGTAAACCTACCAATGAAAAAACCAATAAGATGTGAGTTCGATAACCGATCAATAAGAAGGATTAGAAATGTTCATTATCCAGTGTTTTCTAGAACCACATTCCTATTTGCACTCTATCAGAAAAGTTGTTTAAAGCAATAAATGGAAATTAGTTAAAATAATCTAAACCTTTCTTTAAAAAAAAACATTTACAATTTCTGATCACAACAGAAACGAATTAAAACTGGACTTATCTGTCAATTGCTGTATTTATATATTAATTTGATTTCATTAAGATTAGAATATTACAATTTTTCTTGCATTTTCTTTGATTTTCAGTTCTTTTTTTGTAAAAATATACTTTTCATACTTTACTAGATAGGCACTTTGATGAGTGATCACTTCGGGATCTAAAAGAAGCAAACGATAAATCTTGACCACTATTACTATTATTGTCTTAAGAATTGGAATCGGTGCGTAGGAATCCTGGAGGGAGCTTTTTGTGTTTCACTTCTTGCAATTATCTTTACGAAGTACATGAATGCATTACTTCTCCAGTACCAGCTTTTGGTAAACAATAGAACAAACTGGTTTATTTAGCCAAAGTAAGACAATCCTTTTAGGAGAAAGAAAACTTTGAATTTAACCTGCTTTTGAATCACTCACAAAATTGGACTTGCATTGCATCCTGATCGTGGTGGAAGAGTTGATTTGGTTTAATGGCATATCAAAACATTGTAGATTACTCAATGCCAAGTCCATTTTATATATAAAAATAGTTCTATTTCAAACCATTCAGTTTAGCATAAGTTCACCGTTTAGTTCTATTTAACCAATAGATAAGACCTATCAGGTGTTACCACTTCAAGTCAAAGTGGGCTTGGGAACAATGGCAGTAAAGGGATACACTGCATTCCCCAAAGCTCCAGCATTACTGGCGTCTCCCCATCAGATTATTTAGTATTATATCCAGGACACTTGTTAGAGGGAGTCTTATACCTCGGAGTATTCTACAGCCCCAGCCGACTGGACCTGTAGAAGTATCGGTTAAATGCAATTTTCGAGGATAAGATCAGAATACCAATTATATGTTTACAACCCAGTTGTCTGGAGAAGGATTCTTTTTAAAACAGCTAATTCTATTCTATGAATGATTTGTTGTCAAAACGACATGTCTTGTTGTCTGTTAGGTTTCTGAAGGTTTGTGTTTTCTGTCTTCTCTTGTCCTCATCACGTTGCGTGTATTCACGATTGTCGGCATCTGGTTGGGGAAAGATTTTATTTGTTTTCTTAACATGCAACTGTTCTCCGACTGCAGTACTTATTATTTACCCGATAATATTACGATCACCAACGGATAATCACATTCAGATCTTTGAATGTAATGATACCAGTTAGGATATGTATCTATCATCTCCTAACACATTATAAAACTTATCTTGTGTAAGGTACCTTATTTCAATGAATGTCAGACTGATAATTTGATTATTGCATCTTACCGTGTCCATAATTCTCTGTTCTGATCTTGGCTTTTTAATTTTTGAAAAATTAAAATCTCTTTTATTAAATCAATTTTTGTTCTTATATTTTATCATAATAGGAAATCATCATCATCATATCGTGCTGGCAGCACGGATATCCCTGACCCTCTCTCGCCACTCCTCCCTATCGTTCATCGCCCTAGGTAGGTCTTCAGGACAACAACCTGTATCCTCACATAGCTGCTGAATGTACGTTCGTGCTGGTCGTCCTGCTTTTGCGCGGCCGTGTGTGGGGATCCATAAGAGTACATCTCTTATGAGTTCATCTCTGCTTCTCCAGCAATGTCCTGCATGTCTGGTTCGCCTAACTTGAATAGATTTCGTGATAGGGGGCAGGTGTCCGTACAGTTGGTGTCTTGTGGGGTGTTGCTGCCAGGACTTGTTCAGGATTGCACGCAGCATTCTTGTGTAATTGCCATCTAGTTTCTTCTCCAGCCGTTTTGTTAGCGTCCATGTAGTGCATCCATATAGCAGTATCGATGTGACCGCTGCCTGGAAGAAACTGCGTTTCATTTTATCGGTTAGGTCTGATTTCCATATAGTCGAAAGCCTATTGATAGCTGTCCATGCTTTCGTTAACCTCGTTTCGATGTCCTTTTCGGTTGATTCGACGCTGCTTCCTAGGTACGTGAATTTGTCTACTAGTTTAAGAGGGGTTCCTTCTAGAGTGGAGATGTCCCCTGTTTGGTTAATAACTACTACCACAAGTATCAAACTAATCAATTATATTTAAGTAATAAAGTAAATGGTAGACACAATTGAGTGTGATAGACGACTACTTATCACTTGACGCCATTATTATTAATTATGAGGTAGAAAAAAGATGATAAAGAGTCGTGCCAAGCTACAGCTGAATGTCTTCTTACTTTTCATTATTTTCAGTCTATGCCCGTCTTTCGTGTCAGTTTTTACTTGTGTTTTTCAGTGAAATGTGACAGTTTGACACTATTCAGACTCGATTGAACGGTGCGGTATTCTGGAGGATCTCGTATTCTTTCGCTGATATCCAATATCTTTTTTAGAATTTATGGGGAACCATTCAAAGAGCACTAAAAACAAGTGGTATTACAGACACTGTCAGGTTCCATAGTTTTTTCACCACTCTGGCAAAATGCACGTATTTTTCTATATTTTCGTTTTCTTTTATTTTCTCAGTTTGGTCCGAGAGATTAACATATTTTTTCATCTTGTTGATTGACAAAAGTTCTACTGTTATCCTATTTACCAACCCCTCCGCTCGAGCAGGATAAAACACCAGGTCAAATATTAAGTGGAGTTTAACAGGTTTGAATTCAGAGTTTTCCTTCTCCTAGACTAGTTGCCTCACCAAGGCTGAAGAACTTAGTCTGCTCTACAATTTACCCATAGCTGGAGGGAGAATAATTGGATTCATACTTTTCCCAAGGGTATTAGTGCTATGTGAAATGCTATCAGTTTCCTCCAAGATTTGAACTCGTGGCGCCGTGTCTACTTCCTACGACGATAACCATTACACTGTTATTGCCATGATTGCATGATCCATTTGTATCTCAAAATCCACGAGTCTTTCTCACATCTAATTTTACAGTAAACTTTCTCGTTTGGGCATGAAACATTTGCCAGCGAGGTAAAATTTAGATTTCTTGCACAATTCCTAGTAGATCACCTTTCCTACCTTGTCATGATTACTATTGTATTTCTTTTATACTAGTTTTTTTTTTAACTTGCTTGTTATCTGATTAATAGTTTATCTCTTTCCTCGAATAACTTGCTATTCTTTTTGAGGATTATAATTTTTTTGCCTTGATATAATTAATCATTCTAGCATTACTTTTTCTTACTTAGTCATGTTTTCTTTGAATTGTTTTTACTTCCCAGTTTCCTTTACGAGGTATTTTGTTTTTCGTTTTCCTATTTGGCCTTAAATTAATAATATCATCATTACTATTTTACTTCTTACAGAGCCATTGGCCGAAGGTGTAGAGTGTTCGCCAATGGTCTTGGAGACTGGGTTTCAATCCAGGGTCGAATCATACCAAAAACTCAAAAAATAGTCCTTGATGCCGCCTTGCTAAGCACTGTAAAAAAACGGAGAATTTCAATGGATCTTAGCTTATACTAGTATTTCTGTAGTCTAGATTATTTCAGTTCTTCCTCTAATATCCAATTCAAGGAGTCACTTTTCCATTAATGAGGGGCTGTTCCAGTGTCTCCAAATACAATTGGTATTACTCTCAGCTTCGTATTTATATTATTTAACTACTTTGCAAGTTTTTCCCACCAGCGTCAGCTGATGATTTTTTTTACTGGAGTTTGAGTGACAACAAGTCTCCTCAAGTCCCCAGGATTCTTCTTAGTAGTCTGGCTGATCTATATAATGCATTAGTCTGTATTGCCTCCACTTGTCCTCTTATTTCCACGCATTCTAGCCTCTTAATTAAGCCTTTAAGGATTGTTCCAAGCTCATAAATTACAATTGGTATCACCGTCACCGCCATGTTCGATAAGTTTTTTAGTTCTCTTGCAAAGTCTCGGTAGTTATCTCATTTCGCTTTCTTATAATTTTACTGTCGTTCACCGAGACGGCAAAACTTACTATTCAGCGAGTTCTCTTTTTTTTTATTGACTATCTCTTGGTCTTTATCTGGCCGGCCCTACGTGATCTGTTTGTATCTCGAAACCCCAGAGAACTTTTTTATGTCTCATTCTTAAGGACAGATTCTGGGTTGTGAATATATCACTATTTCGTACTCTCAAATTTATATTTCTTGCACTATTCCCATTGGACCAACTTCCCTACCAGTCGTGTCTACTCTAATAATCTTTTTACGTTAAAATTGTTGCATGAGCTTATTATTATCTTAAATGTATATTCTCATTGCCAGTATTAGCTTATCCGATTCTTTGTAATTTTTGGCAATCAATTTGATTGCCATCCATGTACGTTAAGTGATTGATTTTTCCTTGTGATTCTATAAGTTTTTAGCCGCCTGTACATTTCTTAAGAATGTGAGTGAGTGGCATCATCGCTATAACAAATCCTATTGGTGATAGTGCATCTCCCAGGAATGAATCTCATTAGATTTTCACCTTTGATAAACTTTTCCCTTCCCTTGTCAATTCTACTTGTCAGTTTTTTTATGGTTTCCTCGATAAACTTTATATCTTCGACGGATATATTGTACATTTTATGACAGTCTATTATCCAGCTTTGTGGGAACATATAGTTTGCCTTTCTATAATCAATCCAAGCCTTAGTTACATCTTTTTCGTCTAGTTTGCTTCTCCTTGAAGATGTTTTGATCAATGTATAGTAGGTCTTCTGTTCGTCGTTCTCTTGTGGCATATTTTCTGTTCTACAGAGAACAGTCCACGGCTTATTAGTGAGCAGTAAATCTCCTCCCTAATTTGTGCTGTTAGTATGGTCCACCTCATCGGTAGAAATTTTATGGGTTTGTTGTTGTTGGGGGCGGTAACATTTTTTTGGCGATTTTTGGAAGGACAGCCCTGATTGTCCTTCCTTTCTGATCCATCTAGGTATTTACGTTTCTTCTAAGCATCCATTCATTTCGATTGCCAGTCTGTCGTGGGTGGAAGGTTATTTTGTTGCTTGGGTTTTGTGGCATATCAACCTTTGTAGTTTATGTAACGCCAAATCCATTTTTATACAAATAGTTCTATTTCAAACAATTCAGTTTAGGATAAGTACGCAGTTTAAAAGTAAGTACAGTTAAATTTTGAAAAATATTTCTATGTCAAGGTATTCAATTTAGTCAAACAGTTCTAATTCAGCTAATTCAGTTTAGTATAGGTACAGGTTTTGTTTGCACGCAGTTAAATGTCAGTTCTATATTAAACAAATCAGTTTAGTGTAAGTACAGTTTCAATGGCAAAAAACAGTTCCAATTCAACTAATTCCGATTAGCATAAGCACGCAGTTTAAATGTAAGTATGGTTTAATTGTCAAAAACATTTCTATTTCAAACTATATAGTGTAGTCAAACAATTCAGTTTCGCATAAGTATGCCGTTAGTTCTATTTAACTCATAGATAGGGCCCTTATCAGGTGCTACTACGCCGGGCCAGAGTGGACTTGGGAGCAATACCAATGAAGAGGTGCTCCGCATTCCTCAAAGCCCCGGAATCACTGGAACCTCACTATCAGATTGTTTAGTGTCATACCAGGACACTCATTAGGTGGAGGTACCCCTCTGCAAAGGTACAGTCGGTGTATTCTACAGTCCCAGCCAACTGGGCAATGTCGTGAGTGGAAGTGAATTTTATTTTTATTATTATTCGTTTAATGATGTTGATGAAAATGAGGAAAAGGCCAGCCGGGAGATGAAACAATGATTTCAACTAAGTAAATAGACACGATTTTTTTTTTATTTCTGAGCTAAAACAAACAAACAAAAAACCCAGAAAATTCAATTCTGCTAGTAGAATAAATGTGATTAGTCGAGGACAGAAACTTGAATTATCAATATTTTCTTTGATCGTGACAGTGAAGTCGGTAAAAAGGCGGAACTGGATAAGGCACACGTAGATATTTTATTGTTAATAGTTTGCGCAGATTGATTGATTGTTTATTTGCTTGGATTTTATGGCATATCAACATTTGTTGGTTATTTAATTCCAAATCCATTTTTATACAGATAAACAGTTCTATTTGAAACAATTCAGTTTAGTATAAGTATAGTTTTTTTTTTACACACAGTTAAACGCCCTGAAACTATTCTATTTAAAACAATTTACTTTAGCATGCAAAAGAGTTCTATTTCAAGCGATTCAGTTTAGCAGGAGTGCGTAGTTTAAACGTCATAACAGTTCTAGTTGAAGCAATTCAGTTTAGCACAAGTACGCCGTTTAGTTCTATTTAAACTATAGATAGGACCATATCAGGTCCTACCACACCGGGCCTGAGTGGATATGGGAGCGATGGTAATGAAGGAGTAGTCTGCATTCCCCCAAAACTCAACCATAACTGGAACCTCACCATCAGATTGTTTAGTGTCATACGACACTCGTTAGAGGGGGTCCTAATCTCTGCAGAAAAGAAATCAGTGTATTCTGCAGCCCCAGCTGACTGGGTGATGTGCTGATTGAGTAAGATATGAAATACATGAACTTTATACATAGACATTTTTAGGGATTACGAATGTTAAAAAAAAAAAAATTTCTTCTAATGCAAAAAGATCAAGCTTAATGACAACCGTTATTATTAACAGAGGTGGAAAATAATTGTCTAGTCCAAATAATTATGTCTCTCTTCTCTTTTACTAACTCACACATAATATTAAGGGCTCTGGGAAAGGTAATAGATGCTACCGTAAGAGAGTAGCTTTTAAAGATAAAATGTAGAAATTTGATCCAGGGTTGCTTACTCACACATCAGAATTAACACACAAGGAAACCACTACTCGTCTAATCACTGAAGTAACATACGTTACTCTGAATAATAGAGCTGCTAATGCGTGACACATAGAGACATTTTTGTGGTAGGTCCGAAGAGAGAATAAAAAATATTCTAAAATAGGTAGGTCCACGAAAAGATTTGTGTTTCTTGAATTTATTTATTTGTTTATTTTGTTCTTACATGTGTGTATGTTTCCAGCTTGTTGCTTTCTTCAGAGGAAATATATGGCATAAGACATTGTTAATGGGGGTACTCAATGAGACTTGACCTCACTCGTGTTTGTAGTTTGAATGATTTTCTGTAGGTTATGGGTTTATATAGAGGTCATCCTCTCTTTTTCTTAGAGTGTGTTTATCTTAGTTTGCTTTACCTCTCAATGATAATTGATATATTTTTGTCGTGGTCTGTATGTGTGTGCGTTGGAGTGGTTTAGGATTTCACTAACAGTTTCTCTCTCTCTCTCTCTCTCTCTCTCTCTCTCTCTCTCTCTCTCTGTAAGTGATCCAGCATTATTGGAGCCTCACCATCAGATTGTTTAGTCGGCGTATTCTGAATGCACCAGCAGACTGGGCGCTTTAATTTAGAGGTTTCGTTCTCCTAGATTTGTTGCCTTACCAAACCTAAAGAACTTAGTCGATCTCGCTATTTACCTATAGTTGATAGAGAAGACTTTCATTTTCTCCCCAAAGTCATTATTGGTGAAGTCAAACGTAAAAGGCTTCGTCCAGAATTTGACGTCGGTTTGCCGTCTCCATTTTCAAAGACCATAACCAACTAGCCATTTGCCAAGTGTAAACGCTTAAGTCTTCAGTAAATTAAGTAAGCATAACCGATTAGATTCCCTGGTTTCTAATAAAAGACCTCTAAGACATTTTTAGCCATTCTGGAGAAAATGCGTAGGGCTCTGTGTTACATCAAATAAAGTTATTATATAAGTCAAAGCTATCCGATAAAATAAAAAGCAATCTTTTCCAAGAAGCGGTCTTGTCCATACTACTATATGGGGGCACCACGTAGATACAGACTAAGCCCATTGAGAAAAATCTGGACTACAAATACACAAGAATGCAAGAAGCCAGATTGAACAAATCTTGGAAGCAATATCCCACGAAACAGCAGTTATACGTTCACCTATCTCCCATCTTTAAAACCAATCAAATCAGACGGACAACATATTCAAGACACTGCAGGAGAAGTAAAGGCAGGCTCATAAGCGACACTCTCCTGTGGACAAATTCACATGGACAAGCAGGTGTTCAACGTCCGGCTAAAACTTATGTACAGCAGCTCTGTACAGACACGTGTAGTCAAGAGGACTTGTTAATACGTTGAACGATAGAGACGAACTCGTGGCACGATATGATGATGATGAACATTTCCTTATTAGAGTATGGTATGGGTTACATGATTCATAAATTTACGTTCATATCAGTCTCATTGAAACATCAAATATTAATAAATATATTCTTGTACAAGGCGTTCCCATTACTTTATTCGTTGGCACTAACGTAGAATGCAGGCACATTTTTGAGACTGATATCTCTTACCACAGAAAACGTATATCTTAACAAACAGATCAGATTATCTGAAGAGTTTCGCGAATATTTTTCAGTACTTACCTGTGTGATCTGTCTTAGTCATTCTGCATGTCTGTCCGTCTGTCTATCTCTATGTTAGTGTATGTGCTTATTTTTCAAGTTATATATTCATGAAGCAGTTTTTAAAAATGCAATAGATACAAATAATTTGTAGAAAAAACACAATAGAAGTAAATAAAAATGGTTTAGCGAAAAGAAAACAGACTTGATGAATAAACCAAACGTTTTCTGCCCAATAGTGGGATAAAAAGGAAAATATGAAAACCAAAAGATGTGTTATTGAAAAGTAAGGAAAAGCCTGATAGAAGGAAAGCACCCGCCAAAAAAAACATATATATATATATATATATATATTAGTGACGATGTCTGGCTATGATCAATTTGAGAAAGTTTCACTTTTTTTCCTATTGTCTTATTAACGACTTTTTTTCATTCATTTGTTTGTTTCCACGTCTTTTACAATAAATACAACACTGGCATAACATGTCGGGTTTTGATTGGTTATATACCAAAGGGACTAAAGAAAAAATTAACTTCGGCAAACCGCCGAACCCGTTTTAAAAAGGAACGTGGTTTCAATATCGATCTATCTATAAAAGTGATTAGGTTTGGCTTGGGGTCCCCAAACAGAGTTGCAACAAAATGAAGAAATTCTAGAGCTTATTATTTTTCCGTGCATTGCTCGCTTGCCAAAATGTAACGTAGTATTAACAATTCAATTATAGAAAAGAAAATGAAAAATTCGAACAAAAAAATACTAAAGACGACGACGAAAAGAGTGAATGAGTGAAGATCGTCTCATGTTGAATATATGAAAAGTAGATAGTAAAACTATTTAAGAAAAAAAAACAAGTTCACGAAAGGATATATTTCGAAGTAAGATAGCTCTTGAACAACGTGGATAATTAATATTTTGGCGGTCGACGGAATTTTAATAGAAATATTTCGATATGTATTTTCATCCTCCTGAAACCACTTTTGGGTGAATTAACGCTAATAATTTTTTGGGTGAAGAAATATGTAAAAATAAATATTAATATCACACAAGGAATGAAGTGATATTCAATATCAGTAATTAAGATTATTTTATATTCTCATCGACAAACAAAATAGGCTGTATTGGACAAGTTTTTTTCTTTGTGATAGATTTGATTTCAACTTTAACATTAGAGTTTCAAATCCTGGGAAAAGTATCGATTAACAAATCCATCAACATGTTTACAATCATATGACGATATGAGATGTGAAGAATCTATTTTAATAAAATAACAAAATACAGAGATCATGAGCTAAGCAAGATTAACTCACTGTAAACATATTAGAACGTAATTTTAATGCTTTACCGTGAAATCGCTATAGAGGAGATTTAAAGTGAAGACACTGCTGGGAAAGAGTCTGTTTAGAATTATTTGATATAAAGTTATAATCTATTCCGTTAACCATAACCTGCAACTATTGTTTCTCCTTTGGCAACCGGGCAACGTACGTAGTAATTAGTCGTGGAGTTTCCACTCATGCTACCTATTTACCAGAAACAGGTTAACTTTTGAATTTAGCCCACCCAAGTCTCGATAGAATTTTCTTAATTGAAAATATTTCAATTTTTTGAAAAAGTGACATTAGTTTTCCCTAGAAAATAATAAAATATTTTGAGAGGATTAATATTAAATAACATCTTTTAAAGTAGAATAGAATATTCACTTTTTAAAATCCTATGAAAAAGTCATTGTCAAAAATTTAAAACTGCCTTTTATTTTTACTTACAACTGAAGTAGCTTTATTTTTTTAGATTACTAAGAAATATATATGTGTAATGGTATGGCATCAGTTGATCACATAAGATTGGAGCTGCACCCTGATTTTGGCACAAGCCTAGGAAAGGTAATATAAAAGACCGAACATTTACTCATGCAACAAGTTTCACATTGTTATGATATCGATTTTAACAAAGGGTAAAAGCATGGTGATATATATTGACATTCACAGTAAGTTTCAGAACTTGGCTAAAAGACAACGTGAAATTTCCTTATAGATTCCAGCTCCTAGCTTTTACCCCTTTTTTCCTTTGGGTAGACCGGTTGCTTTACCAAGGCATGAGTACCCAGTCTACCTTACTATTTACCCAAAGATAGAGAAGTATGTCTACCAGATGTGTATTTATATATTTCTTAATCACAGTTGAGCTACTGGAAACGCACACCTATTCGTTTCCATTTCCCGCGTTATGCCGCGTATTTCTTTAGTTATATAAAAAGTGTTTGTTTATATACGAAGAAAGCATCCTGCTCTTTTGACATTTATAAGAAAACAGCATACCTATGGAAACAATGCCTAATAACCACCGAATTATTTCATTGAAACGTAGCAGACATAAACCAGGATTCTTAAACTTTTCAAAACAGTCTAAAAAATACTGAGATCGTCTTCAGCTCTGCCATCGCTTTCTATGTCGTCGAATAATAGGTGAGTCCACTAGAATTTTTCATTTGGCAAAAATCAGAAATGGCTTTTAGTAAGACCTGTGAAAAGACATTCCTCGGTGGTGATGTTTTGTAAGAAGAGACAACATGAGTTTAGACGCTTTGCGATTATAAATGCATCGATCTCACTGACGAACAGTTAACGCAGTGACGTTTTATTGTCAAGTAACGACAGAAAAATACATCTACGTGTGCACCATAAGGTCTCCTCTAATTATTTTTTAAGTGACTGGAAAAATTAGAAGATAAACTGTTATCGTGAAAGGAAATTGTGAATTGACTCAAATCCTGAGCGAGGTTGTTTACGTTCATATTTGAGCTAATGCGCTTGGGTAAGGTAGGATCCATCCGTCGTCTCTTCAGGTATGTGTAAATAGGATAGACTTTAGTTTTTCTTTGGCAACTACTCATTGAGAAGCAAAACTGAATTAAAACCAGCTTTAATCTACTTAAACATTGTCCTTGTGTCCCATCCTGTTAATGTCGAATGAATAAAGGAAGGGCTCATAGTGTAATGATTTTCGTTGCAGGAATTGAGATCGGGGACTCGAGTACAAATTCATGAGAAGGAAACTGGTGTTTCACTTCACGCTGTTTACTTTGGAGAAAGGCATGAATCTATCTCTTCTTTCTCCAGCTATAGGTAAATATCCTTTAGCCTTACTTAGGCAACTAGTGTAGAAGAAGGAGAAAAAACATGAATTGAAACCATCAGTTAAGTTAAACAAGTTAAACTTGACCAATTGTCATATCATGTCTTTCGCAGAGAGATAGGGTAAATACATGCATGAAAGCTTAATAACTATTTACCAAGTAAAACTGGAAGGATATGTTCTGAAAAGACTTTATAGACATTTGGTAAAGAGCATTTACTAATAAAAAGGCTATCCTCGTGGTGTAGTGGTTAACGCTGTGGAATGTAATGTCGTAGTAAGCATTACGTTAACTTTAAGACTAATTCCATTGCAAAGATTTATAGGCTCTCTTATTCTCCACCCTCACATTTATGGGTTACACAGTACCACTGCTGTTCTTCTACAAGGATATATTTGGCAGTAAAAAACCCATGGAATTTGATAGGCCTATAAACAAAGGAACCTAACAAGTATTTAGAAAAAGAAAACTGAAATAAAATGAATTCAAAATGTGTCGAAATTCCCTGGATACCCTGTCAGGAAGTAGGAGTGGCGCAAGATCGAAAAAAAAAATCGTCCTTGCGCATAAGGGAAATTCTACTTCGCTTCAGCCTCCAAAGAAGCACTAAAAGGACTGTCTTTCACTTGGCCGCTTGCTGCAAACACATGTGCTGATAAGATGTTGCAGTCTGATACCTAGTCATGTCATCTGCTAACGAGCCGACAGCGTCGAAACAAACGTTATAAAAAAAAACACTAGATGCGGCCACACCGACTTGGACTCATCAACCAGAAAACCGAATAGTGCATTTCAACGCCTTATTTTGGAGATGCGACTATTCTTTAATGATTAAGGATGACATTCCTTGCTACAGCGTAGCCGTACGAAACACAAAAATATAGCGGAAATCTAAAAGGTATGAGTCTATTTTTAATTGCATGGGGCAGAGAAGAAAACAAATGGAGTCAGATATCTAAAGTCAAACTAAATAAAAAAAAAAAAAATTAAAAAAAAACGAATCTCCGGTTCTCCATATTGATATGAATAAATCGTTATTTGCATGGATGGACTCACATATTCAGATTAACTTAAATACTAAAAAACATTTAAAACTTACAAATACTTCTGCAAAATTTGCTGACTAACAATACTGATGATTAAATTTCAAAAATGAGGAAAAACACCTGAGTAATTAAAATTTCGGAAAAAATTAAGTAAATTTAGAGGGCAGTATAGTTTATTCCTAATCCAGTTTAATTTATAAAAAAAAAACTGTTTAAAATATAATGGAAACAATTAATCAAGGATTTGATCAAACCTATCAACAGATTGATATTTATCAAGCATTGCAACTTAAGCTAGCTGCCGGTTAGCTTGGAGATGAAGATTCTTAGATGATCGCTCCTTTCAAGATAGAACATCATATAGAATGGCCGAAAATTGACTTGAAAGAATATCGGCTAAACAAGGAGATAGGGTGAAGGATGCAGTGGAGAATGCGTCTTTTTTCTAGTCTGGTGAGTTAAAAGCGAAACTGTTTGTCTGATATCAACCATTGGTTTGGTCGCTTGAAGGAAAACGATGGGGGTCTGGTTTATATAGACCTGGACACTTTGTATAGTCAGAAGCGCCAACCATTTTACCATTATAAGTAAGTTCCACTTGACCGCGTTCAGCCGAGTTCCCCATCCCCGTGCTAAGCGATCAGTCTTGTTACCTCCTCACTGCCGTCATCTGATATCGTTACATTTACCTACATGTATTGTAATTTACCAACAGCTTTTGGGAAAATTCCATCATTTCAATTATAGGAATTCCATTAAATCTCTTGGAGTTGTGTTTTCTGTGGAGTATTTACTGCACTTATATACTAACATGTCTTCGAAGAGAGTTGAAGGAAGTACTCTAAAAACGCGATAAAACGTCAACATTTTTATATCCTAACAAACTGTCTTCAATTTCGAAATATTTTTTGAGTCAATGTTGTGTTAAAAAATCGATTCCATTTTGTTGTTGAAGTCTGTTTTGCTCATCAACTTATTTTATAATTCTTATTTTAACCTCTGGAAGACGAGAAATGTAAACATAGTTAAAAATAACCGGCATTATTTTTTCAGGTTTTCAGTATCATCGGATGATAAGGTCTCATTACATTAATATATGAAAAATGCCAAAAAGAAAAAAAAAAGTTTTTTTAAAGCTTTTGAATTTTTTTCTCCTGATAATTTGCCTTTGACTTGCAAAAACTTGTTTCGCAGTAAGGAAAAGTGTTATTGTACAATTCTATAAAAATATTTTGCGAACACTTTTGCATATGTTCTATTGAATTTAAATTTGAGCTTCTGGCAATTTATTAGACAATAATCATTTAGATTTTATCTTATTTCATGAACACCGTCATTATTTTCTTGTCAAATGAAATAACTTAAAGTCTTTTATACAATTGGTTTCCTAAGTATAGCTTTTAAACAATTACCCGAGGGAAGGTTATGAGTCTCGTTATCTACTCCACCACAAGTTATGCGTTAAATGAGACCTCTAATGTTTTTTTTAATTTTTTTTAAAGGACGGCTTTTGTATTAAATACCCCACGAAATTTGATAGGTTATTAAACAAAGAAACAGAAAGTAAAGGATCTTTGCTGCTTGGGTGGTTTTGATGTCCTTCCAGCTACTCAAACCACTCTATGAATAGAAAATATTGCAGCAATACTACGCTGGAGAGCTATGTCTGGAAAATTTAAGTCGATGTATGAAAGTTACTAATCGTCAAATGGCACATCATAAAAAAAATGTCAGATTATAAAGAAGGTGAAAATGATTGCAGTCTATGCCTTGAAGAAAAGCTGAGCATCATGGAATATCCGAACGCCGATAAATTGCTCAATTAGATAATTAATCTTATTTCAGTTTGTCGACACTTAGATAATTTTTTGTTGTCTCATTTACACTCATAATTATTTGCATATCTCCTCAGATATGGTACGAGGAACAATCACTATGCTAATGGATAAAGATTGAAAGGCGGAGGAAGAAAGGCATGATAATTAAGGTCATCTATTCTAAACTCTTCTCCATTTCTTTTATTAAATATACCCACAGTTGATGTGATAACTTGAGGGTACAACGGTCCGTCATATGATCATGTAGATACAAAGCATCAGACTCTAAATAATGGGTGGTATGTGAAATTTGGATCATCTTTTTAAACTTAAATTATATATATATATATATATATAGAGAGAGAGAGAGAGAGAGAAAGAGAGTGAGGGGGAGAGAGCCAGAGTGATAGGGGAAACTATGTTTCATAATTATACGTTTAACTGTTTAATTAGAAATACGATTTCGTAAGTATTTTCGAAAGATTAGTTCACGAAAAGAAAATCTTAGCAAAAAAAGAAAAAACAATTTAAAACATCTCTGAATTAGCTCCAGTGAATACAGTTAGACGTAAGATTTTGTAAAAGATTAATGGAAAGCAAAAATTCGTACTGAATTAGGTACAGGTTTTTAAAAATATATTTCAAGAACACACATACAATATTTATATGCTTCATGTTATCAATACTAAAAATAGTCTTAAACTAATTAATAGTTTGTATTTCAAGATTTCTAATAACAATGAATATTTTAATATCCGTATTAATCTGTTCTCCCGATAGTGCATGGCTTTAAAAGCGTATTCCACATATTATTCTAATATCTTAAAAGAATAACATATCTATATGTTTCTAATGAATTTACATATACATTAGAATGGTTTTAAGATTCAGATATAAATACTAATCAAATGTTATAATATATACACCTCTCTCTTTTCGAGGCCGAAAGGCCCCAGGTTTGGGTGGGCCACCTTCGGGTGGGAGAGCTGCAACATTTGTCCCCTATGTATAGCACTAGACCTTGCTGTCTAGTTTAAGCTAATACCCGGCATACGTACCCAGATCCAAATTTGGATTCATGAAACTGCTTGTCTCGTTAGACCCACATTGCACTTAGTGGGTCGATGATTAGCACAGACCAGCAGGGTTCGAGTCTCGGCTCGTGCCCGACCTTCCCCTTCCCTAAATACCCACTATAATCATTGACCTTGTGTCAGGTCCTATCTGTATATATATATCTACATACATCTCTCATATAAACACCCATAAATGTATATGCCTCCACGAATTCTGCTTAAAGAAAAATTTTAAATTCACTCAAAACAAAACAAACCATGATTCTATAATTCCTGGTAGAACATTGATTGAATACATATTAAATATTATTTATTAACAAAGACCCAAAAAGAAATATACCAAGCCACACACACACACACACTATGTATATATATATATATATATATATATGTATGTGTGTGTGTGTGTGTGTGTGTGTGTGTGTGTGTGTGTGTGTGTGTGTGTGTGTGAAATGATTTGATTTCGATGTACATAAACATAAGCAATCGTTTATGTAATTGTATATTTATCGATATGAAAATACATATACCTATTTGTAGCGTATACATATGTGCACACTAGTAATTTTTCATACACTTACATAATTCTCTTTACAAACACTTAAGTGCATATATGTATTTAATTGCGTTTAATGAACAATATCTATTCAGTAGATTCACTGCAAGGCACTTATATTAGTTTATCAAGTTTTGCTTATTATCAAGTTATCACCTTCCTCATTGGCTCAAATTAGACTGCAGTTAAATAATACAACAACATGTCTCGCTAATGACTGTAAAATAAAAAAAAGATATTGCGAAATTATTAATGAATATGTTTCTAGTATGGTTACTTTAACATGCATTGTACGATTTCCTCAGCATTTTGAGCAGTAAAACGGAGTTTAGAGATAAATGTGAATATGTCTTTATTCAAAATATCAGCCAAATATTCTTTTTAACAATTTTAATAATCAAATGTATAATAATAGACATTTTTCTCAAGTAGTGGAATATAATTTTCCTCAGAAATTGAGGTTTATACTCCATAACACATTACATTGTTAAAAAGATATATATTGACGAAATTTTCAAGAACATCTGAAAAAAAAAATTGTCAACACCAAAAATTCGTGTGAAATATTTCTAGTACATAAACGTTGCCAAAATTAAGTTGCGTTTTTTATTCTCTCACCAACTAAATATCTTTGCAACACATGATTTATTACCAATGCTAAGTAATGCCATCTCAAAAAATCTTACTGAATGTGATGAGTGCCTGTCTTAGAGGGACTTACAGATGGTCAGGCAAATTAAAATCCGTAATCATATGAAACTAATTTTTTTATGGTTAGTTGTGGATAGTCATCTGTGAAGAAAGATTCAATTACCTTCAAAATCATAAGGGGGGGGTGTCCTCGTGATGTAATGGTTAAAGCGATGGACTACAGAATCGTAGAACGCGAGTTCGTACTCCAGTCGTGCTATTATGTAAACTTTCGGGCAAATACCCTAGGGAAAGGTATGAACCCCCTTATCCTCCCAGCTATGGGTTAAATAGTACCACTACTATTCTTCTAGGAGAATAGCTTTGGCATTAAATAACCTACAAAGGTTGATATGCCATTAAACATAGAAACCAAACCAAACCAAATCAAAATCATAAAGAATTAAATTTTACACGTCAAAGGATATATATGTATATTTTATAACTTTCCGTCCTCTCAACAAACTTTTTCTGAGAATGTCAACGTTATATTTGCATAATCTATCGATACATAAATAATCCAATATGACTGTTTTGCACTTCTACAAAAATATAAGTTTGACCCCTAAAATAATAACATCTGATTTATGCTTTCTGATTGTTTCACTTTGGAGTAACCAAACAACAATGACTGATTCCTCTCTATGATTTCACTCAGCTTAATAAAAATTTACGATAAATATGATCATCATCAGCAAGAATATCCCTAACCCTTTTTCGCTTCTCCTGTCTATCGTTCATGGCTTCCGGCAGGTCTTCAGGGCTACTTCCTGTATTGGCACAGAGCAGTTGTTTGTAGGTCCTAGTTGGACGTCCTGCCTTTGCTCGTCCGTTTGAAGGGGTCCACAGGAGTACGTCTCTTATGAGTATGTCCCTACTTCTCCAGCAATGTATCGCATGTCTGGATTATCTAACTTTGATAGTTTTCGTGATGGTTAGTAAGCACCCGTACAGCTGCTGCTTTGTAGGGTGCTGCCTCCAGTACTTGTTCAATATTGATCTCAGCATTTTTGTGTAGTTGCCGTCAAGCTTTTTCTGCAAACGTTTAGTTAGCGTCCGTGTAGTGCAACCATATAGCAGTATCGACTCGACCGCTGCTTGGAAATATGCGTTTAATTTTATCGGTCAGATCGGACTTCCATCTGACCGATTGTCTATCGATAGCAGTCCATGCCTTAGCTAGTTGCATGTTGATGTCTGTGTCGGTTGATGGGACTCTGCGTCCTAGATAGGTGAATTCCTATACTTATTTCAGCGAGCTACCGTTTAGTGTGGAGATGTCACCTCATTGATGTATTCCATCTTTTCTGCGTTGCGCTCTATGCCCACCAACACTCTTGCAAAATTCTTAAATCAATTTCTCTCAAAGTCAGTTTAATCCTTCCTCCCCTTGGCTCTTACCCAGCTAATTATGGTATACTTTCGCATATTATTAATGTTACATTATAGATTGGTAAGAACTGTTATTAGTATGAAGTTCAGATGATTTAGTTCAAATTATTTGAAAGATCTTTGCAAATTATTTTTATTAGTTAAAAATACTTGAACAAAATGTTCTTAAGAAACTACATAAAAAAGGTAAATATAAAGATAGAAATTTTTGAACCTTGAGGTATAAAGTACCCAAAAGGAGTACAAAATCTTTTAAAATAAATTAATTAGTTTATATACTTGGGTTCATATCTCTAACGTTTTTAAAGGTAATACGTCTTTGGCTTTCTGTAACGTATATACCTTAGTTAATTTCGATGTACCATCTTATTCTAATCTTCAATCTATTGCGTTTTAAAACTATTTGACCGAGATAAAATACACAAAACTAAAACAATCTACTTCTCCATCGTGTAGAAAGTCAGCGTATGTTTAAGCACGCATTGTGACTTTCTATTTTAGTCAAACAGTTCTACATTATTTTAGTCAAACAGTTCTACATTAAACAATTCAGTTTAGCATATGTATGTAGTTTAGTTCTATTTAACCCATAGATAGGGCTCTATCTGGTGCAACTAGTGGACATGAGAGCAATAGTAATGAAGGGGTGATCCGCATCCCCCCCAGCATCACTGGAACCTCACCATCAGATTGCTTGGTCTCATATCCAGGACACTCGTTTGGGGGTGTAACCCCTCTGCAAAGGTGTAGTCGGTGTATTCTACAGCCCCAGCCAGCTGGGCAGTACACGGAGTTATTTCAGATTATTCAGTTTAACATAAGTGTACATGTTAAATGTCAAAACAGTTCTATTTCGAGCCATTCAGTTTAGCATAAGTATGCAGTTTAAATGCCAGAACAGTTCTATTCTAAACAATTCAATTTAGCGTAAATACGCAGTCTAAATGCAAAAAAAATCTCACTAAACCCAAAAAGCCACGGTTGAGTTATCTTTAACCCAAAGATAGGACCCTTACCAGGTGCTACCACGCCGGGCTAGAGTGGACCTGGGAGCGATGACAATGAAGGGATAATCAGGATTCCCTAAAGCTCCAGTATTTCTGAAACCTCATCATCAGATTGTTTAGTGTCATATCCAGGACAATCGTTGCGGTGCTCTTACCCCTCTGCAGAGGAGTTGGTGTATTTTACAGCCCCAGCCAAATGGGCAATTTAGGAATGACATTTCACTTTTATTTCAATATTTTGGAAGAGTTCCTTCCTGTCGTTTGCACTATGAAAGGTTTCTCTTATATGCATCTGGTCGGTACCTTCAATGAGAATGTATTTCACGGTGGATTTCGTCTGGCAATCATGACTCGTTGGTTGATGCTTTGCTTAAAGTAAGTAAGAATGTGTTCTCCTTCGATGACCTATCCAAATTCTGAACAAAATGACTTTCACTTTTCGTTTTTTTTTTCAGCAGCTTTGTTTCCATTCCTGCAAAGTGGCTTTAATTTATATCAATTTATTATGCTTATTGTTGTTCCTACATTATCGTTTTCGTTGGAGTATTTATTTATCTTCCCTTAAAGTCTGTATATGGTATTTTAAACTTTTCCCCTGGTTATGTTTAGACTAGACCTGGCTAATTTATCTGTTTGGGAGTTCCCCTGATTCCAGTATGACTTGAGACCCAACATATCCGTAAGTCATTATCCTTTGATAAATTTTCTAATTTGCATAGAATTTTTGATATTAATGGATGATTAAATTTCTGTTTTTTTTAATGACTCGAACACTAATAGTGAATCAGAAAAGATAATAGATTTGTTATTTATTGATTCAAGGATGAGGTCAAGAGTCATGTTGTTTGCGCTAGCTTCTACGCTAAATATAGAGGTGTCATTTGGGAGATTAAAAAAAAATTCTTTTATATGCTGTGGTAATCCTGTTATTTTCTCCAGTTTAAATCAGTCCATGAAGATGCACTTGTTTTTAGGATATTCCTCCATAACTTTTTCTAGTTCCTCTTTGAAAATTAGTTGGTTAATTTTATTTTTGTAGATTTTACGGAGAGTTAAGTTCATGTTTGGGGTCCTTATGGTCCAAGGTGGAATATCCGGCATGATTATCAAATATATTTCTGTAAAATCCATGTCTACTTCTCCAATGATTGTTTCCACCCGGAGGCCAAAGAGTTTAATGGCTTTTTCATTCTTTTGGAATAGTTCTTTGTATTTTAAATTAAAAAAGTATTAATGTGTGCTGGATTTGCGGGGCATGACTTCAACTTGACGTAGTACTGGAGGGCCAGTTTGAGGTTTCTAATGTTTCCAAGTGCTTCGTTTGTCTCCTCATATTGGCTATCAGCTGGAGATATTCTACAGCCTCCATGTATTAACTTTATGTCTCCGTGGTCGATCGAGTTAATTCTTTTTTTTAAATAGTACTTTATAGCTGATCGGTATATGCAATTACCGTAATCTAGTTTTGATCTAATTAACGGTCTATATAATCGCAATAGAGAGTTTCGATCAGCTCCCCATTCTTTGTGGGCAACTACACGCAGTAGTTGCCGTGTTTTGTTACACCTAGTTTTTGGTATTTTAAGTGGGAAATGAATGTTAGTTGTTTTGTCCGATATTATCCACAGAAATTTGTATTCATCTACTAGTGGAATCACTAAGCCGTCAAGTTTCAGGCTGGGGTCATTCAGTTTTTTTTCTGATAAAAATAAACACATTTTGTTTTGTTTTAGAGAACCTGAATACATCTACTGTTACCTATCTGTTGATTTTCTTTTGTACCTTTTTTTAGATAAGAAGCAATCAATAAATTGTGGCAGTCAGCCCTGTATACCTAAGTCATGAAAGTCCCTCCTTATTTCCACGTCGTTTATGTAGATAAAGAATATAGCTAAAAGTTGTTCATTTTAATTGAACAGTTATCTAATATTTTGGTCGAGGCACATTAAATGTACATTTTTTTACTTTGAAATCCACATTGTAAGTTGGAGATAAGGTTATTTGATTCCAAATCAGCCTGATTATTTGTCTTTCCATTTTCTGGTATAAGCAACTTGTTAAGGAGATAGGTCCGTATTTTCATGGAACCTAGCAGTCTTATTTTGGTTTGGGAATTGGTTTGTCTCCATCTGTCCAGGAAGTTTCTTCCTGTCAATATTTTGTTAAATATTTTCAAAATAAATTTTAATTATTCTTCCGGTTGTTTTTTTAAGAGATCATAACGAATTTTGTCCGAGCCTACAGCAAAATAATGCGATTTTTTATGGAGTCTTTCAATTTTCTTAGTGTCAATAAAGTATCATACTCTTCTAGCCTTTTTGATTTGAAGTTTTGTTTATGTTTTTTGCATTTTCTTTAATGGTCATGAATTATTTTTTTACAGTTTTGTCTTGAGTTTTTACTGAAAGTTTCAGCTGGCAGTTCTGTTTTAGTTTTTTATCAGTTATTCTGGAGTTATCTTTTGAGAGGTGCTTTATTGTTATTGTTTGTTGTTTACCTGCAATTTTCCTGATCATTTCCCAGATTGCCTTTGGTTTAGTTGAATAATTTAATTTGTTGACATCATTTTGCCAGCATTCTCTTTTTGCTGTTTTTATCTCTTTTCATGCCTTTCCTCTATTTAGCTTATATTCTATCATATTGAACGTTGTTAGTTCTTTTTGAATTGTTTTAGTGCTGCTTTTCGCAGTACCCACACAAAAGTCCTTATGAGGAACAGATTCATATCTTGTCACAAATAAAGACTCTTTTTTTTTTATTACAGAGTATTTAATGTGCCGGTCTCTTCACCAGTAGATATCCGGTGAATTTTCAACTAAAGATTTCCCATTGCGTTTATTTCGCACATTGGCATTTTATGGCATATCAACTCTGGTGGATTGTTTAACAAAACCTTGAGATATGTATATATATATTTTTTCTTTTCTTTTTATTCATTATACAACGTGTGAAAGCACGTGCGATACCCTGCCCTCATCAGCCGCCAACCAGGATGATAACACAGTTTCGCTAGCTCAAGGCTAAATATATATGATTTGTGAGCGAATAATTTTAAATGGGTTGTTAGGGTTCATTTCTTTGCACACAAATTGTTTCTAATATTGCAGTTTAACATTTGGGTATGAGCAATTATCTCTCTTCTTCTAGACTGTATAAATGCTGAGCTAGCTCCATTTTCGTAGAAATACGAATGATCCCTCATACATTGGACATAAATACGTTACTCGGATTTGACATATATTTCGACCACTAATATTCTACATGGCGCCGCGAACAGCATCAGACTTAGGCTAATGGGAAAGGGTTTTATTGAAGCAAACATGCTAAACGCAAATGCATTGGCCAGCAAGAAGCTTACAAAAGACAACTTATGCTGGGCCGTTCACTTTCCAAAGTTTTGGGTATCAAGACGGGCTTCCAATAGTAAAGCTTGTTAGAGAACCCCAACCATCACCTCTATCTAACGATGCAAAATCATGGGCAGCAAACACTCTCCAACTCCTCCCTGTAATGACAATATAATTCTGAAAGTCGAAAATAAACTGAGACGTATTCACAAAAATTACTAACCTTCCCCTAACACTATCAAACATTCAACTATACAATTGTGCAGACGAAACTGTCTGCCCGTCGTAGCGGCTAAGTAGCTTGTTGGGTGGAGAGAGAAGAGATGTTGATCAAGAGATAATTATCTCCTTGTTCCTGATTGTATGAATGCAAAACCAGTCTCATTTTTATAGAAATGTGAATAAGACAATGAATGTTGGATTGACATACGCTTCTCAGATTTTGCCCACGTATTTTGACATCCAATATTCAACAATTACTACTTCTATTTAACAGTGATCATTTGTTTGCACGCAATTAATGTTTTCAAGCATTTTTCTCGTACGATAATAGTTTTGTTTAATACAAATCATTTGTTTGCCCACAACAAACTGTAAATGGAATTACCATGACTAGAAAATCCGTCGAACACTTGCGTGCCATATATGGAAACACTGGGCGGTTATTTCCACCTTATTAGGTCCCATTAGCAATGTATACCGTACTCTCCCCAACAGGAGATCGAACCAGGACCACAAAATACAAAGCCAAAACTCTACCACAGAACCATTAGTCCACTTCGCACACAAGCGACACCAAATTAACTAGACATGGTCAGTGTTTCTGTGTTTCGCGCGCAATTGTTCGCCGTGTTTTCTGGTCATGTTATTTCAATTCACAATATAATAACTTTACTTAAAATAGAAAAAAAAGAAAATATACACCGTAAACTGGTTTTAAATATTCCCAATTAATATCGGTGATTTTATCCGTTAAGAACTCATATTTAATATAAATAATTTGCACACAAGTATATTGTTTCAGAAAACTACTTCTAACAAGGAGTCTTTTTAAACGATTGAACAGTTCTAATCAAACCATAGTTGGGAATATTAAAGGTACTATCAGTTCATGCCAGAGCAACCCTGAGAGTAATGGCAATGGTGATATACTACACATGACCTAGAACTCCAGGACCCGAGGCTCATCATCAGATGCAGTTTAGTGTTATGCCAAGGACACTTCACATTAAGATATTCCATCTATGAGATTATTAACGTCAGATGACAAAGGATATGTTTCGAAGTAAATGAATTTGTAAAATAAATCCAAAATGAGGTTCTATTTCGCGACCTCTAGGGAGTGTGGATTACTCCTTCATTGCCATTACTCTCAATTCCACTCTGATCGGGAGCGGTAGGGCCTGTTAGCATCCGATGAATAGGTAAAATAGAAATATTCCATTTTTTTATGATTGTTATTATTTGTTACTTGGAATCACAATTATGAAATTTATTTCTGAGATAGAAATCCTAAGTACCATAATTGTAAAACAGCAATCAAAAACGATATTGTGCAGTAACAATAAATGGAGTTTTCTAAAACCTCGGCATTATATAAATGTTGACAGGTTCATGTGACGTTAAAAGTCAATCATTTAAGAAAAATGTTTATCATTTAGCTTTTATATAATGGTCTCTATATTCATTCTTAGGAAGGGTCTGTTCGTCTGTGTTCTATAAACGGCCATGTAAGCTCATAGTGTGTTGCCGAAATTCATAGACTCACAAACAAATCCTAGGGAAAGGCATGAAACGAGCCGCTGTAGGCATCGGCGCCCATGTTAATGCGCACAAGACGGAATATATGTGCTTTGATAAAACAGGCGCCATCTCCACACTAAAAGGAAGTTCTCTGAAACTAGTTGACAAGTTCATCTACCTAGGAAGCAGTATCTCATCAATCGAGACAGACATCAAAACGCGACTAGCAAAGGAATGGACCGCTATCAATTGGATATTTGTCATATGTAATTCAGACCTGACAGATAAAATGAAGCGCAGTTTCTTCTAGCCAGCGGTCGTGTCGATACCGCTATATGGATACACCACATGGACACTAAATAAACGTATGGAGAAAAATCTTGACGGCAATTACACAAGAATGATTCGAGCAATATTGAACAAGTCCTGGAGACAGCATCCCACAAAGCAGCATCTACACGGCCACCTACCACTCATCACAAAACTATCAAAATTAGACGAACCAGACATGCGAGACACTGCTAGAGAAGAAGGGACGAGCTCATAAGTGATGTACTCCTGTGGACTCCGTCACATGGATGAGCACAGGCAGGACGACCAGCTCGAACCTACACACAGCAGCTCTGTGCCGATACAGGACATAGCCTTGAGGACCAGCGGGAAGCAATGGAAGATCGGGAGGTAGGTGAGAGAAGGTAATAAATATCCGTGCAAATAGCAGGACCTGATGATGATGATGATGATTGTGCTCATCATGAAGCAAGTGAACAATCGCCTTGAATAGTTCTTTGACTGCGAAAACTGAATGAAAGTCATGCGCTTGCAATGCATAATTAATCAAGCAGAATGTAAAGTCCTGAGCTTCCAAAAAGCTTAAGATTATCTGGGAAAACTTGGATTATTTTTCAGTTTTGAAACAATATCAATTAGTAATAAAGGGTTTTTCTTCTGATGGAGATGTAAAATAATTACGGGGTTCAATCCCAGCTAGAGTCATACCAAAGACTTAAAAAATGGTACGTGATGCCGCCTTGCTTAACACAGTATTATAAAGTAAGGATGAAGAGGAAAGTGAAGCAATCCAGGGAAAGGAATAGCACCCTCCCCAACATCTTGGTGTAGTAGTTTTTGAAAAGGGAGCCTTTGGGTCATCTTCAACTAACGTCGCAAACTTATTATTGATTAATTAGGAATAAGAATTCAAGCGTAAAATATAGATGTTTCCACTGATAAATCTCTTAACTGTCACTCAAATTCACCGAACAATATCAAAATCACAACAAGAGTTAAATATAAAGCCAATTTTTTTTACCAGGTCTCACAGTGTAAATCGACAAAATTAAATTATTGTTGTTGTTGTTGTTGTAGTAAGTAGTTTAATCCTTGATTTTTTAAAACGAGTTTTAACTGAAGTTCGAGGGACAAATCTCCTCAGGTATCCGAGACATCCTCATCATCATGTTGCGCCATCAGTATGGATATCCCTGACCCTCTCCCGCCACCATTCTCTATCATCCAATGCTTTCGGTAGATCTCTAAAGCTACTTCCTGTATTGGCACAGAGCTGTTGTATGTAGGTTCTAGCTGATCATCCTGCCTTTGTTCGTCTATGTGAAGGGGTCCAAAGGAGTACGTCACTTATGACTTCGTCCCTACTTCTCCAGCAGTGTCACGCATGTCTGGTTTGTCTAAGATAGTTTTCATGATGGATGGTAAGTGGCCGTACAGCTACTGTGTGGGGTGTTGCCTCCAGGACTTGTTCAATATTGCTCGAATCATTCTTGTGTAGTTGCCGTCAAGCTTTTTCTCCATATCCGAGACACTTCTCAGTATTTAAACCTGCTTTACCCATGCTGTGGTGTGGATAGTTTTTAGATTCTTCCACTATTCTCCAATTCATACAATCTCCTTTCCAATCCCAGAACCGTTTATGTGCATCAGTTACCGTTAGTATCACCATCCACATTGCTGTCTCACAACTTTTTTCAGCTTTCAGGCAAGATATTGATATTTGTCTATCTCTTCGTTTTAATTTTATTATTCTGCTCAGTGTTAACCACAAAATCCACTAGAATGCGAGTTCTATTCTTGCTAATGAACACAATGTCAGGTTGGGATTGAATGATCCTTTTGCATCTCAATGTCCTGGAGGACTTTTAGTATTTCATTTTCTTGGACAGATTTTCATTTGTGAACACACCATTTGTCCCCAGGCCAAATTTTTCTTTCTTGCACAATTCTCAGTGAATAACGTATTCAACCTAGACATTTCTACTTCTGTATTTCTTTTGTCCTAGTCTACTGAATTCTCTTATATGATAAACTGTTGAATCGCAGTCAGTATATAACCTATACCTATCAGTTATTGGTTTACTTTATTATAATGATAATAATAATAATAAACATCAACAATAACAACACTAATAGAAGTAATACCTTCATAATACTGTAACAGTTACCCGTTCGAAACATTGCTTTTGGGTTTATTTTTCCGTTGTTAGCAAAGGTAATTTTCTGTGGTCAGCCAATCAAAACACAATTTAGGCGTTTGGTTAATCAAGGGTCCCAGTCAACACATTTGGAGGAGTATATCTCATCACATTAACCAAAACAAAAATAAAAAAAACCCTGATTAATCTATCCAAATATTGGTCATTTTAGCCCAAACACGTGGGCAATAGTAATATTGAAATATCTTGATTTATAAAGGGCAATTTGCACCGATAAAACCTCAAGCCTCATTTTTTTTTTTTTTTGACAATTTCAATGTTCGTTTAGTTGTAATCTTTCAAGGACCTTTTAAATTGACTTCTGAATTTCTTTCAAAGTCAGTGTGTTTGTTTTATATTCTTATAAAAGGAAAATTACCTTTTTGAAATAATAAAAAAAAGCATCAATCTCTTCATAAGATTTTAGTTTAGTTTGGGTTTGTTTCATGGTATAAAAACCATTGTTAGATATTTAAAGAAAATACTGTTTCTACTCATATATTAAATTTATGATTTTAAACAAATTTTGTAGATACACACAGTTAAGTGAACAGTTTTATCTCAATTCAGCATTGGTCAAAGCTAAATGGTTCAATGTATTGTTATGTATAACTAACAATTAAATTAAGCATTAGTCATTTGTTTACACATAGTTAAATAATAAAAAAAATCCGTTTCTAATAAATTCATTTCGCATAAATCGTTTGTTTTGGACTCAGTTCAAATGTCCAACAGTTCTATTTGACCCAGAGATAGCATCCTATCAGGTGCTACCACACCGGGCCAGAGTGGATCTAGTAGCAATGGAAATGAAGGGGTACTCCGCATTTCCCAAAGATAAAGCATTGATGGAGCCTCAACACCAGATTGTTTAGTGTCATATCTAAGACACTCGCTGTCCTTATAAGATTTTACCCCAAAGAACTTTCTCATATTATTATAAAGTCTTAAGAAGTAAATACGTAACATATATAAATATAAATGTACAATGAACGCAATTCCCTGACGAACGAACATACATTCAGCAACTATGTGAGGATACGGGATGTTGTCCAGAAGACCTGCCTGAGGCGATGAACGATATGGAAAAGTGGCGAGAGAGGGTCAGAGATATCCGTGCTACCAGCAAGACATGATGATCATGATGATATGCATAAAATAAACCTTGATCAGTTGACATGCCGTTAAAATCAGTTAAACTGATGCGCAATGAACCATGAGCAACATCAACTTAAAATTTTCAAGGGAGAAGTGGCCGGGGCGTTGTGGGTAATTTACCAGACTGCGACATCGTAATAGTGTGTAAAACCTTTCAAATATTATCTTCTTCTGATTTTTCCACCAAATCAGCCTCATTTTCTGACGCATCTGTGTCTCGATTATAACCTGAACTTAACATTTTGTGTGTTTTTTTAATAATTATTCATATTCTCTAACAAATGAAGATATTGCATTTCCATAGAAATATTTTTACCTATTGGGTAAATGAAGCTCAGCTGACATGATAAAGATCACTTCACTTAGATTCACAGCTAATGCTTTATATTGCACAGTTACTCAAATACTAAATGCGAAAATATTCTCAACTAATGAGACGACTTCTATGATAGTTTTTCACTGGAATCTTCCTCAGTAAATCAACTTATGGGTCTGAATAGGATTATATGAAAACCACCAATGAAAAAATACTTTGAATCAGTTTGTAATAGTTGGTGACTATGAACTTGGCAGGTTCAATGCGGTCGCAAGATAACATCAACAAGGTGGTTTCACAGGAAAGAGAAACATTTAATTTATTGCCTGTGGATAGAATGACAGATATTTCCGTTCACAGATAAGCTCAACAAATTACCGGAAAAAAAAGGAAGTATGTAAATTCCGATAACCAGCCATAAACAGAAAAATATGTGAGGAAAGAGGCGTATTCATGAGACTTGAAAGACAATATAAGGTCTGTAATTTTGGACTGAAGGCAGAGATCCGCAGGTAGCTCAAGCAAAGGGATGAAACCCGCTGGTCTCTCAAGCAGACCTGGCAGCTCCCCCATGTGTGTTCTCCAGCCGTCGCACTACTTCCCAAAAAGGGCCCCTGTTACAGAAGAAAGATATGAGCGAACTCTCTCTGAATTCCTTCTTCACACAAACGTCAGCGTCGAAGAATAAAAGTATAAATTTTATTCTTATATATCTACTAGTTTTTCGTTGTTTGTCCAGCAGTGCAATATGCGACAAGTTAAGGTATTTAGTGAAAGAGGACAAAAGAAACTTTAAAATACCGTCAATTACGTGATTTTGTACTCATAGTACAATAATCGAATGCTTCTTAAAGCAGTGGTAAATGAAAGGAGAGATTTGAATCTTTTATTTTTTTGCTCAAAAAAGATTTTAATATTTACCAACGTGAGTTTATTTGTAAAGATTTTAATGAGACTGGAAGAATATTTCATGAACTTTGCGGAAAAACGAAGAATGAAAAATGTGAATTTACCTTCTAAAGTTTACTAACTCAAATCTAAATTTGAAATTGATTCAAAACGAGTTTACCTCTTTAACCTTGACTGGTATTATTCGATTTCATTAAATGAAAAAAAAAGCTGGAGGTGTGATTAATCACAAAGATTATTTCAGTCTTAAAAAATTGGTCGTTTAAGGCTATTCAACAACACGTCAAGCAGTGTTCCAGGTTTAAAAAAGAGTTCTGTCATGAAGACTTTGCTGGCTGAGAAGTTCTAACCATGTGAAATTTATAGAAGAACGTTTAATATGTACAGGGAAGTATGCCTCTGTCAAAACTGTTTACAAATGGGCCGAGTCGAAAATAGTATATGAACTGGAAACCCACTAAACTATTTGGTGAATAACACGTTCCGGGTTTAGCTGTTAGTAATAAAAAAAAACCCTCATTGCCAGTTTTTGGGGACATGAAAGGACTGATCACTTTTCATTCTCTAGAAAAAGGTATAATTGTAAATACTGCATTAGATTGTCAAATCCTTTGGTAAAATTCACTTTGTTGATTAAATGTCTCATATATAAGCATATATTTTTTCATTCTGTCAGCAAAACTATTTCAGATGTGTTTATGAAACCAGTTATTTGTAATAGATGGATGCAGAACTTCACATGTATTTGTTAAGATAGCATAGACACAGAATCAACGGTACTTAGTGAATATCAGTTTGTTCCATATATTAGTCTGATTATTGCATTGGAGGGAATAAACACTCGCACACATTATTTTGAAAAGCCATAAATTATCAACTCAATCATCGAAACATTACTAAACGTTGCTGTTTAGAAAAGGATTACTTTTTCAAAGTAATTTGGCTGAGTTGAAAAAATATATTTCTTGACACTTTGGCATTGATTCTTAGTTTAAAAGCAAATCAAGTGTATAGGTTTGAATTGATGGGGAAAAAAGGCAAACCCTTTAGAGGAACAGCACCACCCATATTGTGGAATCTGAGGCAACATCTTTCTTCATGGCACATTAACAGCAGAGAATTTTGAAGCGCCTGTTTAAATCATTATCTTCAGGATTTTCAAACAAGTTCTGCACCAACCAGAGAGGGAAGCAATCAACAACTTAATGACTCCACCAATCCTTCTTTAAGAATGTGGAGAAAAAAACATTCTCACGTTCGACACTCAAAAAGAATGGCATACTTTCAAGTACAAAGGTGATTGCTCACGCCATTAGCCTCACAGCAAACTATTTTGTCTGTTTTACCCGAAAGAAATTATTTGGGGAAGGAAAGGAAGGGATTATTAAATTAATTCGTTCAAAAAAAAGAATGTCTTTACTAATTTTCTGTCTTAGTATGACATTTATCTTAATGCTTTCGTTTACTTGATAATTACAGGAATGAAACATCGCCGAATAATGCTTTTGGCTAGTTAAGGAAATTGAGCTGAGCAGTCGGTATTTTTCATTCTGCCAAATTATATACATATATATATGTGTGTGTGTGTACTATATATATATATATATATATATATATATATATATATATATATATATATATATATATATATTCTCAGGAATTAGAAATAGGAATCATTTTAAACAATTAATTAATAAAAAAGATAGGTTATAAAAACAGTTAAAATTGTTATTTTTCTGAAACTTGAGGTACAATTTAGGTATTTTATACCAAAAAAGATTCAAATATTTACCTATGTTTCAACCTTTCTAGAGTTATTTAATGTCTAGAGGTGTGAGAATCGTCTTTATTATGTGTTTACTTTGTTTCTATTTTATAAAGTTTAATTTTTTGCTTACGGTTCTACTAAATATGTTTTTAACAAATAATTGATCCATAGAAGTGACCTCGACAAGAATTACCACTCCGAGACAGAGTGGGCCTGAGACATATGACAAAGAGTTACTCCATTCTTCCCCGGACTCTAAATCTAGAATCTCACTATCATATGTAATTTCATCTCAAACTAGGAACACACTTTTTTGGGAATATATTCTAAGCTTCACTGATAGAAGTAAAAAAAAATCAATTGGTGCTAAATTAAGTAAACTTGTGTAACTATAAGCTCTTTTAGCCCTGGCTGCCCTTATTTAGGTACAATAATATGGGAGGTGACGTTAGCGTAACAGTCATCTTTGTAGAAAACGGTATAGGCTAACAAAGTTCAAAACATTGATAGCGATGTTTTTAGTTTCTCGTTGTGTCAATGATCTTTGACAAAGTAGAAATCAAACTGTTCCTGCCGATTTTGGGTTAATATTTGTACAGTTTGTTATTTAGCCTTAGAAAAAGCAACCAGTCTGAGAGAAGGACAATCAAACTGAAGCCAGCTGTACTGCGCTCATCAAAGTGACTGTCAGTCACACCTTGATCCGGGGAAAAGGTTTTTGGTAAATACATACAATAATATATATGTGCGTAGGTGCGAACGTATTTATATGAATATATATGAGAATATGTGTGCTCATGAGGGTATAAGCGTGTCTGTATGGGTGTGCAGCTGTGTATGTATGTACATGGATGTGTTGTGTATAGTAGTAGTATCAAATGGATAACTAAATAAGTTTAGGAGACTGATCATGTATTAGAATCGGCCGAATAGAAAGCGGATATCTGTTCGAAATGTATTAAATGTTAAGTTTTTCCAATGACCATAATAATTTCAAATCTGTGCTACGACGCTCAAAGATAATGGTGTCATTTTTAAAAGTTGTTAATGTTTTGGCTGTACGCGCAGGAAAAGACCGTTTCTTTTTATCGGAAGCTCCTACTGCCTATACTTAATGAAGCTTCAGAGGTTAAACAGATGAGTTGCAACGCAGGAGAATTAGGAGGCTGATGAGTTGCGATGCAGGACAGTTGTGGTTGGGCTGCTGTACCTCACCAGGATCCCGTTATAGTCGGTCATGAGAAAAATAGTGAAGAGCCAGCCGTTGGACTCAATGAGCCAGGAAACTGACCAAATTTTAATCCGATATATTTCGTCCATATCGTGGGAGCAAAGGATCAGCTCCGAAATTCATATTATGAAGTGACATTCTCAGCCATCGACTAGCATGAAGAAGAGAAATTGTCGTCATTAAAGACGACATAGCGATTTTATGTTCGGCTTCATTCGTTTTTTTTGTTTTGTTTTTAATTTGTTGATCTGAAACATGGCTTATACAATTACAACCAAACCTAGTAACTGATAAATTTCCATTTGGAAACAATCACAACCATAGGGATATACCTCGGCCATCTTACGAGTCGGTACTGGCAACGACGATAACTGCAACGATATAACTCAGCTGTAGAATCTTAAGAATTTTTCCTATTCAGCAAGCTGAATCTAACGCAGCTAAGTGTCTCACAGTAAGATTTATATTAGTAATAGTTTCAAACATTTATATATTAATAACATAGTTATAACCTACCGACTTTATTCTTAAGGATTCAGTATATGTCACGCAAAGAGGAGAAAATATCAGTGTTACTAAATTCAGTTAAGGTCCACCTCCTATATCCATGCATGTAAGATTTTACTAAACGACTCAACACACTGAATCATAAAATAAACTTTAGGTCACCAGCGCTTTGTCGTATATGCTGTGACCTTTATCCCAAATATGGCTCTCCACCCACTCTCTTGCTTTTACAAAAATATTACTATAATATTTTAGCTGTAACTAACAATTGTTTTTTTTAATTCTTTAAAATTTAACTATAACTAAAATAAATGCACACACATAACATTTACTGTTAAGCTTGTCAACCTAGTGGCAATATATGGATATCAAAACTTACTAAGAACTCGAAATTGTCATCTTTTTACAATCTGCATTTATCACCATATTTACCCATCCCCTCCGCTCGGGCAGGATATGACACAAGGTCAAACGTTAAGCGGAGTTTAACAGGTTTGAATTCAGAGTTTTCCTTCTCCTAGACTAGTTGCCTCACCAAGGCTGAAGAACACAGTCTGCCCTACTATTTACCCATAGCTGGAGGAAGAGTTATTGGATTCATACCTTTCCCAAGGGTATTTGTGCTATGTGAAATGCAATCAGTCTCGTCCAGGATTTGAACTCATATCGCCGTGACCATTTTCTATGACAATAACCATTACACCACGGGCACCTCCGTCGGGCTGAGAATATGCCGTGTCTCTTGAAGAGTTGTAAGGCCAGTCCAAAAACGTGTGGTTATCGTTATGGCGTTAAGCTTCATCTGATGATCAGGCTACAAATCTTGAAAACTGGGAAGTGTCGAATATCCTTTCATCAATATTACATTCAGGCCCCCTCTGACTAAGATTTGTAGAAATTGTTCGGTCCCATCTATTGAATAAAGCAGATCTGTTTAAAATTATTTGCAGTGGGCAGGTTGGTCAGGACCGTGAGAAAAATATAAAATTTCTCAAAAAACACCACCCAAAAATGTGATCGTTGAATGAACGGATTGATATAATGTAAAATCAAATAAGCCTTCCCTTATTTTCATAGATTTTAATGTTCTGTAAACGTTGTATAATTCAATATTCCAGAAAGTCATGTCTGTATTATGAGAGAAATATTGTTTATAATTATGTTTTAATCAAGTAAAATACTTTAATAGAAAGTCTGATTTAAGATCTGATAAAATTTGTTTTATGATGAAAATCATTATTTCGTACAATTCTTCTTTTTCTCTTTGATATTATCGCAATGTTTTGATTGATGCACTTTCACGAAATAGTTATTTTATTTAGTAATTCTTATCAAGACCATGTACATATCACTGAAGCAACTGTGAAGCACTCACTATACCAGTGAATATATCAGCAAGACGAATTTACTGACTATGGTACCAAGGTTAGTGTTCAATAATCCTTATATAATATTGATTTTCAGATTATTTGCCTGAGTTTTCTTTGGAGTCACCCTCTACTTGAATCGTTGTAAAGCCCTGAACTTGACAGACAATGGCATCTATTAGAAGTATTTGATCATGCATTCATTGTAAATACGCCTGAAATGAATTTAATCAACTATCTTTGATGGCAAAAGTACTAGACACTTGTAATGAGAATTTCCATTCGAGAAAGTGAATAAATGATTTAAAGAAATCTATATTGCCTTATTCTGTCTTTTAATGAATATTTGTATCCTTGATGTGTCAGTGTGTTTTGACCCATGCAATCTGCAGTCTTCCTTTCTTTTATAGTAGGGGTTATTTGCATATGGGTAATGTCGTAAGAAATGGATTCAGTGACCAGAGTTCAAATCCATGAATAATCTGATTTCGACTTCTTTAGCTCCAATGCCTTGAGAAAGGTATTGATCTATGTAATCTCACCCCAGTAAAAGTAAATAGCAAGGCAGACTTATAATCAAGTAAGCCAATAGAGGAAAAGTAAAACTGAATTCAAATTAGCCGTTTCCCGCTAAAAAAATTGACTTTATGTCAAGTTTTTATCATGGTGGAAGGAGTAATTATTTTTTTTTTACTTAATATCTTTTCTTATATTTGATATTATGCAGACTTTCCTCTTATCTAATTTAAAAGATCAACATTCGGCGTTTTCTATTCACCATTCTTTATCTAGTTCAAATTTTCGCATTAATTATACTTATTTGAACAAGTATAAATGGTTGTTGAATTGATTAGATCGTAAATGAGCCTAAACGCTGACTCCGTACCTATTAATCTGTATATAAGATTGGTAACGAGTCTTTAACGCCAGGGTTAGCTGGTGTGCTTTTCTTGAATTCTGAATAACAATGAGTCCCAGAACTCTCCTTAGTATTCTAACCGATCTTAGCAATGCAGTATTCTGGATGGTATAGATTCCTCCACTCATTTCCTGATTCTCGAGTCTCTTCTTCAGCCTCTTAAGAACCGTTCCGAACGCACCAACTACAATTGGTTTCACCTTGACTTACATGTTTCTGTTTTCCAGTTCTCTGGCAAGGTCTAGACATTTGTTACACTTTTCCCTTTTTTATTTTCATTGTATGGTCCATCGGAATTGCAAATTCTTTCTAATGTAGCCCTAGAATCTTTGTATTGATGTGGCTACACAGTCACCAGTCCTCTTCATTTATTGATACGCATAGCTTGAAACATTTTTCTCTGCCATTACACCCCTCTATCTTGACTGTATATCCTTATTATTTGTATCGAATCTTTTTCTTTCAATCATTTTTTGCTAGTCGGCAGCATTTGAGTGAGTAATAGATTTCTTTGTGTGGTTAGGATTTTCCATAATGTAAAGAAGTTATTGGTCAGTTGTTGCTGAGGATGGACGAATTTTTTTAGTCCTTCTGGATTAGGGTAGTGTTTCCCTTCGCCATTTATTTGGCTATGTTTACTTGTAAGTATTCACTCAATTGTCGAGTCAGATTTTTCGTGGATTGATGTGAATTTCTTCAAAACCAAATCCATCTATGCTATCATAATCCGGCATTTTTAAATTTGCAATTTTCTTGATTGTTGATTTTAGGGAGTTCAGTTCTATGTTCGCCTCGGTACCTTCTTCGAGCTCTGTTAATTCTTTTTGAGTTTTTTATCCATTCAGCATTTCCGTTATACCTTTCCTTATCAAAATGTTATCCTTAAATTGTTTCTTTTTTTTTGCCTCCGATTGTTGATCTATCTCTATACACTCTCAATCAAACTGTTCTAATAATTTTCTTTTGCTTTTGGAAAGTCTTGTATTGTTTGTAAGTGTCTTGATACATTTTGAGTCATCTTTCTTTCGCTAATATCTGTTGATTTATTTCTTCCAGTTTTATTGTGGTTGCTTTTTATTGGAGGTGGGAGTCTTTTCCTTCTGTTTCACCTAAGTAGTTTTACTTGTTATCGCATTTTATGTATTAGTCCTATCCTCATTTCCCCAGCAGGTTTCCTTTTTTTTCGTATTCCGGAGGGGTATAATTATTTCATTACTGACTAGATTTAATCCTGTAGAGATTAACTCGTTCAGTTCAGAGATGTTGTCCGTTGGGATATGTTTTAATACTTTATTTACTTTTTCGTTCTCTGCACTGATTTTTTCCCGTCTTCATTCCTTAGGGATGATAATGTAGTCTTCTGTTCACTCATGATATGTCTTAATTCTACATTTTCCTGTCTCCTTGTATTGATATTCTACATTTTTCCTCTTTCATTGTGTTAATATTAATCTGTTTCTGGTTTCAGTGCTGATTTATTTTTCAATATTTTGGGTCTAAATCCGTTTAGAGAATTCTATGTGGATATTCTTCACGATTTAACTGTGCCCATACTTCTAGTATCTCTTGGTCAGACAACTAGACTTTCTTTATAAATCAACCTGATTAGGTCAACAAGCCAATTCCGTTGAGATTCCCATCAACCGTTTCCTTTATCCACTTTGCAAAAGATTGCTTTTAAGATTACAGTCAATTAAGTTTTTGTTGTCTTCTGTAGTCCACTTCTTTCCTTTGATGTCTATCAGTTACATTGTTGCCTTGGTCCTTGCGACATGAAATACCATTCGTAGGATATAGAGTGTCCCTATGTTGGGAGCACCTGCTAATATTAATATACATACCTATTGTCTAGCTCCGGCGTTGATTAAGATTTATCAGTTTTCATGGTAAAGGATTATCTATGCTTCAGTCACAGACGTTACCTGATAAACTCACGAGAAAAAGGATATTTAGCTTGTGAAAAGTGAAAAAAAAAAAAAAAAAAAAAACGGGGTAAAAGTTATTAAGTTTTAACTAAAGTTCAAGGATCATTTTTAAAGCTGTTGACGCTTATATCTTAATTCGTTATTTAAGCTGCTACTTGGTGTGTGGATTAGTTAATGACTAGATTTTAGATATTTAAACAAAGGCCATTTTAAGGGATTCTACAATGCCCGATCTTTGCTCTTAGTTTGGGTTGTATCTTCCCAATTTTCTTGTAACCTGCTTATTCGGTGATTTTAAATATTCCAGTCACGTAACTTGAAGGGGCAAAAGTGCTTCAACTAAAAATTCTTTCATTTTTTCAACTAAAAATTCTTTCATTTTTTCATATTTTTTACTGATTAACAAATTGCCTGGGTTCTTTCCCTGACAATACCAAAAAAAAAAATAAAACATTACTTCAACAGTACGGCACAGTTTTTAAATAGTTATCAATCAGTGAAAATTTCAGCCTGACAACGAAGATAAATTCAGAGAGTTTGCAGCACTTGCTTACTTTGATTCATTATCATTAGCGTTTTTCTTATGAGTTTTTTTTATTTATTGACAAGTTAGCTCAGATCTCCTGGACTTCTGAAGGGACACTGTCTAAACAGGTCTGTGTTGTCGATAGTCTAGATTCTTCCTCTCTCCTTCAGTTTCCCCAAGTTTATTTTGCAGGACTTTGCGGACTGTTCCAAGTAAACCAAAATACCGTTTCGATCCAGGATTTGACAATTTTGACTTTTTTTTTCAATCTACGATATGCTGGAATAGCACTATCACAGAGATGACAATTTTGTTATCCTTTTTTTAATTAAGACTTATGGCATGGATTGGTTTTCATCTCAAAGTACCATAGAATTTATCGTCTGATTCATGTTTTTGTATATACCATTTTTCAACCTGGCTAAAATTTACCCTTCAAATTTTGCTATTGACCAACTTTCCCAATTGGCCTTGACCAATCGTTTTATGCCAGTATGCAACATTCGCTTATGATATAAAAATGTCATTATTTCCTTGTGCGTTTTTTCCTTTCAAAGTTAGCTGATGATCTTCCTCTGAAGTTTGAGGGAGGGCAAGTTTCCCCAGGTCTCTCGGATAGTTCTGAGTATTCCAGCAGATCTCAAATATGCTATTTGACCACTCGCCTGGTGCATTAGAATTCATCGACTGCACCTCTACGGAGGAGTAAGACCCCCAACGAATGTCCTAAATATGACCCAAAACAATTTGATGGTTAGGTTTCAGTGACGCAGGGGCTTTGGGGAATGTGGAGCACCTCTTAATTGATATTGCTCCCAGGTCTATTCTGGTCCGGAATGGTAGCACCTGATAAGGGTCCTATATATGGGTTAAATAGAACTAACTGCATACTCATGCTAAACTGAATTGTTTGAATTAGAACTGTTTGACTAAATTGAATAGCTTGAAAGATAATTTTTTGGGGCAAATTGCGTACTTATGTTAAACTGAATTGTTTGAAATGGAACTGTTTTTGACATTACAACTGTACTACACTAAACTGAATTGTTTAATATAGAACTGTTTTGTCATTTAACTGTGTGTAAACGGAATCTCTACTTATACTAAACTTAATATGCTTAATTAGAACTATTTGAATGAACTGAATTGCTTTAAATAGAATTGTTTTAACAAACTACGTAATCCTGCTAAACTGAATTGTTTGAAATAAAACTAATTATTTAGATAAAAATTGATTTGGAATTAATTAACCTACAAAGGTTGATATGCCATTAAACCCAAACAACAAACCAATCAAATCAAATATGCTATAATTGGATATTTTGGGAACGGCCGACATATTCTACCGCCCCAACCGGCTGGGCCGTTTATTTTCGTCATATAGCAGTTATTGCTTAGTACTCCAAAATAGTTTTATGTTTTTATTCCAAATTATGTTTTCAGTTGTGGTACGGTTTGAGGCGGCAAAAAATCTTCCGGCAAAAATAAAAGTGATGATATAAAATAAATAAACATATATGATTTAAACTATAATTTTGCCTTATCCATTTTGTAAATTACTAAATAAGTAATTAGGTAATAATTACAATACAGTAAAAGATAGGTTTGGTTGGTTCTTATGACATAACAATCATTAAAATTTATTTAATGCCAAATCCTGTTTATAAGTGTTGAATATGTATGATTTTCCTACGCATTTTGAAGACATATTTTTTTAAAAGCCCGAGTTGATTTTTTTAGCACACGGTTAAATGGTTTCAAGTATTTCGATTTGTCAGAACTATTTGTTCGTACATATTTAAATGGATATGCAAATGGTTTAAAAGCTTATAATTTGTTGGCAATTTCTTTTTTAAATGAGTTAGAACTAATTTATTGCTACACTAGTATTGCTAATGTTTCAAACAGTTAAATAGTTTTAATTATTGCTATCTCACACTAATAATCCTCTTAAATTTATCATTTCTAGACAATGAAGTGGTTACCAGTATTGCTATTTAACATTAATTTTCTATCCAAACATTATTCATTCATTCGCAAAGTCAAATGGTTCTACGTATTTTTATATACTACCTATAATTCAATTTAGACTCACAGTTAAAGAGTCTCAAGTATTGTTATTCAACACCAATAATTCTTTACAACAATACCCATTCGTTTGCACACAGTTAAATGGTTCCATGTATTACTATGTATCAGTAACAATTCGAATAAACCTCAGTCATTTGTTTACTTAGAGTTAGATAGTGAAAGTTATATTTACAACGATTAGGTTTAACGGAAGTCATTTGTTTGCACACAGTTTAAATGCCAAACAGTTCTATTCAACCCAACGATGGGACCTTATAAAGAGTTACCATTCCGGGTCAGAGTGAACATGGGAGCAACGGCAATGAAGGGGTACTCCATATTTGCAAAAGCTCCAGTTTTGGAGCTTTGTCATCAGATTGTTTCATGTCATAATCTGGATATTTGTGGAAGGGTCTTACCCCTCTGCCGAAATGCAGCCACTGTTGTCTACAGCCCGAGCCGACTGGGCTTCTGTAAACAACACATCTTTCAATTTTTTTTCTTTGTAGAGAAAGTTTTTATTGACAAGGTTTTCTTTCTTCGCCGTAAAAATCGTTTAAATCTTGTTCAAAGTGTATAGTGATCTTTTTACCATGCATAACCAATATATCATGAATAAAAGATTAAATTCAGGAATGATGTAATTTTAGAACATTGAGATTAAATGTTTACAAAGATATCTAGATCTGCTTCTGAAAGTTTTTGAGTCGTAATCTTAAGTAAAATATAAAAATTGACCGAGTGTTCTGCAATGCGCCAGAAGATTTTCAAATAGTTTTAATGAGCTGAATAAGAGAGACTACGTTTTGTTTCATTTTCAATGAAAATGCTTTTAATACTGAATAACTTTAATGAAACAGACTATTTGATACCTTTACAGACTCATTGTATTAATCTTGAAGCAAAGAACCGCGGTATACCTGTTAGATTTCGTTTCTAATGTATTAGTTCAGTTAAAAACGCTTACGTATTCTTGACAGAAATCCGAGGCCTGAAACGCTCCGAGTTCTAAACGGTGAAGAAAAGTTCTTCCCACCTCACAAAGCAGAATCACTTCGGCACATGAAATACAGACTTCTTCAAACATCTAAAATAGTTTAACTTATTTGAAAAACAGTCTAATTTTATATAACACTTTGAGAAACTTCGATAAAAATTAATAAAATACGATCACGCTATTCATTGAGAGAATGAAAATCTTCAGACGGCACTTATACCATATTTTCCATCCTCCTCCGCTCGGGCAAGATATGACACAAGGTCAATTTTTAAGCGGAGTTTAACAGGTTTGAATCCAGAGTTTTCCTTCTCCTAGGCTAGTTGCCTTACCAAGGCTGAAGAACTTAGTCTGCTCTGTCCTACTAATTACCCATAGCTGGAGGGAGAATAATTGAATTCACACCTTTCAAATGGGTATTAGCGCTATATGAAATGCAATCAGCCTCGTCCAGGTTTTGAACTCGTATCGCCGTGTCCGTGTCAGACGGCACTTATACACTCATTTTCAAATTTATAATCATACATATATGCAAGTGAACACGGAACATCGAACTACGTCCTTTACTGAATCCATGGTGGTTACCTGTTCTGATTCCGTTAGCCATAACGTGTTACAAGTGTTAAGTATTCCTGTATTGTTACTCTTCTGTTGTCAGGATTGAACCTGCAACATCCAGATGATTGTCTCCTTAGAAGCTTAATAAACCAAAGCCAATAACCGTTACGCTATGTGTCCTGCATAACTTATGCATAGATTATAAACCGATTCGGAACAAAGTCTTTCGCCACAATTCAATGTGGATTCCTTACTTAAATGAGTTTTATGATGCTTTGCATTGTTTTAATTTACTGTTCTTCGTTGGAGCCATCTATCTATTTGACTGATAATGTACAACTACTAGTTGAAGTTTGTAAAGGTTGGGTTTTAACCTTTGACTGAAATGCATATCTACGCTTATGCTGGTATATTTTTTAGGAATACAAATTCCTAAATCATTCCTCAATATTGTGCTATTCCATATCTTTTTTCTTTACAGTGCTTAATAAAACATTCTATAATTTGAATAATTTCATCTAGTTTGTTCAAGAACTGGGTTATACAGTCAGAATGGTGCGATATCAAATTTCCTAAATATTCTATAGAAAATTAGATTAAAATAATACACAGTAACGAATTAATAATCTGCATGGACTGAAATAATAATTGGTTTCTTTGTTTAATGCTATATCAACTTTTTCGAGTTATGTTATGCCAAAAGCCTCATTATAGAAGAATAAGAATAATACTAATTAAGAAATATTTGAGAAAAATAGATTCCCACCTTTCCCAGTGGTAATTGTCCATAAAAGGAGCTCGAACCTGTTTACGTCAAGGCCACAGTCCTGCATTTTAGTCGTTACATCACAAGGTATTCCTGCCCTAAAACGATAATTCTCGAACTTTTGTTTTGTATTGTTAAAATGAAACATATAAAGCCAATTGCATGATGAAAATTATGGAATTTACCAAATCGTTCACGGTATGGAGGTTCGTGTCATCCAAAGACCTGCGGAGATGAGAGTTATTACCTCAATAACCAAAACAAATGCTTACATTGAAATCCAAGATAATTTTCTCATTTCATTGAAAGAAAATTACTTTGGTGATTAAGTGAATTCCTGGGACAATAATTCGTATTGTTGCAAAGCAAAGAAGATTAAAGCTTTTCAGGAAAAGACAAACGAATAATTTGGATCTAAATCTAACAGAAAATTTTGGTTTAAATTTAAAAATAATTGTCCATGAAAAGGATCCATTCAATAAATATCTATTAAATGCCATTTGGGGAAATTGGAATAGATTTAATATAAAAAAAAAAGATATTGCTATACACGAGATAGATCCATTAATTAAGCCCGTCAGAATTAATCTCAAGGATAGGCAATGACACATTAAATCTTATTTCTGGTCTATGAATTCCATAATTTTCACGACATAATGTAGATATATATTGAACTCCACAGCTTTGGAGTAATTACATTAATTCAAAAAGCTCACTTTCCTAATTTTTTTTATTATTCAATGAAATATCAGTTTTCGTGGGTTATCTAATGCCAAAAGCTTAAATAAATTATAACTGCAGTGATATCATTCAACGTATTGGTGGAGTATACGGGAGACCATTCCTTTTCCAAGGGTATTATTCCGAAAGTGAAAATAATAGCGCGACTGGATTTCGAAATCTCTTATTTTGAGGCTGCAGCCTTGAACTTTAGCCATAACACCATGGCGACTCTACCTTTAATGAAAATAGAATTTTCCTTTATAAAAAATGTTTGCGTATTATATATTAGTTCATTTGACACAAAAATAAGCTTAGTGTGCAAATTTCATAATATTGCCAGGAGTTACATTCTCTGTCTGCTCGACATTCAGAATTGCCAGTTCGATCGGGGAACTACTGCTGCTCATCTATAAGAGTGGCTTCTATAGATGAGAAATAAAAACAGCCATCGAAAGATAACCATGACCCACACTCAAGGGGCGCGTCCTGCTGAGGTTGAACCCCGGGCCTCAGTGTGCAAAAAGTCAGCTACAGTGCTCAAACAACAAAAACTACTAAAATGCAAATATCCGTGCTAGCGGCACGACATGATGATGATGATGATGATGGAATTCTCTCTTAGCCAATCACTGATGTAATACTTTCGACCCTTAAAATCTACAATTCAAAATTTTGGTATATGTAACTTTTTATTCGACTTATTACCGGACAAAAATAGTCATCTTCCTCAAATTATTTATTTCGCAAAACATCAGTTTCAGAATCAGCTCAGGTGTTCTCTCAATCTGACGTTTACTGATAAATATAAGCACAATTCAAAGCCTGAGATAAGCCAAAACCCTAAAGATGTCTTTTCAATTCCACTAATGGGCTCATTCCACAACAATTACACGCGTAACAAGGAAGAATGAAGGACTTGTTTAGTTAGTTTTCGACTTTTTGGTGAATTAAAGTTGCCTCCACTGATATAGAATGAAAGTTTGAAAATAAATATGATCCTGAGAAAAAATAACGGTAAATGTTTTTCAATATTTGTTTCACACGAAGTAAAATTTGTATGAGTAGAAATAGGATAAATCTATGAACCAAACAAATTTTAATTTCGAAAGTGTACATATATTAAGTATTCATAGAGTGTCCGGTAAAATGAATTCATGCATTTGAAACGTAAGTAAAAACGCAACAAAGATACTGTTTTTATTTTAATAGGTTGAGTCAAAAGATAACTGATAATGGATGTGAGGTTATAATATCAGGATGACTGAAAATTAGCTGGGTTTCGACCCCAGCTTGAAGCACCTCGCGTGTCTAGCCACACTGTTAAGTTGTGATACGACAAAGTCTATCAGTAGACGACAATTATATATATGCATGTAACCCTGTAAATCTATGCATCTAGGAGAGATTTTCACACCGGCCCATTGACCTACTGAGTTGAATGTTCCCTAATGGCACGGCAGACCAGGGTTCAATCCCTGGTTGAGTCATACAAAAGATTAAAAAATGGTACTTGATACCTCCTTGCTTAACATTCAGCATCATAAGTTACGTATCAAGGGAAAGTGGAGCAATCATGAGAAAGGAGTAGCGCTCATTCCAACACCTTAGTATACTAGCTATTGAAAAGGGAGCCTTCGGGTTGCTCCCGACTACATTCGTCAACTTAGTTTGTGGTATGTATATAATATCGACGAAGGTACTATTTACCAACCCCTCCATTCGGGCAGGATATGACACAAGGTCAATTTTTAAGCGGAGTTTAACAGGTTTGAAATCAGAGTTTTCCTTCTCCAGGACTAATTGCCTAACCATGGCTGAAGAACCTAGCCTGTCCTACTATTTACCCATAGCTGGAGGGAGAATTATTGGATTCATACCTTTCCCAAGGGTATTAGTGCTATGTGAAATAATAATATCGACGAAGGTGTTCAGTCTAAAGAAGTTACTGACTGTGATTGGTAATATTGTCGTAGTTTGCGATCTGACATGTTGTATATTGGCCTATAAATCCCATTGGGAGAGAAGCAAACATATGAACTTACAACAAAGCCGAATTCGGTAACTTATTCTTTATGAGTTAAATTGAGCCATACCGCCACGGAAGTGACCAAACAGATTTCTGCAAAAGGTGATGGTGCAATTGATTGCAGTACCACTAACCAGGTGATTTAAGAAATTTTGCTCCGGTAGATTCTGAGATTCTGCTCAAAATTAAAGCGAATCCAGCGATTAGTACTCGAAGAATATTGGTGAGCTCGGCATCTCACAGTCCAGAATGTTTCGTTACCTTTACGACCATAGAAAAAGCGGCTAAATTGTGCCTTACGTTACAAAAATATAGTAAAATATTTGACCCTCCCAAGTTCAAGAATTCAAATTTGCTATAAGGAAAAATATTTGGCATTTTTTGTTCTTCTGCTTCCTTATATAAAACGATGTATCTATGGAAAAGGTTTTTTTCTGACTAGGCTTTTATTTCTTTGGTATTTTCATGCTCATTCAATTATGTCTATACCGTCGATTTCTGCAAAAATAGTTTCGACCTTATCGATTTAATATATATTTATAGCAAATTATTTCATTCGGAATTAAGGACGAGACCCTAATATTTTAGTGTGGAATAGAAAGATGTGTTAGCTTCTGTGCAACTGATGCTATTCTGTGCTAATCTTAGCCAACTACACTCATTGATCAATTCTCTCAACTACACTAAGCATGGAAATCATAAAATGTTTACCCCAGTTAAAAGGCTGAAATGGTATATATGATAAAAAAAAACGTCAGAGGCTATGATCAATTTATAATGCAATGGAACTGGGAGATCAAAAACATCCTAAATGAAAATCAAGTGGTGAGAAAACAAAAGGTTATGCAGATTTGGTTTCCCAACAACATAAACTTAATAATTCTATTACGTCACTATCACGAACATCATGCTAAACAAGTTCTATTTTTAAACAGTGTTTAACGGGGTTAAAGTCAGTGATTTCGTTGTCCTCAGTCCATTGTTATACCAAGACCAATGAGCTAAGTCTGCTCAATGGCTGGAGGGAGAGTACCTTTTCAAAGTGAATTAGTGCTATGTGAAATGCTAACAGCCATGTCTAGAATTTGAAATCAATTCACTTTGGCTATTTCCTACGATGAAAACTGTTAGACCTCGAGTGCCTCAGTATTATGTATCATAACTGGCTATCTAGTTTGAATAGACATAACAGCTTTTTAAAAATCAATTGCTGTATGCTAGAAACAGCTGATGAGATATCTTTTGTAGAAGCTTCTTTATTCTTTGTATTATTATTTTGGCAGTTAAAGGCATCCATTCACTAGATTGGGAAGATTAGCAGCGAACATTATTAGCATTCTAAAACAGCTGGCGTGATATTTCAGTGATATAATATTTCAGAAAAAATAATACAGTTTAAAATAGTCCAGTCAATGTAATTCAACTGTCTATACGCGGTTAACTCTGAAAATATATTTAGATCTTCAGTTAATTTGGATTGTTCCTTGTTCTTTGAAACTATAGAATGTAACTTTGGTTGGTTTTGTTGGGTTTTAAGGCATATCAACCTTTGTAGGTTATTTAACGCCAAATCCAGTTTTATGTAAATAATCTATTTAAAACAATTCAGTTTAGCATAAGTACATAGTTTGTCAAAAACATTTCCATTTCAAACTATTCAGGCAGTTATATGTAACAATTCAGTTAAGTGTGAATACAGTTTTAATGTCGAAAAACAGTTCTATTTCAAATAATTCAGTTTGGCAGAAGCACGCTGTTTTACTGTAAGTACGGTTTAATTGTCAAAAACATTTCTATTTCAAGATATTCATTTTAGCCAAACAATTCATTTTAGCATAAGTATACTGTTCTATTTACCCCATAGATAGGGCTCTATCAGGTGCTACCACACAAGGCCAGAGTGGACCTGGGAGCGATTGCAATGAACAGGTACTCCGCATTCCCCAAAGCTCCAGCACAGCTGGAACCTCACCATCAGATTGTTTAGTGTCGTTAGGTGGGGTCTTACCCCTCTGCAGAGCTGCAGTCAGTGTATTCTACAGCCCCAACTGACTAGTCAAGAATGTAACTTTAATTTTATTATTTTATCTCGAAGTTTTAATTAAGAGCCAACATTTTCTTGTCAAATATGTTTATATTGCCAAAAAGATAATTATCTCCCTTTGATTTATATTTGATTTATTATTTACAGACGTTAGTCTTATAAAAAGTCAACATCCGGTATACACTGAACTATAAATGGCTTGATAAACAGTACTTAGTAAATAATTTCTTTAAAAGGTAAACGCTTCGTGGGTATTAAGTTAACAAACTAGACTAGCAAACTTTCACGGGTGCGTTCAAGTATCACAGGGTGCCTCGTTCAAAAGACCTTGTGCCAAATCAAAGCAAGAAACTGAGTAAACTACTTCTTTTTTCTGATGGTCGTTTTAACAAATTTATTTAAAATTTTTGTGTATGTAAAGATGTAAAAAAATGGCAGAAAACAAAAAAAACTTTTCGGCAACGTAACAACGGGAAAAGAGGATCAATACTGAAAAAAAAAATCACGGCAAATAATACAGGAATGAAAGTTTCCTTGGTTTTCTATAATGGTTAGTGAATGAAGCAAGGAGACCATTATTAATCCAATTCTTAAAGGAATACAATTATTACACGTAAATTGGAATTTGAGCCTATCCAAGCGAAGCTTTCTAAACTAAATCTCAAAGCTAAGCGTTAAAGTAAGTAATGGATACAACCGCCTCAAAAAATTGCAACGTTCACTTTGTCGGATTTATTCAAATTTCCGTAAGATTCTACAGTTTACGCATTAAATTTCACTGGAGAAAAATCTGTTTATTTTTTAGCTTACGAAATAATGTTATGAAATAGCCGAGGGATTTCGGTTCATGCCTTTGAGTTTTGTTAGGCTGAGAACCTTTCGGCTCAGCACATGGGTTAGTTAGAGGCAATTGAGGCAGGTGTTAACGCGGGTGCGCGCGGGTGGATGGAGGTGTCACTCAGATTTCATAACAGTTCGAGACGATACTGGGTGACAAGGTGCGGGTGACGTCATGCACCAGAAGCACGCGGAAGTTTGTATGAGAATTTGAAGAAAATAAGAGTCGGGTTTTAGACACCAAACGAGAAGGATCGATTTTAGAGCTAGCAGGCGCGAGGCGAACTTGCGCCCTATGGGGGGCCGCTCGAGTTGGGGGCCAAATGAATAAGGCAGCATAGAAGATCGTGTCTCTCCTCCTTACGTCGAAACCTTTAACTCAAAGTTATTAAAAAGGTTTGTACCTGAACAAGAAGTCGTTACGTATTTTTGAATTCTGAGATTCCGATGTTCTTTATATATTCTATAGTAATGAACTTTATATGTCCATTTCGCACATAGCGTTAATTGCTAATATGGTACATATGATTATTTGGTGCCGTGACCAGGATATGGGACTAGAGTATGGTCCTTTTAGGGTTTTGAAATTTCTTCAAGGAATTATGGAGGGCCCGTTGTGTTGAGAGGATAAAAGATGCATCCGTATGGTACCTTGATGCACACATGTCAAGATGGTCAACCACGCAAATATAGTAAAACAAAATTTAGATAATAATTACCCGGACAAGTGTTACATAGAGAGAAGGTCGCCTACTAAATAAGATTTTGTTTGCAGTGGTTCAAGTGATTCTTTTTGTTTTTTCAGCCATTATTGTCCTTTGTAAATTATTCAGTAAAATATGTGTGAGGGTGATGGAGACGAACGTGAAGAAAATTCCACATGTGGAATTTTGAAAAATATTTAACGGATGATTGTTATGTTTTGACCTTCGACCTGGCCCAAAAATGCTATTCCAAGGTGATGCACCAGAAGGAAGTGACACATTCCAATGGCCAGTAATCGAAAGAGATCGCGTGGGCGGATTAAGGCTTATAATATGGTACAAGGTGAAGGTCCCACGGTGCCACTACAGTGATGCACCGGAAGAGAGTGACCTCTGAACTGCATGACAATTATTTCCGCTTGATGACGATTAAACATTCGATTTCAAAGATCGAAGAGGGCGATCGTGTGGGCGTTGAATTATCATTTAACTCAGTTGAGTTCGAGTCCAAGAAGTAGTTGCCAGGAGGGTTCCTGACAGCTAGAGACGAGATGTGGAAGGGAAAGCCACACCCGACCGAGGGGGCCCTTGGAAACCCCGATGGAGTGGACCCCAGCATCAGGAGAACAAGAAAGACACAACGTGGCGGTCATAACTGGGGGGTCAAGTTATTACAGTTCATATTCGATGTTCAGCTCCCTCTCACATGCAACCCATGAACAACCCTTTCGAAGCCCTACAAATAAAGTCAGAGGTAAAATATATTTGTAAAGAAGTCTTCTTGCGTCTTCCTTCCTTCATGCGTCTTAATTATGGTGTCGTTGTGATGCTGCATGAACATGTATATGTGTATATAAGCATATTTATTCTGTGAGTATATAACAATAATTGTTCGAGAAATGCCTGTTCATTTGATATTGAATTAGAACGTGAACCCCTTATAGAATGTAACATTTCTTTCTTTTTGAAAAACAATCATTCTGCGTGTTTGAATGTCTAATTAGTTTAAATTACACCCAATTTTTTAAATGTTAAATGTCGCTATTTGTATTGTTTGTTTGCATTTTAGTAGTTTGTGTTGTTTAAGTTCTGTAGCTGATTTTTCGAACACTGACGCCAGGGCTTCAACCTCAGCAGGACGCGCCCCTTTTTTATCCGCGCGAAGAGTGATACGGTTTGTTTATGTGGTTTGAGTGTGGGTCATGGTTATCTTTCGATGGCTGTTCTTATTCTCATCTATAGAAGCCATTCTTATAGATGAGCAGCAGTATGGCCGGGCAAAAGCAGGACGACCAGCTCGAACATACATACAGCATGTGGGATACGGTATGTAGCCCTGAAGACCGGCCAGAGGCGATGAACGATAGGGAGAAGTGGCGAGAGAGGGTCAGGGATATCCGTGCTAGCGGCACGACATGATGATGATGACACCCAAATTGTCAGAAAGTTTTTTTTCCGGTGATCTTGTATGGCTATGTCTAAAACAAGAAACAAATTTTCGCTTTTTAAAACCTTTTCGTCGATTCAAATCTGTTTTAAAAGAATGAGATATTACAGTTTTTCAACACTGCTTTTTTTGTTAATGTCAACAAATTGAAGAATTTCCTCTTTCTTTAAATCTGATTACCTGTTAATTGTTGATCTCAAACTCAAATGAATTCTTAAAAGTGAAAACTTAACATATTGCCACACAAATTTTTGTACTGTTAGCATAAAACTTCGCTGATCACAGGAGACGACTGGCTGAATCTTGCGCCTCCTTTTTCCGGGTAATCAACTCAATTCATGACAGTACTGCGTCTGAAAAGATTCTCAAACAAGAAACGGGAAAAAGGTTTCCTCTTTTTAAAAGAGACGGCTTCTCTCTCTCACCCTTAGTCACTCACCTTTAGGGCTAACTTCATTCTGTTGGCGCCAACGTTGAGTACTTGATTACTAATGATGATTTGTTGGTAGTCTAGGGGTTTCAGCATCTTGAAATAATGTGGCCACTTGCCAACTATCGGTCCGCTGGGCTTGTCATGTCGTTTATCGAGTCAAAAAAAGCGTCACAAGTCACGAGATATTATAGCAGCGCTGACACACGGGTTACCGAAAAGCATTCAATGTTTTTCTTTTGATTAAGAAACCTGTCAGTCGATTTATCAGTGGTCAGTAAGTCTGGTAGGTAAGCAACTAGTGTATTGGTTGCTATATGACACTCTTTAAAATATTGTTTTGCGCCTTGTTAAGCGAATACTGAATTAGCTCTTTTTACAATATATGTATTATCTTATGTGTGTATATATAGAGAGAGAGAGAAAGAGAGAGAGACGAGGAGAAGTGGTAGATTTGCTTAATCCGACAAGATAAGAAAAAATAAGTGGATAAAACGAAACACTGACAACGGATTAAAAAATGATAGTTCGTGTTCTAGCGTCTCAGTTTATCCACTTTTCCACTTATTTTTTCTCACACACACATACACACACACACACACACATATATATATATATATATATATATATATATATATATATATATATATCCTCGTCCTGTTTGCGGGTCTTGTAATACGCAGACTGTAAAAGAACCATTACACTCTTAATATTGATCTCTTTCGATTGGGTTCTCTTCCAGGTCAACTGATTCACAGATGGAGTATCTGTTAGCGTCTTATTGTTGGATCAAATAAATCTGTTAGAAAATTATTAGTATTACGTCGGAATACTTAAAAGCATATCTGCAAATTCTTTTGTATTAAGAAGTTTTACAAGAAATTGTAATCATTTACAACTGATTATTATTAGTAGAAATAATAATAGTAGTATTTCCCTCAGTGCAAATTTTTCACATCAGCTTAAATAGTAATCTTTCACTACGGTCTCCTGATGACTATAAGACTTTTTTGAGCAGTCTTGCAAAGTTTTCTTGCTGTTTTATGTAGTCCCCCTTCACAAATTTAAAATGCCTCAATTTTCATTTCCAAGACTGAGAATTATTTCATGCGCACAAACTAAAATTAGTATCCCCGTCACCATAATATAATTATTATCAAAGGAATAAATACTATTATTCGAAAGGAATATGTACTTCAAGACATAGTTGCTTGAAAAATATTGTGTTCGGAAGTAAATAACGCAGTAAGGGATGACACGCCTAAATCCCACGAACCAAACATCACACACACGTATGTGTCCGTGTTTGTTTACGTTACATTAGCCTCGGTTTTTTAACGAGTCTGAATTTTGTTTAACAGAATATCAACATCTATTCGTCATTTAATGCCGGGAAGGGTTAGATTTGATTTGTCTTTTATGTGGGTTTTCTTATTTAGGGTATGATTATATTTGGTTAAGCTTTTGGGAAAAGGTTCTCATTTCTTTAAGAAATTCAAGATATTCTCTGGTTTGGTACTTTTGAAAAGGTCCTTCAGTTTGCTCGTTTGAAAATCGTTTCAGTTTAAGAAAATGATTTTGACTACGAGGAGTACTTTGCCTATTGATCACATCGAGGTGTTTTCAATTTTTAGGAGGTGTAAGCGGATGATGCAATGTCTGGAAAGTATCACCTCTTCCTATCTCTTGGTTTTGTAACCCGTCGGCAAATCACCCATGGTATCTTGAGAATGGTGTAGCGCGTCGTGTATATGATTTCCCCATATTTTTGCCATTTGTCAGGTTTGAATTTTTTCACGGTTGATTTTAGGACAGGATATGGGATTTTTTGTGTTGGATATATCTGTTAGGAGTGCTTTTTTCAGCTTTGCCAGCCTTTTCATTTCAAGGTATAACAATATGGCTTGCAATTCAGTTGAGAATGATGATATTATTTTTGGAAAGTGTTTTAATTTTTTTTTAGGAGTTATGTGATGAGAAGAGTTGATGTATCATTGTTCCACAGTGTTTAGAGGACTGGTTTTGAGTCTAAAGAGATGATAAATTTTGAGTATTTTTCTATAGCTGCATTGTTCATGACTACGTCAATACATGTGTCGGAGTTGAATTTGATTTTATTGAGGAGGTTTACGAATTTTTGATTCAGAAGAATGATAAATTTTCTCCAACAGACTTTTGTATAATATTTTCACAATGCAGTAATAGGCAGGGTTTTGGCGACATGAGATGAGTTTGGTATAATACTGTAGTGTAAGTTTATGATTTTTCAAGCAGAGTGGAGTTTATTAGATTATACATGTATACGCTTTACATTCGAGATGTAGTGAATGCTCCTGAAGTAATTTACAGTCCCTGTTGTGGATGGTTTCATTTTCTCGGAGGTTAGTCTTTCTAGCAGCTTGATACATGAAACAGCCATACGAAAGCTTTGATCGTATAAAAGATCTGTGGTTTGATTAGGATCTTTTCATCAGTATACCCCTCAGTGTGGACTATGACTCTCAGGATTAGGATAGTTTGATTGCACTTGATCCTTAATTATTTGATATGGGGATGAAGAATATTTTTGAATCAAGAGTAAAGCCTAAGAATTTGTATTGATGGCCTATGGTTATTTCAGTATCATGTAGGGTAGGGTGATTGTGAATTGCAGGCATTTGGTTTTGTTATTATATATTTTGAATCTTTTTATGGTCAAGTATATCTTGTTGATACATTGTTGGATTCTTCTTTTAATTGTAGCAATATTCTTGGAGCTGTAACAAATGAGGAAGCCATCGATGTATTGTGATCTGTTGATTTCTAAAGGGAGAGATTGTTATCTTATTAATTTTGATTTTGGTTTGGTTTCTTTCTTTAATGGCATATCAACCTTTTTAGGTTATTTAATGCGAAAGTCATTCTCCAAGAAGAACTGTAAGGGTAGTATTTTACCCATAGCTGGGATGATAACGGTGTCCATACCTTTCCTAAGGGTATTTGTCCGAAAGTGAACATAATAGCGTGACTGGAGTTCGAACTCGCTTACTACGATTCCGCAGCCCATCGCTTTAAACATTACACCACTAGGACACCCCCAATTTTAATTTTGAAGAGGGTTATAGAGAGGATGCTAACCTGAGGTACACCTACTTTCTGATCTTGGATTAGAGGATGTGTTATTTACTCGTGCTTTGAAAGTTCGATCACCAAGCAAGTGTTTTATGAAGACGGGGAAACTGCCTTATTGACAGATCTTTGAGTTTGCTATTGGTTCATGACGCTTCGGAGGTTTTTCCAAGGTCAAAAAGACTTAAACCATATGTTCTTTTTTAATGGTTGATTCTCTGATTAGCGTTTCTCTGTGTAATGTTAAATCTATGGTTCTTCCTTCGGCTCCAAAGCCTGTTTTTAAGTTTAAGAGGAGATTCTTTGGTAGAAGATTGTTGAGGCTATAAGTCTATAACTGATAGGGTTTGTTGGATATCCTTGTTTTTTGAGGATGAGGGTGTTTGCAGCTTGCTTCCATAAGGTAGGAATATTGCCAGAGATAAAAATGTTGCATATATTTGGGTGATATTTCAGCGATTCGGTTGGTAGTTCATTGAGGAAGGTGTAATGGATTTCATCGGGACCAGTGGCTGAGTTTATGATTTGTGATATTGAGTTTTGGAATTCAAGTCATGGTGGAGGGTTCCTAATAGCTTTTCGTATTATCAAAGGTGAATTATAGTTATTTTCTTCGTTGATTCTGACCGAGTTAAATTGATTGGAGTAGTTTTCGTGCATGATGCTTGAACAACATTTTCTGCAGTTTGGTTATGTTTTTAACTAGCGACACTCGAAAAAGATGACATTTTTCGGAGTGATGAGGTTTTTAATTGATATTTTCTTCATAAAATTTCAAATTATTTTAGGGTCAGTATCAGAGTTTATTTTTGAGGTGATAGTTCTCCAAGAGGATATTTTAGATTCTTTGATATTACAGTGAGTTTTAGTGATATATATATATATATATATATATATATATATATATATTCAACTTTTCTGATGAGAGATTTGTTTTAAATTTCTTTAGGATCAACTGATTAACTTATGTTTTTGCACTCCTCTATAAACCATGGTTTATTGTTGTTTTGAGGGTTGTTTCGTTGGGTGTGTTAAGGGTTTTCTTAAAGTGTATTATTACCTCCTGATTTCTATTTGTTTCTTAGATTTTTGGGTGTGCATAGGCTTTTTGGTTGAACTGCCAGTTGGCTCTCTAAAATTTCAACCCTGGTGGTTTTGGAAGTGCTTGTAGTTTTGAGCTTCCAATCATATTTTCTATTATTATTGGGTACTGGTCACTACGGAAGGGGCCCCTGTATACCGTCTAGTTATATTCTTTGAAGATTGACGGATCTTCGAGGGCTGGGTCTATAGTAGAGGATGAGTCAAGTGGAGTTTGAGATTTCTGATTGTAGAGGCATACGTTATTTATATTTTTGAGGGTCTAGCTTCTCTTGTTCACCGTTTACCGTCCCCATATTTCGTTGTGGCTATAGATGTCTCCTATCGAGGAAAAATGTTTTGGCGAGCTGTTTTATTTTGTTATTTAGCTCTTTTTCATTCATGAGGCCATGATGTGGGATATATTATGAACAAATGGAAACAATTTTTTTTAGGGTTGCTGAGAATGTCATTGCCTGCAAGCAAGTCTTGATTTCAATTTGTGGGATATTTTTCCTAATTATGATTAATAGTACACCCGAAACTCTTAATTTAGTATCATGTATGTAATTATATTGATAATTTTTCCTTCTGGAGATGTGTCTGCTTTTTAGGTTTCGTGGAGGTATATGTATAACGAAGTACATCGGGAGAATTAATACTTCATTGAAAATTTGTTACTAAAAAAAAAAATATATGTTCTAAATGATATGTGTGGTCGGTAGGCTGATATACCGTCAAATTTAGTAATTGAGAGTCATATTATATGGGGGGCAGTGAATGAGTGCATCCGTCCTTGGAAATTAAGGTTAAATATGGTGCGTAGGAATGAATGAAAGCATGAACAGAAAATTTCGTCATATCTAAAATTGAAGTTTGGAATTGTGATTTTTAAACAAAGCTTTTTCTTTGAATACTGTTTGGTTTGTCAGATTTAGGAAAACACGTAGTTTGATTCTCGGAAGTTAAAAATACATATGATTGTATCGTTTCCAGTAAACAATTGTAGATTGATGCGTTGTTGGAAGCGGTGTGTGATTAAGAGTTAAATACTCAAAAATAAAAACGACACAGTAATAACTTTTGTAATTTATTAAAGGCTATTGTTAACCTTGCACTTGTGAGTGTAAAGATGGAAGAAAAATGAAAGGGCGAGGTAGATATAATGGAATATTGAGTAATCAAATGGAATTTTGTCGGCAATTTTTTATTTATTTAAGCAAGAGCTTGTTTGACCAAAAGATAGATCTGATTTTGAGAGGTGCGTTTCGAATCCATAGTTGTTGTTTTTGGCAACAACGTTCCACACTCACCATCCATCTGACCCACTTCAACTTACCAGCATTTCATACTCAGCAACACCACTTCTTAATCACGGCGGTTTCAAAAGCTTAACATGTATTTTGGTATTTGGTCATAAGTGTTTATGTACTGTATAAAGGTTGTATGTTTGTGATTTTCTATATTTCACTGTCTTATTTTATGTGCATTGAGTTTTGAAGGTTTTGGGTGTATTATTTTCGTATTTAGTTTGAGGGTATTATGACTATTTTGATTTCTATATGGTTTATATTTTTTAGTTTTCTTTTGTTTTCTATCTACAGTTTTTGCCTTTTTCCTTTGTTCTGGAAGTTGATCAGTGTCAACTTTTTGAAGCTGATGTTTCATTTTTTGGTATTAGTTGCTGGGGTGTTTAGTTTGTAAAGAGGTTTTTCTATATTGAGCATTGTGGTTTTTGGGATTTAATTAGATGTTGTAGTTCATTCATTGGGTTTATATATTTGTTTTTTTTTTTGTTTTTCTTTGAGAATTTACTTGATTTTCATTTGGATTTGGAGGAGTTTTAGTGATTTTTGCAAATTTGGTTTGACGAAGGGAATTTCCACGAGTCTTCTTGCTTCTGGCAATGTAATATTCTGGGGAACATTGATTCTTCTGGATTCATTTCTTTTTTCCAGATTTTGCAGTGTTTTAAGTCGAATCTGTGGCCTTTATTCGTGTTACTTCATTGTAAATTATCTTTGCAATTTCTTTTCTGCATTGTCTCGTTCGTGTTCTTCACATTTTATGCATTCTGTTTTTTTTTTAGTAAATTGATTTTAAATGACTATATCTTTGGCAATCGTGGCACCTTCTTGGATTTGGTACATATTTTTCTACGTAAGATAACATCAATTCTTTAAGTCAGAGGAAGGTTTTGGACTCTTAAAAACTAAGTATATATGTATTTGTTATATACCATTCCTATGAACATTAATGGCTATATCCCATTCCTTATAGATATGTTGGACACTTTTAAGTGGGGAAATAAGCTAAGGAGTCACCACGAGCAGCAGTTACCTTTTTTCTCACGTTGGCGAGTAATGTATTTTGTTATAAAGATTTCCATTTTATTTCCAAACTCCGTTTTCGTTATTTCTCATTCAATAACCTTTTGTGAGGTCACAACAATATTACAGTTCATTTTTTCATTCAACTTTCAGACGGTTGTTTTGATATCTGTCCTTTTGTTTTTTGAGTTCGTTTTTTTTATGTCTTTGATTTAACAGATAAATTTTTGTTCCATACCACACCTCTAGAAGTGTTTAATCTCGTATGATGATAAGCTTTTATGCTTACGTTGAGAGAGTTTTTCAATTTTTTGTAATGTATCGGTTTGTTTCGTTGCCACCTCTAAGAGGATAGTTCCATTTCTTAGGTTTTTGACTAATATAGGGGTAATCATTAAAGAAATTGTTTTTCGCTAATGAATGGTTTGGTGGGTTTTATGGCATATCAACCTTTGTAGGGTATTTAACGCCAAATCCATGTTTATGTAAATAATCTGCTCTAATTAAAACAATTCAGTTTAGCATAAGTACACAGTTTAATTGTCAAAAACATTTCTATTCCAAACTATTCAAGCAGTTATATGTCACAATTCAGTTAAGTGTAAATACAGTTTTAATGTCAAAAAACAGTTCTATTACAAATAATTCAGTTACGCATAAGCACGCAGTTTTAATGTAAGTATGGTTTAATTATCAAAACAGTTTTATTTCAAACAATTCATTTTTGCTTAAGTATGCTGTTAGTTCTACTTAACCCATAGATAGGGCCCTATCAGGTACTACCACTCCAGGCCAGAGTGGACCTGGGAGCGATGGCAATGAAGAGGTACTCTGCATTCCCCAAAGCTCCAGCTCTGTTAGAACCCCACCATCAGATTGTTTAGTGTCATATCAGGATATTCGTTTGGTGAGGACATTACCCCTCTGAAGAGGTGCAATCAGTGTATTATACAGCCCCAGCCGACTGGCCAATACACAGTTAAATGTCAAACAGTTTCATTTCAGATAATTCAGTATACAGTTTAGACGTCAAAACAGTTCTATTTTGAGAAATTCAGTTCAGCACTAGTATGCAGTTCCAATGTCAAAACAGTTCTATTTTAAGCAATTCAATTTAGCAGAAGTACGCAGTTTAAATGCAAAAATCAGTATAATGAAAGAAGCATGGTTTAGTTCTATTTAACCCATAGAGAGGACCCTTATCAGGTGCTGCCACGCCTTGTCAGAGTGGAACTGGGAGCAATGGCAATGAAGGGGTTCTCCGCATTCCCCAAAGCTCCAGCATTGCTGGAACCTCCCCATCAGATTGTTTAGTGTCATATCCAGGACACTCGTTGGAGGGCGTCTTACCCCTCTGCAGCTAATGAGTGGTGATAGTTTAGTAAAGGGAAGGCTTTTAGGTTCTCTTACAATAAACTTGGGATATGTTTCTACGTGATTTGAAACGGATTTTTTTCGAAAGCCATAAAATATATATTGAGTTTCGTTGACTATGTTCCGCTACAGAGTCCCGCTTGGAGATTTTCCTAAAAGGAATCCCATTGGCCTTGGGGTATCAGGGCTACATAGTATAGTTATGCTGATGATAGTTGCATCATGTTCCTAAATGCTAACCCAGAAACAGAAAAGGGTAATGATAGTTCCTCAGTAGGGTTGACCCTGCAGCCATCGCCCTCTGAATTAGATTGTTGCAAAATATGAAAGAGGGCTGAGAACCTGTCGATTGTTCGCATTTGGCCTCTCCGACCACCCTTCAAGACCAGTAAGGACCAAAGTCGGGTTGTTTATAAAGTTTGATGATTGACAAGTAGTTATTTGCTAGATGTTTATCGGATTTCTACTTGTACATTTTCTTCAATTATGTGATTCATATTCACCGGTTAAATGCATTGACAAGTTCATTATTTCATAACTATTTGTTGGGTATGAGAACTATTTTTTGCCATGTTGCTTATATATATATATATATATATATATATATGGTTGTGTTGTAGGACATATCAAAACAAAATTGTGGGTTATTCAATGCCAGATCCTCTCTCTGTAAGTGTTTTCCTTTTTAAAATAAATACTTACCCGGAGACAGAAAAAAAATCTCTCTATGGTTTGCTAGTTAAAATTGTTACCTACAAACTATTTAAGAGCCAGACCAGAGCTCATTTGTTTGCACAGTCATTGCAATATAACATTGATATTTCTCTTTGTATACATTGTTTTAAATACTATTATCTAACACTGTATAATTCCGTAAAATATTAATGGTAGTCCCTTGTAAAAGAAGGTTTGTTATGAAATAGCCGAGGGATTTCGATTCATGCCTTTGAATTTAGTTAGGCTGAGAACCTTTCGGCTCAGCACATGGGTTGGTTGGGTGTAAGATTGAAGCAGGTGTTAACGCGGGTGCGTGCAAGCGCATGGAGGTGTCACTCAGATGTCATAACAGTCCGAGACGATACTGGGTGACAAGGTGCGGGTGACGTCACGCACCAGAAGCACGCGGAAGTTTGTGTGAGAATTTGAAGAAAATAAGAGTCGGGTTTTAGATGCCAAACGAGAAGGATCGATTTTGGAGCTCGCAGACGCGAGGCGAACGTGCGCCCGATGGGGGCCGCTCGAGTTGGGGGCCAAATGAATAAGACAGCATGGAACATTGTGTCTCTCCTCCTTACGTCGAAACCTTTAACTCAAAGTTAATAAAAAGGTTTCGTACCTGAACAAGAAGTTACGTGTTTTTGAGATTCCTGTTCTTTATATATTCTATCGTTATGAACATTACATATCTATTTTGCACATGGCCATATTCTTGTATATGGCTACGCAACAGGTTGTGCCCGAGGTGCAATGGGTATCGTCGTAGGAAATGAACACGGCGACGATCCATATATGTGACCCTAACAAAGGCTATCACTCTGAGACTGGAGTTCCACTATCAGATGTCGCAAAACGCCATATCAGAACATATCTCCACAGCTAACTAACATTTCCACTGAGCACTATTCATTCACTGCACACAGTTAAAGGGTTTTTGGAACTGCCATGTAATTCTAATAATTTGTTTTAACACCACTCATCATTTTGAACAAAGGTAAAAAGCCTCAATACAGTAAAAAAAAATTAGTTTTGTTCGTCCCATAGATAAGACCAATGGTCTCCACCAGTCCTCGTCAGAGAAGGACTTGGAGTAATTGCAAGGAATTGTTACTCAACTTTCCCTAAAGCTCTAGGACTGGAGCCTCATCATCAAATTTAGTTTTAATGTTATATCTTGGACACGCGTTGGGGCTGGTATTACCTCTTTGTATTGATTCCGTTAGCGTATACTAAAGCCCCAGTCAACTGAACTGTTGCATATATATCAGAATTGTGAGAAACTGTTCATAAACATTGTAAGTAAAGTATTGGGGGGTTTGAAATTGCTCTCCCAAAAGTATTGTTATTCAGTGCCTTACCTATTCAGTGTTTGGGTAAGCCTTGCATAAATAATATCTTATTAATCCAATAACAGTTATTTTCGAATATTTTAAAGATAATCCTCATTCATGATTTCACAATTTTAAACGAGAAAGTAAATATAAATAAGTGCCTCTTATTTTTAATGTCCTTTTCAATATAAATGTCATTTATAATATAATTATGATTTTGTATTGAATGGTAAAATCTTTAAAAAAATGTATATTTCTCGTCTCTGAACGTTGATATGTGGAGAAGCAAACTAACAGTTGGCTGTAATTCGTGTCTACATTTCAGAATTTCTTGTTTATAATTCACCTTAGAAGATGATTTTTTTTATGTATGCTGCTTCCTTAAACTCTTCGTTGTTTTCTGTTTTTTTTTTTCTGTTTCTAGCTGGCATCAAATTGGGTGGGGAAGGTCTTATGACGAAGTGGCTTGTCTGTGACATTGTAGTTAGAAATTTGGCCGGGATTTATTTGGTCGATCGGGATTTTCTTCAATCTATTTCATAGAGAGCCAATAAAACAGAAAAATATTTACTGGCATTTTATTATAACTTGACTAGGTATAGCGTTTTTTTTTGCCTAGTCATCGAAACTAAGTAATGCCATTATTGATTTTGACATTATTGCTTCCTAAGTATCAGACAAAATCGCTGCGTTTTATAATAAAACCAACTTTTAAACATTTGACATCTACGGAAAAGTAAAATAAGTAGCTTACACAGAGTAGACTTGTCATCAAATTTGATATTTAGCCAAAAATGAAGGGTTTTCCGTCTCTTTTCTTGTTTATTAGTCTAAAATAATGTATGTTAGTTGGCCGATGTCATGTCATCTAATCGAAAAGTCAGAAGTTAAACATTTTAAATAAACAAGCTATATATGTATCCAACTTAAAAAACTTTTTGAGTTTGTTCTGAAATTCTGTTTATTTACTCTTTACTTCATCGACTGAATGAAAATTCTATTCTTAGATAGTGTTATATAACACCTTAAAATAATAAGTGCTATTTATATGACATTTTATTTTCTGTGTGTTGTGCTGATTATTAGTTCTATTCATATTTTTTACTGTATTTTCTTCATTGTATTCAGAAAGATATAGACATCAAGGAACTTTTGAACATACATAGCAAACCTGTTTGCGTCAGAAATTTGTGTAGATACTAATACCTTGTTATATCATCATGTATAATTAAGTATTGAGCTGTAATCTATAATAGAGGCCCTTGCATGCTAAGTCAAGTTTGTATTACCCCAACCTCTCAGCCACCGGCTGGGGGAGACTCAAGATCACTTTCGGTCGGGATTCTAGACTGGTTGCCGTATCAAGGCTAAAGAACTCAGTCTGAAATACGTTTTTCCCATAGCATTAAGCACGAAGTAAAACGTAAACAGTCTCGTACAGGTTTGAACTTTGGACCCGCATTCCATTTCCTACGAAAATAACAGTCATCCCAATCTCGTCTCCAAAACAACAGGATTATTTACCTGTGTATACTTGTCCAATACCTTTTGCCACGATCAGGATGTTACACAAGGTATATTTTAAGTGAAGTAAAACTAGTTTTAATTCAGCGTGTTCCTTCAGGTTGTCTTACTAAAGCTAAAAGCCCCAGCCTCTCTTACTACTTACCCATTGTTAGGTAAACATAGGGATTCATTCCTTTTCAATGCTCAAATATGCAGAATCTCTGCAAAATAATCTTTTGTGAGAGTATCATATGAATATGATGACATTATGCACAATATTTCTTAATAGTAGATCACAATTTGGGGTTAAAATCAACTACAAATGCATCTGCAATCTGTTTACATTTTTCTATCAATAACTAATTATTTTTCCCGTCATCTATTTTTTCACTATAAGTAAGACGACAAAAAACAGCACCTTTTTCTCCGCAATGTTTCATACTATTAATACACATTAAGATAATGTACATGGAAATAATACGACACGTTTATAACTGACAGGAATCTGGGATAAAAGGTTGTAATCTCAAAGAAATTCCGAATACTTTAAAATAAAAAGGGATAACCCACAGTAGTGAGATGAATTGGCTAAAAATAATAATTTTTATGGTTTCAGTTATCAAAATTGGCTAGCTAAAATAAAATTCATAAACAGAGGCACTTGGTGAATTTGATTTTTTTAGAATTAGCCTTTTGTCCTTGTTTATGGGCGAGATCTCTTCTTAGCGCCAACTTTTAAGATTGAAAGTATAACCTAATCCAAATTTGGGCTATAGTTGTTATCATGTATGATTTTTAGTTATATTCTTTTCGAATAGTTGTACTATTAAAGGCACCGATATTTCTTGTTTGTTTTTAACTTATACATACAATTTTTATATTTTTTTTATATTCTTGAAGATAAATAATTTTCTGTATACAGTATACATATTCGGAACGGTGCTTGTACTGGCGAGAAAACAAGTTCGTAAGCAAAAAGATGTCTCCAAAATACAGAAAAAAGAATATAAACCTGTCCACTAGTTATTTTCAAAATTAGCAATATAAAAACAAATGAAAAGAAAACTAACTCGTTCAATCATAATTCACTTGGGACTCGATGTTGTATATATTTGTTACCCCAGATTTATCATATCTGCCATTGATGAGATGACTATATATTACAGTTAGGCATAGAATTGCACAGCTGATGTCCCTGGTGAAAATAATTCCGTAAATTAAAACGATATATTTTGCACCTAATGCGAACGTTCTCTAAAACGAAACATTTAGTTATAATTCGTACCTACTTAACTGTTGTATAAAAAAAAATTACAGTTGTAATTCATACTAATTGCTTAAGTGCAATATTATAAAAGAAATCAACACCGATCTTAGTTCTACGTATCAATCACAGAAAGTTGAATTTGAAGTGTGTCAGTTCTACTCTCAAAACAAAATGATGTTACGTTTCTTTCTTCCTCAACACAAAAGTAGACATTCTTTAATTTAAATACTTTCAAAATATCCTCTTTAGTTTTTATATTGTGAGTTGCTATACTTATTTGAATAGTTGTAAAAGAAAAATAAATAGTGTGCTTCTTATTTTTCTATATTACCTTCTCTACTGTTAACATGTACATGCAGTTATAAAACGGATCTTTTTCGTGCAAGGATTCCTGATTATTTATTGATTTTAAAGAGTTGTTTCGTTTAAATCATTGCCTTCGTCAAAAACGATATACGAGTGGCAGTCAATAAATTTGGCTTGGTTTTATGACATATCAACCATGGTAGATTTTTTAATGCCACATGCTGTTTATACATATATATGATTTTTAAACAATTTGTAGATAACATTTTTAAACAAGCTGAGGCTCATTTGTTGGCATAGAGTTAATTAAATAGTTTGTGTCAGAGCTAGTTACTATTGTTATTATGCAATTGTTTCCAAATATTGAAACATAAATAGTTCTATTTAGCATTAATCTTCTTTGCACTCACTTAAATGGTTTCAAATACTGAAATCTAACATATGTAGTTTTATTTTGCACTCAGATAAATGGTTTGAAGCATCGCTATGTAACAGTAACAATTCAATTTAGGCAGACTGTTAAAGAGTTTCAAGTATTGCTAATTGACACTAATAATTCTATTCGACATTGCTAATTCATTAGCACACAGTTAAATCGTTCCAAGTATTGCTATGTATCACCAAAATTTAATTAAACACCTGTTTTTTTTAACACAGTTAACTGGTCTAACAATTCTATTTCTTACGTAAGTCATTAGTTTGCACACAATTTAAATGCCAAGCGGTTCTTATTTACCCGCAAATAGGACCATATCAGGAGCTACCTTTCCTTGTCAGAGTGGACAAGGGCGTTGAAGGCGTGCACCATATTCCCCAAAGCTCCAGGGTTTTCCCATCAGATTGTTATATCCAGGACAGTCATTGTGGCAGGGGTGTCTTACTCCAATGCAAAGATGTAGTCATTGTATTCTACAGTCCCAGATGACTAGGCTATCGATAAATAAGAGAATTTAACAACAACAAAAAAACGAATCCTTTTTCAGAATTACCTTTCTATAAATAAACACCGTTTAAAATTGGTTTGTATAAAGAAATATTTTCATCTCGGAAAAAATGTTTTGAACTAGTTAAAAAGAGTGGTAAATATGAGCTCCAAACTTAAATAGAGGTATATCATCAAATTGTGATGGCTGAGAAGTGCAAATCATGAAATTTACTGAAGGATGCGAGATATGAATGGAGATGTATGTCGAAGTAAAAAAAATATTTACACTTTAGTTAAACAATGGCTTGTTACTGTTCATGGATTAGAAATACGCAGACACTCTGGTAAAGAAAACGTCCAAGTGGCAGCGGATAATTATGAGAATCGTACTAGCTGTCTTTTGGGGTAGAAAATACCCTATTACTATTGATTTCCTTGAAAAATATGCAACTGTAAACAGTGCTTCTTATTTCCAATTCTTTGGGCAAAGTTCATTTCATTTTTTGAATAAAGGTCGGACGTACGCACTCAGGCAGAACTCCATGGCATTCATGCCTATAATAAGTGTATATTAAGCTTGGGAAAATTTCAAGCTATTCTTACTAGAAAAGAGTGTGTCTGCCTAGAAAACTAGCGTTCTTGGTTACGGGAGTTCATCAAGTCTTGCAAATCGAATGGGTTCCATTCTAAATCTTTATTTTTGTATCTTTACACCGAATAATGATACTGCAAAACAAGAAATTCTATTTCCATGGTGATTCTTAAAAATCTGTCAGTTATTTTCCCAACAGGTCAGTAGACACAGGGTTATAAAATCACTTAGAACTTAAGTGCCACGAAACGAAAAAAAAAATCTCCAAAAAATCAAAACAGTTCTTAGTAAAACAAGCTGGAAACACTGAAAGCTAAAAACACTCTTGCATTCTATTTGACAAATATATATATATATATATATATATATATATATATATATATATAGTTGTATGTGTGAGGCTTATAGGAAAAGCCTATAAAATATCGCAACGACTATATCAAATAATGTTTTGATTGCAAGCGACAAATATTATCACGAAGAAAAGCCAAAAAGTTTTCAAATGACTCCCTAACATCCCAATGATATTTCCGTAAATATGAGCGTATAATGAACATAAATACATTTACAGAAAATCATTCTCAGTCGCTCTGACATGAGCCTTTATCATTGCAAATGTGATTTAACTATTGAACAGGTTTTTCCATCTTAGGATAAGAAAAACATGATCGTGTACAATAATTAAATATCAAGCTTTATTGAATGTATTTACATACTTGCACACACACACACACACACATATCCGCGTACATACACAATAATAATAATAAACCAGGAAACAAGACTAAGAAGAAAAAAACAACTGTATGGTCATTTGAAGCGACAAGGAAGCTGAATCTCACAGAAGCTTAGACATGGCAAAGAAAGGGAAAATGAATCTTTTTTAATAGCAGCACAATACAATGCCATAAGGATTAACTATATTATAGCAAAAATAAGCAGGACCCAACCAAATAGGAAGTATGGATTTTGTGGTTATAAACTCGAAACAATCAATCACATAAGCGAATGCAGTAAATTAGCGCAAAAAGTGTATGAGATTGGGTGGAGAAGGTGATCCACTGGTAATTGTGCAAGAAGTTTTAATTTGACCATACGAATATATGGTATATGCTAAACCCTGAAGCAGTCCTAGAAAATGAGACTCGCAAAATTTTCTGAGATTGTGCGATAGAAACGGATCACCTGGTATCGGTCAGACCAACAGACAAAGAGATATTCTAAAACAAAAAAAAACAAAGAAAAGAAAATCAGCGGAATAGTTTTGCCTTTCTGGCAGAAAACAGGGCAAACATGAAATAAAGCAAAAAGAGATAAATACGTAGACCTTGCAAGAGAACTGAAAAGACTATGGCGCATGAGAGTGATGAGGAAACAAATTCTGCTTGTTTTGCTTTGTACAGTCAGCAAGGATTGGTACAGGGATTGGTGAACTTGGAAATAAGAGGACGAGGGGAAACAATCTAAACTACAGCATGGTTGAAATCGACCTGAATACTGAGAAAAGTCCTTGAGATTTCAGGAGACTAGCAGTCACTCAAATTCCAGCGAGAAGCATCCAGCAAACGCAGCAGTGAAAAAAAAAAGACTCAATAATAAACACTGAATGTAGGAAACACTCAAAGCTAAATCTGCAGATTTAACGGAAGGAAAAACCGAAAAACAACATCATTAAGGAATCAAAACAGTAAGAAAAACAAATTAATGGATATTGCAAACGACAAACTAATAAAATTGCCCACGAAATGATTTGTATATGGCTAAGAACCGGAAATCAAAAGAGAAACTTTGAATGTAAAACTCAGAAATTCCAGAATGACTCATATCAAAGCAAGAATTGAGAACACGCAGGAGAATAGTCAGTGTGGATTATATTTAGTCAGATAAAACATTACAACGTTACAAGTGAATGATGTTAACTGATATATATATATATATATATATATATATATATATATATATATATATATATATATATGAAGCACAAGAAGAGACATGACTGTAGCGGAAAAATATACACTGGAAATTGTGTTAGAGACTAAAATGCCACCATGCTAAAAGTGATATATGAGCAAGGCAGAATCAGTTGTTTTGCAGTTTAGACCAGCATAATGGTTGATTTGTAGACGCTGCCTCCAAGAGGATAACTTGCAGTTGGATATAATTGACCCAGAATGACCGAAATCGTCTTGACAAAACTCGTGATGCAAAAATACTAAACAAAAACCCGTGATGCGAAAGATACCAAACAAAAAAAAAACGTGATGCAAAAGATACCAAACAAAAAAACCCGTGATGCAAAAGATACCAAACAAAAAACAACCTTCATGCGAAAGATACAAAACAAAAAAAATCAGTGATGTGAAAGATACCAAACAAACATTTTTAATAATCACAGCTTTATTTTCAAACGTCTGTGCACCCAATTAAAGCAGATTTGAGGGATGAAGGAGAAAGTGAATACATCTAATTCAGGAGCGATGGGCTCGCGCGAACACTTTTCAGCATCCTAAGTTTCCTCGATCATAAACCGGCTCTACTTGACCGAGTCTTCTAAATTCACTCATTTAAACTCAGTCCGAGAAATTAAACTTGTCACAAATTGCTATCAGATGCCCTCCTCAAGATTGACGGCAACATCTTATATATTTACTGTTGGAAGAAGAATTATCTACTATGCTCTAGATTTTATAAATCCAGAGCCAACAACCTTTTTCGAAGAGTAGGAATGACACCATCGAACAGATGTACGTTACTCGGACTTTACCCATCTAATAGGACCAAAAATATTCTTCATAGCGCGGTAGACAGGATCTGAGCCAGATAAGTGGGGAAGCATTTTTAGTGTGGCAAGCATATTTGTCGTCTCTGCAATTTTTACGAACAGAAATTTACAATTAAGAAGCTTACAAAAGACAGATTATCCATGCTAGACCGTCCAAGGTTCAAAGATTTAGGTATCAAGTCTATGGGGGGAAATGCTAGCTATACTTAAGTTTGTCAAAGAACACCTATCCTATCCTTCACTTCTTGCTAATAACGCAAAAACATCGACAGAAAAACTTCCCCAAATTTCACTCGGAAATGACAGCACAACAATTTTGAAAGTTAAAAATAGACAGTCATATTGACAAAAATTACTAACTTTCTCTTCCGAGACACGCATTCAACTATACAATTGCGCTGATTAAGCAGTCCAGAAATCCATTATCACACCTACAATGATGCTTTTTTTCAATATTGACTCCTGTAAACTATATGACATGCTTGAAGTCTTGGTAACGCAGAAATCCATGATATATAAGACTTCATTCTCTTCCATTTTGCAAAGTCACTGGAAAAATAATTGATTCATCTAAGAAGATGACCGCGGTATTATTCTTTCTTATGTCCACAAACTGTGATCATGATTTACCCAGTGTAATTATCAAGGATCAATTTTTTCGGAGGAATATACAGTGGCATGCAAAAATCGGATAAGTAGGCAACGGCAGAGTCATTGAAAAAACTAGAACAAAATGTGGACCACGAGGAAGCATTTAAAACGGCCGTACAAGACCAAAACAAGATGTGCATCTCAGACATACTGGCACATCAGATGTCTACATATCACCGACAAAAATTTGCCCCAAATACAGAACAAACAATACAAAACAATAATCTCTATCCTATTCCTACTCATAATTAGGACTTAGAATGCAACTCTACTGTAATGCTTATGAATGCTTCGGTTGCTACCAATATGTTAACCAGGTGCCCGTGGTGTAGTCGTTATCGTCGTAGGAAATGAACACGGTGACTCGAGTTCAAATCCTGGACGAGACTGATTGCATTTCACATAGCACTAATACCCTTGGGGAAGGTATGAATCCAATTATTCCTTCTCCAGCTATGGGTAAATAGTAGGACAGACTAGGTTCTTCAGCCTTGGTTAGGCAACTAGTCTAGGAGAAGGAAAACGCTGAATTCAAACCTGCTAAACTCCGCTTAAAAATTGACCTTGCGTCATATCCTGCCCGAGCGGAGGGGTAGGGTAAATAGTACCAATATGTTAACCATAGAACGAACAACCAAAAACGATTACGCATAAAATTGGACGAAACATACAACGCACGTGGGAAGCGAGACCACACTGCAAAAGTCTGCCAATCACAAGTTATGAATCAACAAGCTACTATAGAGAGTACTGAGGACAATGAACCCACTATGGATGACATAATATATGTAACGTTTAATCCAGGAACCGATTCCTCACGTCAAGTAATGGAAACGGTTATGAAGCGGAAGCAACATCAATTCTATTCACTCCAAACCCAGATCCCAGACAAGCCAAGGACATCCCCAATGTCCTCAGGATCAAGCCCAGGATCTACCCTGATAGGAGCACCACCAAATATATTAAGGGACCAAAGCATTTACAAAACATGGGACTCTTAGAGACAAATTTAATCCCTAATGAGTCAGGGCTGGCTGCTGATAATATTCACCGTAGGGTAAGCAACAAAACAAACTCTATACATACATGAAAAAAGAAACATAGATCTACAAGATTGCTTGCATTGGCGCGGGCATACTACCCTCCCATGTTTTCCCTAATCCCTGACGATACCTTCCCCAATAATTAATTCGATGACACTCCTTTCTTTCAAATTCACCGCATCATATCAAAACATCTAGGCCACGTGTTTAAACCTAAACCGAGTGAAACCCTGCAACTCCCTAATTACCTCGGAACCCTTCCTTTTTAATAAAAACATATAAGCTCGGGGATGGCGGTTTGATCAATTTGCCACAACCGTTTTTAACAATGGTGGAAATATTCCCGCTATATTTGATTTTCTAGTTCATGTTCATCTCAAATAAGGTTAAATTCCCAAAGCTAACCCATTCCATGTACCCTACCATTTCAAAGATCAAGCAAGACAGAACCTTGGGGAAGATGTGAAATATACCAGTACCCCTGGGTATCCGAGCGAATGTTTTAGTATCAATAAAAAATTGGTAACGTAAGACAACAGTGGACTATCACCTTTTAAAATCCCCATGCTAACGGGGAACATCACAAGATCGTTAAACTAATTAGAACAACAATTATCACCCAACACAAAGATTTTTTTGGATCCCGTACATGGTTACCACTCGATTCATCTACATGAAGAATCTCGACGAATTACAACCTTCTTCACTGAGGGGGAATGTTTTATGTATCTCAGAATGCTTCAAGGATACTTAGTTTCTGACGATGCCTACACACAGATGTGCAATGAGGTAGGCATTTCTTGCAAAGGAAAAGTTGTGAATGATGTTCTTCACTTCGACCATTCCAGTACCTATCCTGCAACGCAAACAATGGAATCGTTCTCAAAAGAAAAATTCCAATTCTTCCAACATATTCAGTTCAGAGACCTTCAAATATGCACCATCAGGAGTGACCCCATTCGGAAAGTATACTAAATGTAATTAGAAACTTCCCAATCCCAAAAATATCATTGATGTCAGGTCTTGTTTGGGCTAGTAAACCAAGTATCCTGGCCATATGTTTTAAGCTCTATAATCTCACTCTTTCAGGACTTTGTCAAACAGAATTCACATTTTGCTTGGAACCAAAATCACGATAATGAATTTCTGCTGAGTAAAAACAAGTGAGGAAACTTCCACGCCACAGACAAAATAAAAAGGGGACATGGGTTTTCTTCTGTCATACAAGCATTGTATATAGCCGACAGAGAAAATCCAATCTGATGTTCTGAAGGCTGGCGCACCGTATTTGCTGATTTTCCTCGATACTGAAGGCCAGTATGCACCCATTGACGGTGAAGCAGCTCATGTCGCCTGGGCATGAGAAAAATGTATGTTTATTACAGGTTGCCCAAGTGTAATAGTTCTAAAAAATTATCTTCAATCCACGGGTGTATTTGCTGAGAGACCTTAGTAAAAGGCACAATACCCACCATTTTAAGCACTGAGAAAATATTTCTTTAATATCCAGCATTGCCTGGGTAAATGGCACAAGGATTCTAATGAAGCTTTTTGCAATCCTATTGATGTGGTGGAAGCCCTTCTATACCTACTTCCCACATAATCCTCCACCCAATATATTAAAATCTCAGACAATACAGATGCTATAGTAGACTCAGCACCTCTTCGAGCAATAATAGATAATGGCGATAATGCGACTTACATTAACAAACCTCAATCGCGCATCGAGTAAAATGTCTCGACCCTCACAAACTCAAGTCGATAAGAACTACCCAACAGCCTTTACCGAACAAATGACACCATTGAACTGAAATACGTCTCTTGGAATATACTCGTATACTTCAACCATCAATATTCCACAGTAACAAATTTGTTCAAAATGAGGTATCTCACGGCATTCTAAGGAACTTAGGCATAAAAACAGATCACTAGTTCTTGAAGAGAAGACCAGAGCAAGTGTTAATTAGGAAAATAACTTGGCATCAAGTGGATTTGCTGTTCCAAAATACTTCAGAGGGAAAACCAATAAAAACAAAAAAAAATAACTACCAGATCTATCCAGCAAGTGTGAAAAGGCTATTGAAGAAAAGTAGCTTTGATATTATAGTGCTTTAAAAATCAGCTAGAATATTTAGAAAAAGTCATGGAGGGCAGCGGAAAATTGTGTTGATCAGACTTAAGTGGAAAATCACTCTTTAAGACTGGCGTGAAAAACGCATCAGGAATACATTAAATATTCAGTTCGTCTCTCGTTCATTTCGACAGAATCATTTTAAATTCTAAAGATAAATGAAATCAAACTCTAATTAAAAGATATTCTTTTTTTGTGTATGTATCTCTTCATGTGAATCAAATTATCATATAAGTGCCTTTTATAAAATTTAACTCGGCATTGAAATGAAAGCATCGAAGTTGATGTTAATCCAATAATCAAAATAATTTAAAGTATAACCCCTTATGTCATTGATCATTCGGTTGGAGGGTCTTTAGAATATGCCAACTGCATCTCTGTAAAGGCCTATGACCTCACGAAAGACGAGAGTCCAGTGTATAACCCTAAACCATCCAAATTGTGAAGCGCCAGTTTTGCAGTTAGGAGAATGTAGAGTAGCTCTTCATTGTAATTACCCCAACTTTAACTTCGACCCGAAGTGGTTGTAACTGTTAAAGTCCTATCTATGATTTAAATCGAACTATTTTATCATTTACAATACTTGAAAACATTCAACTGCTTGTGTTATGAAATAGCCGAGGGATTTCGGTTCATGCCTTTGAGTTTAGTTAGGCTGGGAACCTTTCGGCTCAGCACATGGGTTGTTTGGGTGTAAGATTGAAGCAGGTGTTAACGCAGGTGCGTGCGAGCGCATGGAGGTGTCACTCAGATGTCATAACAGTCCGAGACGATACTGGGTGACAAGGTGCGGGTGACGTCACGCACCGGAAGCACGCGGAAGTTTGTATGAGAATTTGAAGAAAATAAGAGTCGGGTTTTGGACGCCGAACGAGAAGGATCGATTTTGGAGCTCGCAGACGCGAGGCGAACGTGCGCCTGACGGGGGGCCGCTCGAGTTGGGGGCCAAATGAATAAGACAGCATAGAAGATTGTGTCTCTCCTCCTTACGTCGAAACCTTTAACTCAAAGTTAATAAAAAGGTTTCGTACCTGAACAAGAAGTAGTTACGTGTTTTTGAGATTCCTGTTCTTTATATATTCTATCGTTATGAACATTACATGTCTATTTCGCACATGGCCATATTCGTGTATATGGCTACGCAATACTTGCAGAGAGGGGAGATTTGACTTGTTCAAAAATGTTACCTACAAACTATTCAATCAAAAATCATAAATATGATTTGGCATTAAAAAAAATATCAAAGGCCGATATGCCATTAAATAAAACGACCTAATTTTATACGTCAATTGAATCTAAATTATTATTCATAGGTAACTGTTCATGTTCACCAGTGAAACAATTTCCGGTTATAAGAAATTCAGACATATGACATTTTTAGAATTAAAAAAAAAAATGAATCAGATTTTTCAAGGAGAGTTTCACTCTCATATTATAATTCAATGTATAAAGACCCCCTATTTCAGGAATGAGTATTAAAAAGGAGTTATATTCTACGAAGGTAAAAAATAAAGAAATTGAAATAATGTCATTTGTCTGATTACTTGCCTTTCCCCACACTAAGTGCTTAAGGAAAGTGTGTTCCTTCAAAATTGAAGGGAAATATTCTAGTGAATCTCCTTGAAATGTTTTTTTTAATCATTTTTGAAAAATAGAAAAGACGCATATAGTTAGTCATGAATTAGTTCAAATCACACAAAAAATACAATAAATTTCCTTCTCAGTGAACATGAACGGCTGTACATAGAGAATAGTGCTATCTAAATTTACGATTTGTCAATAATGAATAAAGCTTATCCTCTAGCAAGATGGAAGACTGGTCTTAAATACTTGATCATCTGTCGAAAACCAGGTGTTTACTGTATGCAAATTATTTGTATTCCAAAAGATACTTTATACTATAATTGTTTACTAAGTTTTATTACAAGTTACTTGAAGCCGTATCTTTGTATATTATTATTCGATAAACAAAAAAACAAAGTGTGATTAGTTGAAAAACATTTATTGGTCACTTGAAACAATGTAACAGGAAAACAATTGTTTATAGAAAAGTCTAATTTAAAAGAAACTATGATAATCATTCAAATTTAAAATACATTTACAAATGAAGCAGATTAAACAACTGACAAGCTTTTCGTACGTTGTTAAACAAACGAACTAAGCTTATTTATATATCTATAGTGAAAATAATCCAAACACTGAAGTAGTTTCTTTATCAATGAGACACTGTTTCTGAAAAGAGACCAATACTTGTTTTCGCATCGAAAATATGATGGTAGTATAACTATCAGACCTAATGACACCGTCTGATATTCACATTTCTTTTGAGGCATATCATCTGACTGTTAAACAGTATTCTTTATGAGATAGTGTTTATATCATCTCTCTCAGGGGTAACATTTGCTGAAATGACCTTCGTATCACTTAAGTTTTATTTTCATGTTTATCCATAGATTTATTTTTATTGACAGGATATTACCAAAAGAGGAAACGGTCCGAAAAGAAAACAAAGAAGTGTCTTTTTTTCCTTCTTCTGATTTTCACTTTCCTAAACAGCTGGCTTTATCTCATTTTCATTGGGAAGATCAACACTAGTAGAAAAGGAAAACGTTATTGAAGCTTTCGATCCTGATAAAGGAGTTGTTTACTTAAGCATCAGATGAATTATGCAAGCAACGGCTTTTCTGCTTTTGATCCAATATGCGTGATCAGAGCCGTATATATATATATATATATATATATATATATATATATATATATATATTACAGAGGTAAAAACATATTTGATGTGCTGTGCTGCACGTAATCATCACCTTGTTTATTGTTACTTCATCAAACTCGACGCTACGCTCTTTTGTTTATTTTCTGATAAAATGAAAAAAATTAGATTTGAAAAAGCAGATAATTAAAGTAAATGAAGTCGACATGAAAGACATAAATAATCACTGAGATAAGTAGACATTGAGAAGGATTTGAAAAACACAATGTATAGAGTGGATGAAAAAGATTGTAAGGCATCAATCTATGAATATATATTTAGTTTACATTTTTCTGGTTTAAGGACACGAAAATAAGGCATCTAGAAAAAAATCAAACTCCTTCCGTGAGAATAATTTGCAACAAATAGATTGGGTGAAAATAATATTGTGTGTGTATATATATATATATATATATATATATATATATGTATGGTAGTTGCCGAAAAAGTTTTTTTTGCTTTTAATTCTTTTATTTTTCTAGTCTTTAATCTAATTTAAGGGAAATATAAAAAAAAATCACACCAGCTGAGATAATTAACATATGTATTTGGAGTAAATGAAGAATATATATGTAGATAGTCATTTAATTTACGAGCTTAGATTGTTTAGAAAATCCCATGTGCTATGAAATTCCTGACATGTGCTCAAATTGGGATGGATTGACCCACAGAGACGTCCTGCTCCTATTTCTTAATGTTTCTAACATCTATCGTTTTGACTCCTTCTGCTCTCGCCTGAGAATTTAAATCTTTTTTTTTTATCGTACACATATGAACTGTAATTCCACATTTGTTGTTTTGCAACGTCAAGTCTAACATGTAAAAAATCATCTGATGAGACGGAGAGTATCAAATATCCTCCACCGAAATAAATTTATAATGACAACTTTACCAGGTTTGAGTTTCCTTCTAATTGCACTATATATATATATATATATATATATATATATATATATATATATATATATATATATATATTTTCAATACCTCTTTAAGTATACCAATATTTGCACTATAATACAGTTTTTTCAGACTTAATAATAACCAACCAAGTAATGAATAAATTTGCAAGCTACTAAGTGCGAATGAATCCCAAATGGTTACGTTTAAACTGGTTTAATTCTATGCATAAAGTAGAATATGCGATTAACGGTGAAAGTTCCATTCGAAATCAATTATACTTAATTTAGATTTAAAAAAAATATTGCTTTTGTTATTAAGCCTTCTTTCAAGCTTTAAGTTTTCTCAACTCAGAAACGAAAAAATAATTTTTGTCACTATTTTTTTTTACCTAGTTAATTCCAGGCCGTTAACTTTAATAAAAATAAGCACTTAAATGTGTTCATTTTTTACCTGAT
>OY757904.1:133886226-134236226 GCA_963585895.1 Sepioteuthis lessoniana
AGTCAACAATAGCATAGCTATCGAAGTCCCACCCCGAAAAACAGCAAAGACTTGAGATGAATATACACAAATGATGCAATTTATCCTAAAAATACACAGGATTCAAAACCCGCATGTTTTTTTCTTGGAGTATGTAGCTGATTCTATTGGACAATTTTCCTACAGTCCCGAAGATGAAAACCTTCATTGCGCATTGACGTCTTTAGAGAAGAATGCACCAGTTGTGGTCGAAGAGAGAAAAGTACGTCTCTTATTGCAATCTTTAACCCCAGCAAACTATATCTGATATTGAAATTATATCTTACTAACGATGCAGTCGAAATTCACTTGACGAGGCAATACAAATTCTTACATTTTTGAGGAAACGGCTCGGTGGAAAGTTTGGTAGATACCTTCAAAAGATCTCTAAAAAAAAAAAAAAAAATAAGCAGGTGTAAATCATGAAGAAAAATACAGCGACTCCTGCGGGTGTAACGGGTGACACCTAATAGAAGAACTACATTCAAAGTAGTGCTAATGTTTGCCAGAAGAATAAAAATTGTCTTTCACAAGTTGTTAGTAATATGACAAACGTACTCCAAAAGTCGGACTACAAAACAAAGGCTTTTAATGTTGGAGAAAAGGTGCTTTCAATTTGTATTGGAAGGATAAATGGTTTTGGTAAGATGGTGTCATTGCAAAAAGGATTGGATGATTTGTTTACATGGTACGTTGCCCCGAATAGGAACATAAGCGCCATATTAATCTCTTGTGACGTAAATAATTCGATGACCAGACTAGGCAAGAAGTTTAGATGGAGGTTCTGTATGACGTATCTGAACTGCCAATCCCACAAGGCATTACTATTTAAGGACGTTCGACAAAACAGAATAGAAATTAAACTGAATAGTTGGCCAGCAATCCAAGAAAAAAAATATTTCCAGTTGGAAATAAAACTCAACGGTGAGATGTGATGGACTAGCCTATTATACCTTTGTTGGTAAAGTGGTCCATGACTTCTTATCTAAGACTTCGGTAGAACAGTCAGACGTTACGAATAAGAGTAAGACAACGGGGATATCAATTCTACGAAGACAATCAATCGACTGAATGCGAACCTTGTAGCGCTCTACTACTAATTGTACTACATTAGTATACCAATGCAATCTAGATCCCTATATATATATATATATATATATATATATATATATCTATATATATATATATATATATATATATATATAAGCTATCTATATAAAGATTAACAAATATCAATTTCGAATGTTTCTACCGCGTTCTGGACCTACTTTTACATCCCAAAACGTCTTCTCTGTCTAAATTCTCGTAATTTCTTTTAATTACTGCATTGGATTCTTCATTGTTTTTGTCATTCCAATATTCGTTCCACAGACTATGGCTCCATTTGGGACCGAAAGTATTTAGAGAAAACATTGCATATTTTTTTATGCTTTCCTTTAAATATCAAACAACTCACACGAAGAGTTAAAAGGATAGATTAGAAAAGAGGCAGACGCAAAGTGTTTATCGTATTCATTCAAACAGTTATATTAGCGTAGTTTATGTTTTTTTTTTCTTAAAGAGAAATAAGATTTAAAAGCCCAGGCTACTGTACTATTTACTCAGTGATAAATGGAGACTATTTGGATTAGTACTTTTCAATGATTATCAGTTCAATTCGAAATGCAAATAACCTCGTCCAGAATTTGAATCCTCATGTTTATTTCCTACGATGATCACCTTTACACGACGACCGCACACACACGTATATATATATATATATATATATATATATGTGTGTGTGTGTGTGTGCATTGGGCAGCATTTCTCTGTTAATACATATCTTATTAAACAATATATACCAATTTGTTTGAATATTTTTTATATTCATCATTTCGAGTCACCGCATCGATTTTATGGTATCCGCTCTAATTGGTATATAACACCTCCATATTTAAATGGCTCCCAAGTACTTTCTGACCCACTTGAGCCATCATCAAGGGTGTGTATATTGCAAAACCGATGTGAACTTTGCATGTACATTACTACTTTGTAAGTACTTTTTATAATGGATGGTTTATTAAACAATTTCTGCAGGATACCATGGATGCGGCGACTCAAAATAATACTAAAAATGTGTAGACAAAGGATGTCTATTTTGTTTGATTTTAAATATATATAGATATATGCGTGTGTGTGTGTTGCATATTGACCTCCGACCCGGCCAGCTGTCAAAAGAAGAAATGCACTTGTGTATATAACAGGAGCATCTGGTCGAAGATATCAGGAGATCAGGGGCGACCTTGACTGTCGATGGGCTGAATTGAGTGCGAAATTGTGACACTCGCAGTAAGTAGGTGGACGTCAAATTATTATATAGCCCCGGTGACAGCAAGTTCAGGTCAGTTGGAGAGAAGATGCTGGAATGAGAACCATGTCCCCGAAGAGGATGGCTCCCAGGCCCCCGGTTGAGCAGTCCAGGAGAACGGGAAAGAAACGCTGTTATGGCCAGAAAAGTGGTGGTCAATATGTTACAGTTCTGTTCAGTTTCCAACTTACCTCTCACACAATAATACCCTTCGTAACCCCTTCAAATAAAGTGAGAGGTATATTTTCTAAAAAAATTGTGCCCGCTCGTCGTTATGTTTCTACATGCATCTGCCTATGAGTATGCAACATGTATATAATCAGGTAATGCTGATAGCACAAATCTTACTATATCTCTGTTAATGCGTTTCTATTGCACATCGCTCCGGAAGAAGTCCTCAAGATAATATCCAGTGTTTGCACAAATCTGATGTATATTAAGTCATTGAGGGTCAGCCAATATTGGCACGTCCATATGTTGGAGTCCGTAAAGATTTGTTAAAACAGCACATAGCATCACTGTGTACTTCATATCTTGGTTTTTTCTCTAAACTTTCCATGAGAGTCAAGCTTGTTCTTCTATACAGTAGTACTGTCACACCCAGAGTTTTCAAGAAATCCCGTTTAAATTAATCACATATATATAAGATTTTCATATGCAACGAACTATCAACTCGCGCAACTGTATTTGCAAAAACGACTAATCTACGTCTGTCATAGTTTCAGGATATCAAATGTGACTTTTCTTCTATTCTTTTTAATGTGAAATCATTTTTTAATTCGATCTTTTGACGTTCGTAACATGTAGTCTATAGAGATTAAAAACCCATATAGAGCTAATGTATCTACTTGAAAGTCTCTGATGACAATGTCAAAGAATTCAGTGTCATTGTGCAGTGAGTAAACCAATTCGTTTTTAATTTTGCAAAGGATCTATATAGAGGAAACAGTTTCTTTGGAAAAACCTTTTGCAAGTAGTATTTACTCCATATTTCCTCTGTGTATGTAATTAAATGCCTTGGAAAAATGTTCGAACAATAATGTTGCACTGATAACAAGTTGGTCATAATAGCATTTTACAGGATATTTATCAGTTATTTCTGTAGAATGTCTAAGCAGAATAATGGAACATTCTTCCTACTTCTAAAATCGTTCTTCTGGGCTGGTATCTAAAACTGTTTTTCTCTCGAGTTACTTTCGCTTGAACTTAGTTAATTTACTATCTATTTCCCACCACATTTCTCATCTTATTGATTTGATGGTTTGGTTTGGTTTGGTTTGGTTTCTTTGTTTAATGGCATATCAACTCTTTTATCTAAAACTGTTTTTCTCTCGAGCTACTTTCGCTTGAACTTAGTTAATTTACAATCTATTTCCCACCACATTTCTCATCTTATTGATTTGATGGTTTGGTTTGGTTTGGTTTGGTTTCTTTGTTTAATGGCATATCAACTCTTTTATCTAAAACTGTTTTTCTCTCGAGCTACTTTCGCTTGAACTTAGTTAATTTACTATCTATTTCCCACCACATTTCTCATCTTATTGATTTGATGGTTTGGTTTGGTTTGGTTTGGTTTCTTTGTTTAATGGCATATCAACTCTTTTATCTAAAACTGTTTTTCCCTCGAGCTACTTTCGCTTGAACTTAGTTAATTTACAATCTATTTTCCACCACATTTCTCATCTTATTGATTTGATGGTTTGGTTTGGTTTGGTTTGGTTTCTTTGTTTAATGGCATATCAACTCTTTTATCTAAAACTGTTTTTCCCTCGAGCTACTTTCGCTTGAACTTAGTTAATTTACTATCTATTTCCCACCACATTTCTCATCTTATTGATTTGATGGTTTGGTTTGGTTTGGTTTGGTTTCTTTGTTTAATGGCATATCAACTCTTTTATCTAAAACTGTTTTTCCCTCGAGCTACTTTCGCTTGAACTTAGTTAATTTACAATCTATTTTCCACCACATTTCTCATCTTATTGATTTGATGGTTTGGTTTGGTTTGGTTTGGTTTCTTTGTTTAATGGCATATCAACTCTTTTATCTAAAACTGTTTTTCTCTCGAGCTACTTTCGCTTGAACTTAGTTAATTTACAATCTATTTTCCACCACATTTCTCATCTTATTGATTTGATGGTTTGGTTTGGTTTGGTTTTGTTTCTTTGTTTAATGGCATATCAACTCTTTTTAGGTTATTTAATGCCAAAGCTTATTCTCCTCGAAGAACAGTACTATTTAACCCATAGCTGGGAGGATAAGGAGGTTCATACCTTTCCCAAGGGTATTTGCCAGAAAGTGAACATAATAGCACGACTGGGGAACGAACTCGCGTACTAAGATTCCGCAGTCCATCGCTTTAACCATTACACCACAAGGACACCCCCTTATTGATTTGACTTTGAATATATTTTAGTAGTTCTTTTTTGTATGAAGAAAAATAAATGGAAAAGTGGATGAACTAAAAAATGACAACGGATTTCAATTGATTTTTCATTTTTATTTCAGAAAGACTCCTTCAGAAGGACTGTTATTTGTTGGGCTCCTTTTAGTTAGTAAAGGTGTTTTTTTTTGTTTTTTTCATGCTATCTCGTTTTTCTTTAACAGTTATATATTGCCAGGGATCAAGATATTTGAGTCTTTTGTATTTATGCACTTGGTCGCTACTTCTATGTGAATGGTAACAGGTTTTATATTCGTCATTCGGAGTATGGCTTTCATTTACTCCTTAAAAGTATCAAACTTGTTTTTAATTGATTGCCTATACATCTGTTGGCAATAGAGATCCAGTCATACCATGTAGCTTTACTTCTTTGTTTCTTATTATAATATTTCTCTTTAGCGATGTCTCTAAACAGAATTTATTTCCTTTTTAAATCCAATGACTAGTCCTGTCTCCAGATCAAAAAGTTGTATTTGGAAATGTATCGCAGAAAAGAAGATTGCTCGTTAAAGAATATGGTCTAATGGTGGGATTGCAGCTAGAGACGATCGTTGTTTAGAAATTGCCATTAAATGTAGAATATATCATTCACAGCTGGACTTTCCCTATGCTATTTAATGACTTTAAAGTGCTATTGTATACTGGGAATAACACCAACGCTGATGTATAAAACATTCTGACTTTCTTTTCCTTTTATTACGTGATTTACGAAAGAGTACAGAGAGAGAGAGAGAGAGAGAGAAAGAGAGAGAGAGAGAGAGAGAGAGAGAGAAAGATTTGAAGACAATTAAGATGTACACACAGAGCGAGATAGGAATCTTCACAGAACAGCTTCTTCGTTTTTGTTTTGTTCTTTTTTGGTTTTTTTTTTTTTTTCGAGGGGGGTTCACGGGTCTCGTCAGGGCCATCTCAAGGTAGCGAATCATCTTCTTTCTGCTTGCATTTCTACTTTAAAGAATCTTGTCAAGGCCATTCTAAGTCACCGAAACATCTTAGATTTTCCTCCCTTTTCTGCTTTCACGAATCACATCAACTCAGGCTTTTCTCAACCTCTCAACCCAGGACGGTGTGGTGCAAGGCCAGCACCAAGAGCGGCGTACATCTGGTAGCTCTTCTATCGGTCTTCTTCGTTTATTCTGGTCGACTTTCCTGGGGTCAGAATCTTCCCTGGTTTATATAATTTTTTGACGCCCACGCAATTTTCGCGTTCACACCTCCCGAATGCGCGTGGACACGCCTCCCGTCATGTATTTCACCCATACAAATCACGTACTTAGGCAGAAACTGCACCATGGTTACTTTACAAAACAGGTTTATTTCTTGTTATACCACCCACACAATTTACGTGGCATGCCAAAAGGTGTCTTTCGGTCAATATTCAACAGTATGATAACTGAGAAGCTTTTTTAAACCTCCGATTGTGTTATAGACGGCGATTTTTTCATGCAGATACCGACACAGAAATCCACCCATTTCCTTGATCAAAAGATTATAGTTTTATGCTTTTCTGTTAACGTTTATTTTCCTGTTCTTTTATGTTAATATTACACTCGGCTGCACCACTGTAAGCTCGAGTAGCTGATTTATAGCATTTAATGGTCGAAGTATTATATATCATTGTCATCATCAAGTTGCGCTGAAAGCAGAGATTTACCTGATTATCTTTCTTCTCTTGTCCTCATCATCCATCACCCCCGGCAGTCGTTCTAAAATACATCCTGTGTTGGCACAGAGCTGACGTGAATAAGTTCTTACTGGTTGGCAAAAACTGGCACGTCCATGAATAGGGTTCCATTGAAGGTTATTCAAGAGTTCATTCTGGCTTCTCTAGCAGTTTCCCGCGGGTCTTGTTCGTCTTACTTGGATAGTTTTTGAGATGGGGGTTAGTGGACGGACACTTGTTTCGTGGGGGGGTCACTCCAGGATTTGTTCAAAATAGCTTAGAGCATCCTAGTATACTTCTATTCACAAAAATAATTTGACAAGTTTTTTAATGTAGATTCTGAGATATGACTATATATAGTCGACCTTAGTCGAAGGTGACCCGAAGGCTCCCTTTTCGATAGCTTACTACACCAAGGTGTAGGGGAGGGCGCTACTCCTTTCCCTGGATTGCTATACTTTACCCTTGATCCGTACCTTATAATGCTGAGTGTTAAGCAAGGAGGCATCAAGTACCATTTTTTGAGTCTTTGGTATGACTCGACCTGGGATTGAACCCAGGTCTCCCGGGCCATTGGCGAACACTCTAACCGCTAGCCCAATGTCCGGTCTAATGACTATATATAGTGGGATGAAATAAATATTCGTACATTTAATAATTTTACTTTTATCTTTCAAACGCAGCTGACCAAAATTTTTTTTATATATATTTACGGTTTAAGGATATATTCTACTTATATGTGTATATAAAATTCGGTTACAACTTTACTGAAATTAATGCTGTTTATTCGTTTTCATGAGTGAAAAAAATTAATTTTACAGTACAACATTCTTGCAAAAACTTTGCTAGATTGTTCCAATAATGCTATCAGTACCCATAGTTAGCCTTCTAGAATATTCCAATAATGTTATCAGTACCTATAGTTTGTCTTAAAATCCTAACCAGACATTTCTGCGATTGCTTGTCGTACAAGGTTTTGATCATAGCAAGTAGTAAAGAAAAGAGTAATTCACTAAAGCACTGATTGTTAAGTTTTTGAAAGATGGAGAAATTTATAGACATACCTCAAGCAACCTGAATATTCCTTTTACTAAAATAAGTTACTTCATTGCAAGGTTTGAAAGCCGTAGCACAGTTGAAAAACAAAAAAGAACGGGTGTTCCAAGGAAGATTTCTCCTAGATTATCAAGAAAATTAGGACACCTGATTAAACAAAATCCAATGGTTACGAGTGAAGAACTGCAGGAATATATGCGTTCATCAGGATGTAATGTAACCAAACGAACAATACGTAATTATATCCTGAGGAATGGTTTAAACTCACGGAGACCAAAGAAAACTCTTCTCCAATGGAAACGACACAGAGATGCAAGGTTAAAATTATTACGACCGCATAAGGAAAAGGAAAATTCGTTTAGGGAAAGAATATCATGTACAAATGAAACTAAAATTGAGTTGTTTGGTTAGAATTATCGAACACATGTGGGAAGGAAAGATGGCGAAGCCTACTCTCCAAAGAACACGGTACCAACTGTCAAATTTGGCGATGGCAGTATAATAATTTGGAGATGTTTTTCAGGGAAAGGAGTGGGCAAAATATCAGTTATAGACAGTAAATGAATGCTCACTTGTATAAACAGATCTTACAAGAAAATTTAATGTCTTCTGTTGAGAATCTTGAACTACCTTCTGATTACATTTTGTAATAGAATAATAATTCCAAGCATGCAGCTAAATCTACTAAGAAGTGATTGTCTGAAAATAATGTGAATATTTTGTAATGACCAAGACAGTCCTCAGATTTGAATCCATTTGGGAACTTGGGGCGACTTTTGAAAATTCAAATAAAAAAAAAAAACGTGCACAAGCAAACTTCAATAATCTGAAGACAATGTGCCAAGAACAATGATACAAAATACCTACTAATTATTGCAATATAGTAACTGAGAACAGGAAGAGATTAATGGCTGTATAAGTGAATAAAGGGTATTCTACAAAGTATTAAATGAACATAATACGTTATTTTTGTACTGAACGATATTTTTTTCATTCATGAAAATGAATAAATAGCATTAAATTTTGTAAAATTAATTGTAACCTAAGTTTATATACACATATTAGTTGAATATATTCTTATACATTAAATGTATATAAAAATTTTCGTCAGGCTATTTTTGAAAGACCAAAAATAAAAATGTTCATATGTACGATTATTTATTTCCCCCCACTATATATATATATATATATATATATATATATATATATATATATATATATATATATACACACATATAGTAATATCTCTGAATCTATATTTTAAAAAATTGTCCAATACTATTTCTAAATTTCTCGTTTTAAAGAAAAACGTAATCGGGGTCACTCAAAGAAAAAGGAAAATTGTTATGTAAAAAAAAAAATAAAAAAATACGTATATTTTTAAAAAATGTTTTTATTAGTTTTTTTTTTCATAAATTAGTGGCGAAAACTTTCGGGTAAATCAGTCAGTAAAAATTACGCCTGCGATTTTGCAATATATTAAAGCAGTGCTCAACGGATTGCTATTAATATATAAAAATATATATAAGTTACTCACATACAAAGAAATTATATCATTAATATCAGGTAAAACTCAGCCGATGTCACTCCATTTTAAATTTATTTCAACAAATCATTAGTATGGATTGTACTGCGGCGAAAACAGCCCAAAATATGGTAACTAGGCGGTAGAAATAGAGTCTTCACAGAGAGCAAGTAAGACGACGCCCCCTTCTTAGAGATCGAATTAATGTATTAGTGTCATCCAATCAAAAATGGAGGACAAATTTAAATAAGTATGGCTAACAACCTATTAAAGAAACAAATTTTCTTACCCTGGAATTCTAGTTAACACCTTTCATACTGATTTTTTTCTATCAGATAGTTAACAATTTAATGGAGGGTTTATCTTAAATCAAACATTTAATATTTATACATCAAAATCCATGTCAAAGCGTATTTAACCCAATAAAATAAATTTCAGTTTTAATCACGTTAAATATTCGGTGCTACACCTTTTTATAGACCGATAAAATATAGTTTGTTTTTAAGTCATAATTAATTTCCCATTTTTTAAAAACTATAAAATTCCTATTAGATTACAATCTAAAGTTTTAAATATTTTTCAGTGCATCTTAATAAATCACTTAAAAACCTAATTATTTATTCAGTTATAATTTTTTTAAAATCATATATTACAACAATAATTATTCGCGTAACATAACGTATCCTTATCTACATTTGAATTTATCTGTTTTATGAAAGGCAGCAGATGTTAAATCCATTAGCTTTCGAATTAATCAGTTAATATAATAACCTGATAAAATATTATAATAGTCTGATAAAATTAAAATCCTAATGCTCTTTAATGGATTTTTTTTTGTTTTCAAAAAATGAATTTTGATGCATAAGTATTAAATATTTTATCTAAGATAAACTTTCTTTCCTCAAAATAGTTGTAACCTTCCATTTAATTGTTAGGTATCTGATGATAAAAGCAATGCTGACGGATTTCTGGAATAAACTGGAAATGGCGTATCATCTGTTGAGTTTTATTTAATGTATATATATATATATATATATATATATATATATATATATATATATATATATTCTTAATGTTTATATATATATATATATATATATATATATAGTTCCATTTTGAGATGTGTATTATTTAAAGAATTATTAAGTCTGTTCTTGCATATGATTATGTTTCCTGTTTTTTTTTTTTGATTTCGTCAGAGGACATATGGATCAAAAGACTATATGAATGGGGCACACATTGAGACTCGAACTCATTCGTGTAGGTTCAACTAAGAAACCTACAAAAGTGAGTTCAAATCTCATTGGGTGCCCTACGCATATGGCATTGTGAAGCATATGTTCTCTGATGAAAGCAAAATGCTGGAAACATACACATATGTAAGGACGGAATAAATAAATACTTCTTCAAAAAATTCAAATCTCTTAGTGGACTTGATATAGAACCTTTTTTGTCTTTTTAGAGCAACAACAAAAAAAAAAATTTACACACACACACACAGATCATTATCATCATCATATCGTGCTGGTAGCACGGATATGCCTGACCCTCTCTCGCCACTCCTCCCTATCGTTCATCGCCCTAGGTAGGTCTTCAGTACAACATCCTGTATCCTCACATAGCTGCTGAATGTACGTTCGAGCTGGTCGCCCTGCTTTTGCGCGGCCATGTGTGGGGATCTATAAGAGTACATCTCTTATGAGTTCATCTCTGCTTCTCCAGCAGTGTCCTGCATGTCTGGTTCGTCTAACTTGAATAGTTTTCGTGATAGGGGGCAGGTGGCCGTACAGTTGGTGTCTTGTGGGGTGTTGCTGTCAGGACTTGTTCAGGATTGCACGCAGCATTCTTGTGTAATTGCCATCTAGGTTCTTCTCCAGCCGTTTTGTTAGCGTCCATGTAGTGCATCCATATAGCAGTATCGATGTGACCGCTGCCTGGAAGAAACTGCGTTTCATTTTATCGGTTAGGTCTGATTTCCATATAATCGATAGCCTATTGATAGCTGTCCATGCTTTCGTTTGCCTCGTTTCGATGTCCTTTTCGGTTGATTCGACGCTGCTTCCTAGGTACGTGAATTTGTCTACTAGTTTAAGTGGGGTTCCTTCTAGAGTGGAGATGTCCCCCGTTTGGTTATAGCACATATATTCCATTTTGTGTGCATTAACATAGAGGCCTATGCTTGCTGCTGCTCGTTCCAAACTATGCAGAAGTGTTTCGGCTTGGTCAGGTGTATTTGCCAGTATCGCTATGTCATCGGCGTAGTCGGCGTCGGTAATTGTTGTTGCGGGGTATCTTCTGCTTCTTTTCTTCGTCAGTTCGAAGCCATTCTCTTTGATTTTGTCAATCGATGTTCTAAGTACGTAGTCTAGACAAATGATAAAGAGGTACGGGGCCAGCGTGTCCCCTTGTAGTACTCCTGCTACAATGTCAAAGTATTCTGTGTCTCCATCTGTTGATCGTATTTTTACTTTAGTGTTTCTATAGAGAATCGTTATTGCCGCTACGGTTTCTTTAAGTATGCCGTACGCTAGTAGGATTTGTTCCATCTTTCCTCTGTGAATGGAGTCGAAAACCTTGATAAAGTCGACAAATATTAATGTCGCTTGTAGGTTCTTTGCCCGTACACCTTCAAGGATTCTGCGGATGGTTAATATTTGTGAGGTCGTGGATCTATTTCTTCGGAAGCCATTTTGGTTTTTTCGAAGTATGTTGTCGATTTTGGGTTCTATTCGGTTTCGTAGTAGGGCATTGTAGATTTTGGCAGCTATGGATGTAAGTGTTATGCCTTGGTAGTTTTTGGCTAATCCGAGGTCCCCCTTTTTAGGGAAGGGGAGTATGCATCCCTTCATCCATCTATCTATCGGATTTTGATTGTATACTGCGTTGCAGTGTCGGAGCAGTATGTCGTCGAATTGTCTGGTCTTCCATACTTCCGGGGGAATTTCGTCCAGCCCTGCAGCTTTCCTATTTTTAATTTTTCTGAGAACCGAGTCGAGTTCTTGTGTGAACGGTCCTAGTTTAATGTCTAATTGTTTGCTAATTATTCTGGTGATTGGTTCATGCGTTATTTTTGGTGGGTTTCCAAGTAAGTTTTTGAAGTGCTGTTTCCACAGTTTTATTCTTTCTTGTTGGTTTGCTGCTTTAAGTTTTGCTTTGGCTGTGTTCTTTCTTCTGCTCACTTCGTTTATTGTTTGCCAGGCTATTCTAGATTGTCTATCTTCCACCGAGTCTCTAATCTTATCTATCTGATTTTGAATGTATTCTGTCTGTTCCTATATATATATGCCTGCCAAGTGATATTGTGCCGTTTTTAGTTTTAAGGCATTTGTGTTTGTTGGGTTTTTTCGATAGTTTTTGGAGGCTGTTTTCACTAGTGCACGTTTTTCTCTCACCGCTAAAGTTTCCCATGGGACTCTGTATTTAGTTTTAATTTTTGTTGGAATGTATTTTGCTGCTGCCTCGAGGTGTGCATTGACGAAATTTTCATATTCGTCGTTTGGTGTACTTTTTTCCGTCTTTTTTTGTAGTGTTTCGAATCTGTTTCTTAATTCTAATACGTATTTATCTCTTATATCTTTGTTGTTTAATAGGGCCCAGTCATAGTGTTTGGTGGTCGCTGTTCGTTTGGCGTTTTTTGTAGGCTTAATCGTATTTTCGCCGTGACTATTCGGTGATCGGTGGACACACCCTCAAAAGAGGAGTATGCCTCGCAATTCAATGCACTATTTTTCCATTTCTTGTTGATAAGGACGTAGTCTATCTGAGCTTTAGTATTGTTTGCGTACGTGTATGTCCATAGTTTGCCCTCTCTTTTTTGGTAGTTTGTATTGAGGCATGCTAATCTATTTTCTATCATGAATTCTGTTAGATGTTGCCCATTCCTATTTGACGTGTTGTGGAGGCTGTATTTGTTGTTTCCGTTTTTCCCGATTTGGACATTCATGTCTCCGCCAATGACTAACATGTTGTGTTTCGGGATGCTACGCACTAATGAGGATAACTCATCGTAGAAGGTGACTAGTTCATTTTCTTCACTAACATTGGTGGGGCTGTAGCATGAGATGATTGTTGCTCTGGGGTTTCCGTTAAATGTAGCTGCCATCATTCTAGGTTGTATTTTCTCAACGCTATTAAGCGTTTTTAATGCTCTAGGTCCTATGAGTAATCCTATCCCTCCTACTGCGGCGTTGACAGAGTTTTTCCATGCAGATACAGTGGCGAGCGACCAGCCATTGCCAGTTTCGTGATATTTGATATTTTCTGTGTGTGTGTATCTGTGTTCTTGTATACATATTATGTCTATTTTATGTTCTTCGGCCGATGCGATTAGCTCTGGGAGTTGTCCTATTCTATTTAAGGTTCTTACGTTGAATGTGGCTATTTGTAGTGTTTGCTTGCATTTTAGTAGTTTTGATTGTTTGAGCTCTGTAGCTGATTTTTCGAACACCGAGGCCAGGGCTCCAACCTCAGCAGGACGCGCCCCTTTTTTACCCGCGCGAAGAGCGATGCGGTTTGTGTAAGTGGTTTGAGTGTGGGTCATGGTTATCTTTCGATGGCTGTTTTATTCTCTTCTATAGAAGCCACTCTTATAGGGGAGCAGCTGTAGTTCCCCGATCGAACTAGCGATCCTGAGCGTAGAGTCGTCAAACTCACGTCCAGGACCCGTTCAGGTATTGAGTTTGGTCGTACATGGGTTTATTCAAATACCTTTACGTACATCATGCTGCTTCCCATGTGTACGCAAAAAAAAAAAAAAAAAAAAAAAAAAGTGGGGGGGAGGGTAATTTTGGTTTAAGTTTTAACTTAGTTAAAGTCCAACATTAAGGTACTGTCGTATAACTTTCACTGGTACTGACTTGTGCTTTTTTTTTTTTTTTGCTGTATTGGGACTTTTCCTAGGTTTTTCATTTTTTTTGTTTTTATTTTGTTTTTTACTACAGTTGGGAACCTAGCAGTCTTCAGGAATTATAGAGCTTAATTTTTTTTTCTTTCTTGGGGGAGGGCTGTGGTAGCATTAGGTGTTTTAGGCTTTTCCTTTTTCTTCTAAACTATTGTTAGGGCTTTCTTTACGAATTTTTAAATTATTCGATAAAAGACATTCAAAAACATTCTGCCTTGTTCGCTGACATGTGGAAAGTCTAACATCAATTTGGCTTTATAGTAGAGTAAGCGTGTCTTTACATTTAAAACGTATAGTTTAAGCATTATTTCACAAACAAAATACAGCATAACATTTTGTAAAATTCAGCATTTTAAATTGATAGGACTTAAAGACATACTGACCAATATTGATATATTACTTCCAGTTGGCTCCTGAGTTCAAATGCCTCTTCCTCGTTTTGACTTTTATATATATATACATATATATATATATATACAAAATCATATTTTTCTGAATGTAAACAGAAAATGTTGGGACGTGTGATTCATAATGACAAAAGATAGAAAAAATGTATATTTATAGGAGATATTTATTCTTTTGTATTTTTTCTTATATTCGTTTTTCGTCAAGATTCTGTCTATTTTGCAAAAGTAAACCTTTTGCAATATATTAGCAACAATCTGTTTTCACAGTAAGGAAATGAGAAATCCTATTACTATTCTTGCTTTTCAATACCGAAATTCCTCGTTACTTTGTGTTACGATCAGTTTAAGCTGGCCTATATTTCTATATATATATATGTGTGTGTGTGTGTGTGTGTGTGTGTGTGTATTGCAAAGACATGAAGTTTATTAATTAGATCTTAACTTTACCTCCTGAAACATAATCTTAATTTTTTGAGGAGTGGGAGGTTACACTTGCATTTTTTTGAAACGATATAAAAATCAACACCCTTCTGAAAAAAATTTTTCATGTACAAATGTAAGTATTTAAACATCGTAATATTGATTTGTTTCGTAATAACTTCTTCATGTATATAATCATAAATTGAATGATATATCTCTATGTGTGTGTGTGTGTCTGCTTATTTGCGTCTCTTAAAATCAGTCCAATCTATCAATCTATTTGCTTGACTTAGACGACATTTATTATTTACTTATCTATCTCCTTGCTTTTTGTAATATTTTTTATCTATATTTTTGTCATATTATCTTAGTTCGCAAATGAAATATTCCTTATCTCTCTTTTTTTTTTCTTTTGTAATATTCCATACCTGTCTGTGTTTGTCATTAACAATTTATCTATTTCCGAATTCTATAACGAATTTTATTATCTTCTCTCGTCTGGCAGTCTACGAAAATCTTCCCATGTATCTGTTTTTTAATCTTTCTTCTGTCACCCCCTTCGCTCTGTAAGGGCTTTGGTCTCTTAATATCTACTTGTCTATTCAAATCTATCTGTTCTATTTATCAGTATCTCTCCCACAGCATCTCCTAATATATGTGTTTATCCAACTTTTAATTAAGCTTCTAAAAGAATATTAGCTTTTTACAATGTTATTTTTTTCTTACAACTGATAAGACATTTTTCTTTGCAACTATTTTTTCTCCAAAAATCTACTTATAAACTGATATGACATTATATATCTCTTATGCAGACTGGTCTGAATACAGTGTTATGAAAAATTCGATTATTAGGATAAGATGAATCATTACTTATCAGCTGAAATGCCTTCAGTTATGATAGCTACCGAAGTTTTCATTATATTTATGATTCATTGATATTAACGCCATGTCATCTCAGGAAGGGTTATTTTATGCCCAAACGTTAGGAATTTGTATTCATTGTACATTCAGATTTACATTTTTGCTGTTGTTTCTTAAGAGCATTTTACACAGTTTTATTAACTATGAATATGTGTTAAATGGATCAATTCGACTCATAGCTGACACGCTAGTACCACTCACTGCAAGAATAATATGTGCGTAATGGCAATAAAAATTTACTCCACACTCCCCAGATATCCAGAAATGTAGCCTTAACATCGGATGTAGTTTTTAATCAAACCTAAGACACATTTTAGGATTAAGGGTTTTCGGACTATTGTTTTCACCTCTATTGTTACCTCCACAACGTTTCGGCCGATATGTCCTCCAACCTTCTTCAGGTGCTTTTCGAGCTCGGAAACCTTCACGGAACTTCGAACTACGTCCTTTATTGAACCCACTGGAGTCACCTCTTCTGATTCCGTTTGCCATAACCGGGTACAAGAGTTAAGTATTCCTGTATTGTTACTCGCCTGCAGTCAGGATTGAACCTGCAACCTCCTGATTGTCTCCTTACACATAGCGTAACAGTAATAGGCGTTGGTTCCCTTCTTCTAAGGAGACAATCATCAGGAGTTTGAATGTTCAATCCTGACTGCAGGCAAGTAACAATACAGGAATACTTAACAAGTGTACCCGATTATGGCTAACGGAATAAGAACAGGAAACCCCTGTGGATTTAATGGAGGACGTAGTTCGAAGTTCCGTGAAGGTTCCCTAGTTCGACAAACACCTGAAAAAGACCGGAGGACATATCGGTCGAAACGTTGTGGAGGTAACAATGGAAATGAAGACAATAGTCTGAATACCCTTAATGATAAAAATCAAGATTCGTCTTAGAAATTTAAATAACTAATACCCAAGCCACTACATTTTTTTGGCGGGGTCTTGCTCTTACGTATGAAAAATTACATTACAAAAGGCCTTGTTTACAATAAGGATACAGAGAGAATTTTGACCAAAAAATAATACACATACACACACATGCACGTACAAAAACATGAATGATGTAATTCTTATTGAATAACTATATATGGCATTTCAGGGTCTCAAAGAAAGTTTGCGAGACAAGAAATAGACCAAGAGATGATGACGGGCACAAAGGAAAAGAAAAGATCAGACACATGGGCACAGATAAATACCAGTCACTATAATATTGATTTTTTAGAAAATATCAGCATTGATAAAAAATAAAAAATAAAAAATGGAAAATATACAGTGCTATTCTCGAGCTGATGAACGAAATATTTTGGTTTATAAATTATAGCCTACTCGTTTTGGCTTCACAGACTCTGAATTTATGACATGTATTGTCACTACCATATTCAAAGAGACTGATCCTTAGCGAAAGTTCTCGTTGGCCGTTTGTTGTCGATCATGCAGACAGGTACGAGCTTCACAAACTGGGGTAAACTATTACATTTAATGAATCAGAGCCAAAATTAGGCCTTTGTATACGGAACAATTTCCTTGTTATATTTCTTGTATTATAATGATGACAATTTTATTCTGAATCTAGGTCTATACTGCATGTTAGTAATACCTGCATTAATTCCTGACCAGTTCTAAACAATCAGAATTTTCAAAATAAAGGAAGATTGCTGAACTTGTCGGTATAACAATGAAATTTTTGTGTTTTTAAAGATATAATTTTATTTTCCCTAACCTTATGCTTGAAATAGTTATAGAATATTTTTCTAAAAACTCAGTTTAAGAAGGAAAAGCTGGAGAATTTTACTAAAATCAATAGGAAGCAATAAGAAAAGTTGTGAACACTGCGTATATTATACAAGTTCCAAATACTTTCGGTGCAATAAGATTTCTTGTTGTATTTGGTAACAAATGACAACAATTCCGAGACACCAACGTTAAAAAAAAGAAATGACAAATAGGGTATCCCGATGTTCCTAAGTATAGAATAAAAGGAGGAAAATTCATCGAAAAAGTACCGGTGAAAATACATTATTCCTCGAGATCAGAAGATTAGCGTGATTGGGTGGGAAGATGTCTCTGACTGAAGAAGTGACATGTGATGGCGGTTGAATAGACAAAGGGAAACTGTCATGAACTTTTCCACAAATAAGATGTGTGTTAACAAATGAACAAGGGTTTGGAAAAACAAATTCTGTTAAATATTATTGTAAACAATAGCGTAATTTGCAGAAACCCAAAAGCCGGTCTTGATCCACTGAATGAAGATTTCATGAAGTCATGTCGAGTGTGTACATATCAGTGAAAAGGAAAAATCAAAAATGTGGTCACAGAAAAATACCTCTCATTTTATTACTAAGCTCCATCGCTATCAAGACTGGTCTCTAATCAGAAAGAAGAGACAAAGTATTTTTGACTTCATGAAATACAACATCGTAACCCATACCCGACCGTTGCTGGTATTTCGCAATCTCCTGAATTTAAGTGGTTCCTTGTTTTCTGCCGGTTAACAGAAATACCTGCAGATGACTCTTTCGCGCATTCATCTTGATTTTTCTCATAATTTACTTATTTTTGGTTACAACATAATTAGGCACACCTTTAGAGTCGTAGTCAGAGAACAAGTGACAGCAAGTAGTACTAGCCACCCCACTCAGTTACGAAATAAATGTTTTAAAATATGCTTGATTGATAGATTGATTTTAACGGCATACCAACCCATTTCGGGTTATTTAATGCAGAGATTTTAGGGAATTGCATTCATTGTACATTCACATTAACATTTTTGGGTAATTGCTTCTTAAGATTTTGTTTGCGTACGCTCCAATCGAATATGAATAATTTTTATACAGATTTTTCCCATATATGGGATCAAGACTGATACTATTAGTCCAATAAGAGTGTATCTGAAGGACAACGAAGAACACTGCACACTATAGACTTTCCAGAGCTGAAGCCTCACTAACATACAATTTAGAGTAATACCCAAGATAATTTCAGATGAGGGATCTTATCCCTCTGTTGGGGATATAGTCAGTATTCATATATGCGTCAATGTGGAGCTAATTCAACTTTGAATTGGTATTAACTGTGCCACTATAGATGATTGGATAGAAATTTTGACGCGGTTGTTCGACGAATCTCACCCGTTATATGCATTGCTTTATAAAGAGCTAGTAGATAAACAACAAGAGTGGAAAAGAAAAAACAGTAACAACAAAAAAAAAAACGCCCAAAGATAATTTTGTTTCTCCATACATCAGAGGAAGCAAAGCTCGAAAAGTTTCCCTTTCGAGCCAAGAAACTATTATCCGATTTTCTTTCGTATGTATATATCTGTTATCTTCGTCATGCGTGTTTTGTGAACGCTGTAATGGTGCTATGCTGCGTTAACATGGCTGACACGTGAAGCAGATCATTTAGTGCAATTGTCGTAAAAGGATCGAGTCGGAAAGGACGGCATCTGAGCCAACGGAATAAATACAATCATCGAAAAGAATTTAATCTTATCTTGTGCGCATCGCTTTTACGGTGGGAATTAATATTTTTTTTCATCATAAAGCGTTCGTGTCAGCAGAGGTTTATGGGAAATGGCATCGGAAGCAGTATGTTGTGCATAACGCAGGAAAATGTTGCATTAAGCCAATAACTCAGACGACCTGAATGCCCAACAAGACATTCGGGCGCATTGCTTTTATCACCTCGATTTATTCCTTGGCAGATTAACATTTCACCAGCGTTCTTCTTTTCCTTTCTTTTTGTTTTGTTATTTTGCTTTTTTTCCCCTTTTATTAGTTATTTCATTTATCTTTGCTTCTACTGTTTTTTGACGTTACAGATCTTCTTTTTCCTTCTATCTTTTCTTGTATCACTCCAATTCTAACGATACGTCAATATATCTATAAATTTAATTAAATTATCTATTCATCAATATAAATGTAAATATATTTGATTATGTAAATATATATGCATAAACATATGTACAACCACACACACACACACACACACATATATATGCATATGCATAGATATTAATATACATTTACATATGTGTGTGTGTGTATATATATATATATATACACATATATATATGTATATATGCGTGCATATATATATATACACACACATACACACACACACACACACACACATATATATGCGCATATATACATATATATGTATATATATGTCAATATATATATATATATATATATATATATACATATGTGTATATGAAAAACATATATAAACCTATATTTATGGACATATATATGCATAGAAATATATATATATATATATTTATATATTCATACAAATATATATATATGTGCGCGCGCGTGTGTGTGCGTGTGTGTACGTATAAAGATTGTAAATTGTTATCCTAGCGAAAAGCAAATATTTTCGAAAGAATATGTCCGCTAATTCTTTAAAAAAAATTATTAGTTTTTTAATTATTATGATTATTCTATTTACTCATGCTTAATGTGTTTTGGACATTTCAGTCCAGGCCAGGCAGCAAGTGGTGTTTAAATTATGCCTTCAAGTGAATTGATTTTATACTATATATTGTTCTGATTGATTTATTTGATTCGTTTTCTTCCAGATTTCATCATGATTGTCCCTTTAGAGTTAATTGTTCATAAAGATTTTATACATTCAATTTAGGTTTTTGTCGGTCTGTTTCAAATATATATGATTTAATTTGAGTTCGAATACTTATCTTTTGTGTCTTATATATAAAAGATACACGCACAAACACACACACATGTGTGTTTGTGTGTGTCTTTTTTATATGCGTGCATGCACACACATATATATGAGGATGAATGCTTACGTATTCATACATTCGAACATATATACATATATATATATATATATATATATATATATCAGTGGCATCTGGTGGATATATTGGGTGTGAAAATATATTTCCCCATTCATCTATGTGTTTTAAGGTAGTCGGTATATATATATATATATATATATATATATATATATATATATATATAACATATTGACCCTGGACCAAGCCGTCAATCGGGGGTTGCTCCTGTGTGAATAAGTGGAAGAACAGCGAAACAGCTGCCTCCGTTTGAAAATATCAGAATATCACCTTGACCTGTGGACGTGATTGAATTCGGTGATGGTGGCAAATGCGTATGCCCACAGGAAGCAGGTAGACGTCAAACCAAAATATAACCAGGACACTGGCGGCAGTCAGTTACAGTTACAGTTGGGGCGAGTTGGAGATAGGATGCCAGCGGAGTGAGGACCAGCTCCAGACAGAGGGCTTGGGCCCTCAGTGACCCACGGTTGAGCAGCCCTGCCAGAGTACGAAAGAAGTGCTGCTATGGTCAGTAGAACTTGGGGTCAATATGTAGTAGTCTGTCCCCATCTCCAACTCACCTCTCACACAAAAGAAACATCACCCTTTCGAGAATAAAGTGTGAGAGGTATATTTTATAAAGAAGTGTGTTCTTCGTTCATTGAAGTCGTCATTATTGTTGACTATGTTTCTGCATATATCTTTATATATATGTATATGTATTATTTATATGTATGTGGCTATAAAACATATATATATATATATATGTATATATATATATATATATGTGTGTGTGTGTGTGTGTGTGTGTGTGTGTAGTCTCTGTTTAATGTAGTTTTAAATATCCCTTTGATTTTTTTTTCTTTTATTTGGATTAGTTGAGTGTTCATCCGTCTTTTATATGGGCATGATCTTAATGTTTCTTTGCTGAATTCATGCAGTGCTTTGATACATTACATTTTCTATTTTCCGGTCATTTAATGGTGCTTTCATTTAAAGAAAATCTATTGTTCAATGTTTGTATGCATCATACATCGATTTTTCATTGCTAAGTAAATTTGTTTATGTCGACTAATTTTTTGAATTGCAGAGGAAGGTTCTATTTATCATACTTTTTTTTTCGGTTTCACGAAAGTACAGGATTTTCATTCAATGATTATATTACACACTCTATAGCTATCATTTCTACATTTTCAAACTTCATGTTTATGTTTTTAAGTTTTTGGGTGGTTATTTTGCTTTTAATGGTTTTTGTTATTTAATATGTTTGTATTCCTTTCATTTCTTTTTTAGCTAATCTCATTTTTGATATTTCTGTGAATAACTGTGACTTGTTTTTGTTGTAATTTGAAACATATTCTAAGGGGTGTGTGTGTTGCCTTGTTTGTTTTTGTTTTTTTGCTTTTTTGTTCAGGATCGGTAGTTGGTCAAATGGTATTTTTTTCAGTAAATTGCTCACCTGCTTCTTTTATAATTAAGTCGTTGTTTCCTGTTTATTTCTTTGTTTTGGCGAGAGGTTGTTATGTATGTTTTTTTCTTCTCTTTTAACGTTACAGAGCTTTTTTGAATAATTTATTCACCATACTTTTATTACCTTTGTAAGGGAATGATTTGGATATTTTTTCTACGGAGGCGTCTGTATTTTCTTTGTTATGAAATTTTTCTAGTCATGTACATTTTCATTCAAATGCACTGGGGTCCCTTTTTTATTCTCTTAGAAAGCTTTTTGGGGGAGTCAAAATGTTAGACTAACTTTTTTTTATTAATTAATCTGTTTTGTGTCTAATTTATGTTGATTGATTGATTATTTTTGACTTAATGTTTTGTTTTTTTTTGGTATGTTACGTAGATTAGTTTTCTAGTTTCGGCCTAGGTTGCCTAAAATAGTTTCTCCCTTTTATATTATTTCTTGATTAATTTGTGTTGCCTAAAAAGGGTCCTCACCTTGTTATCATCTCTAGGGTAGTCAGTGTGATTCCTTTCCCCAATATGGGGTCCACTTTTGCAGATTTTATTTAACCCATTCTGCATTTGTGGGTATGCAAGATGGTTGGGTAATTTTTTGTGTGTGTGATGGTATGTATAGGGATTACGTTTATATTTGCCTAAAACTTTATTTTTCTAAGGGGTTGTTATTCTTAGGGTAGTTAGGTCAATTCTTGGGTTTAATGAAATGCATGGGGCTTAATTTTATCTGTGTATGTTCTGCGTATGTGAAGTGGTGTGAACTGCTGTGTTTTGATGATTCCATTTGTTATGTCGACATATGTGTCTGGGGTAGTGTGTATTCTAATATTTTTCTATTCTATGGTTTTCCTTTAGGCAGATGTGTGAAATGTGTGGTTTTTGTCAATTGTATGTGGTTGATTGTGTACGTTTTTATTGTCTTTTGTTTCCTTGGTTTCAGTTTTTGATCCTCTCCTCTGAATTTTTTTTTTCGTTTACTTTTGGGCTAGATTTCAAAATCATGAAGTTTTTCTGTTCAATATATTTCGGATGTTTCTTCCTCTTTTGTACATTTGTTTCCCCACTTTTGATAGAAATTATCGCGTTATTGTGTGGTAAAGTTCTTTCGATTCAGTCCTCAGTTCTTGATCTATTTCTAACTATTTCTTGTGGAATGTGTTGTCCACTCTTCTAGTAGTTCTACTCGAGTTTTTGATATTTTTCTCACTTCTGGTCTCATTTTTAAAAAAAATTCCTTAATTGTTTTTTGAAATGAAAATTTCATTTATTTGCACGAGAAATATGTAAATTTTAGATGTCTCATGATTTAATTGTATTGAAGAATGTGATCTTCCTTTGATTTAATATTTAGTAGTATTCCTCATATTTCAGGTTTTTATTTTGTTCGTTTTGCAGGCTTCCTCTCGAGAGGATTTTCACTACATTCTTTAGGTATACATACTGAGTTTCATAATAGTTTTCTTGAGATTCTGGTCTACTTTGTTCTGGTTGGTTCCATGTCGTTTAGATGTTATGTTATCAGTGATAGTGTATATTTTTGTGTGTAATTATTTATTTCCTCTCAGAGAAATATTTTCTCGTTGACTTTTGTGAGTATTGCAAGTATATAGTTCATAATGTGTTTTCCTTTTTGTAGAATTCTTGCGTTTTCGGATTTATAAAAAGATTGTTGTTAGTGTAACGAGAGAAAAGTGAATATTTTAGAGTTAATTATCAAATTTGATATTTTTAATTGTAACTCCTTTTATATATATATTGAGAGAGAGAGAAGAGAGAGAGAGAGAGAGAGAGAGAGAGAGAGAGAGAGAGAGAGAGAGAGAGCGAGAGAGAAATTGTATACTTGGTAAATCCGACAAGATGAGAAAAAATTAAGTTGAAAAGTGGATAAAGCGAAGCACTAAAAATGGATTCAAAAATGTTAGTTCGTCTTTACTTAATTTTGATGAAATCTTTCAGAAATAAAGACAAAATATCATTATTGAATCCGTTGTCAGTAATTCAGTTTATCCACTTTCAACATAATTTTCGCACACGCACACACACACACACACACACACACACACACACACACACATATATATATATATATATATATATATATATATATATATACACACATATATATGTATGTATGTATGTATGTAAAGGAGAAAGATTTATCCTCAATCCTTTTGCCCAGTCGGCTGGGGCTGTAGAATAGACCGACTGCTTCTCTGCAGAGGGGTAAGACCCCCCTCAACGAGTGTCCTGGATATGACACTAAACAATCTGATGGTGAGGTTCCAGCAATGCTGGAGCTTTGGGGAATACGGAGTACCCCTTCATTGCCATCGCTCCTAGGTCCACTCTGGCCCGGAGTGGTAGCACCTGATAAGGGTCCTATCTATAGGTTAAATAGAACTAAACCGTGCTTCTTTCAATATACTGATTTTTGCATTTAAACTTTGTATTTATGCTAAACTGAATTGTTTGAAATATAACTGTTTTGACATTAGAACTGCGTACTAGTGCTGAACTGAATTGCTCGAAATAGAAGTGTTTTTGACGTCTGAACTGTGTACTTATAGTGAACTGAATTATCTTAAATAAAATTGTTAGACATTTAACTCTGTGTATTGCCCAGTCAGCTGGGGCTGTTGAATACACTGACTGCACCTCTGCAGAGGGGTACCCCCCTCAACGAGTGTCCTGATATGACACTAAACAATCTGATGGTAAGGTTCCAACAGAGCTGGAGCTTTGGGGAATGTGGAGTACCCCTTCATTGCCATCTATGGGTTAAATAGAACTAACAGCATACTTATGCTAAAATAAATTGTTTGAGTAAACTGAATAGCTTGAAATAGAAGTGTTTGGACAATTAAACCGTACTTACATTTAAACTACGTGATTATACTTAACTGAATTATTTGAAATAGAACTGTTTTTGGCATTAAAACTGTATTTACAATTAACTGAATTGTTACATATAACTGCTTGAATAGTTTGAAATAGAAATGTTTTTGACAAACTGAGTACTTATGCTTAACTGAATTGTTTTAAATGTAACAGATTATTCACATAAAAATTGATTTGGCGTTAAATAACCTTCAAAGGTTGATATGCCATAAAACCCAACAAATCAAATGAAATCTCAATCCTTGACCGGAAATTGACACAATTATTAGGTCGAGTCATACCACAGACACAACAACATTACTTGATGATTCGTAACTTAACACTCACCATTAGAAGCTACAGATCAAAAGTAAGTGTAGCAATCCAGGGAAGAGGGTACCGTCCTACTCTAAACATCGGTGTTGTAGCTATTGGTAAGGGAGCCTTCGGATCACCCTCGACTATTGTCCACCAACTTGATTATGTATAATTTCATTGACATGCTCCAATGTTACTTATTTGTAACCATATGTCACGGCTTCATATAAATTTCAGCGTTTCGAGCATTGGGCGTTTCTCACTTAAAAGTTTTGCTTAACTCTCTGTTCTTTGAAAATATCTCGGTTCATGTCAAAAATCATTTCTGGCTTCTGTTATCCTATAACCCAATGCAGTTTATTGAGACGATCAGCATCTCCAATTGACCATACCAAAACCCGGGAAGATATGAAAAGGAAAAGATTTAGCTGGATATCTTGACATTTAATACGAAACTTCCTAGTCGACGATGTCATTATCCTCGATAACGTTTTGTGAGTAAATATTATTACACATCTACTGACATATTTATATAACATCATTCATTATTCTCCCTTTGCTGGCGGGGTTTGAAAGACATTGACTGTATTCTCTACATAGGGGTAGAAATTACCGACAAAGTAAAGTTTGTTCTGGTTAAAATCAAACTACATCCATTGGCTAGGCTCTAGTTTTGGATTTATAGTCTATCCTGAAATGGTAGCAACTGCTTAAACTACTAACTGTAGAATACTCAGCGTAATTCTTCACAACGAGGTATTTGTAACTAAGCAGTTTGTGACCAGAAAACTGAAAGCATCAACCCACCCCTTTAGCTCTTAGGTTGGCTAGATGGGCAGAAAATTTCACTTGATACAATCAATTACAAGGCCATGCCAAGCACCAATCAAGAGCCTATTCTTCAAATTGCTCTTGGGGTCTACAAACACCCAACAATTTCTATCTTAAAAGTGCAAGTACGCGTTAAGAAAAAAAAAAATTTTGGCGTTCGAAGTATGTCAGTAATCTGCATCTGAGGCTCCAGCCCTGAAGTTTAGGAAATGTGAATTACCATTTCATAACAATTACTCTCAAGATCACTCAGTTTTGGATTGGCAGTACCTGTTAAGATACCATCTATGGGTCAAAAAGAAGTCTTCAATTATTTACCTAGATTTATTATCGTACTTTATTTAAAATCATAAAGCTATGTGCAAATTGTTTGTATTGCATTGGACTATTTGATTAATAGAGTTGCTAATTATCAATATCTATACATGAAAACATTTAGCTATGAGCAACCAACTGATTAAAATTAAATAGAGTTATTAATGTTGAATAGAAATAGTTAAATCTAGATAAATGTGTGCAAGCAAATGAGCCCTTAAAAGTTGTCTAAGAATAAAGTTCCTAACAAAATATACACTTTGAAATTATATATATATATATATATATATATATATATATATATATATATATATATAAAAACAAGATTTGTCATTAAAATGACCCATAACCATCGAGCATATATGGATCAAATATAGAATTTTTACATTATTACAAATCGATAGTTATATAGTAAATTGCTTTGTGCAAATTATTAATACGCTTAAAACCATACAACTGGAGGGCAGTTTATTTGTGTGTGTGTATTTTTCCTCGATCTGTCGACATATCACAATAAGTTGATTTCCTCCTCTTCAGAGGGGTAAGAATCCCCCATCAAAAAAACAATTGATCAAGATTACATAAAGCAACATCCTGTGACAAGGCTGCAGTTTTGGAGCTGGTGATTGTAAAGTCAATCCTTCTTTGATTTTCTCCTAAGATTATTTTGACATCGATTAGTTGTACTAATAGGGTTTCTTTCCTAATCAAAAATATGCTTTTTACATTTAGATCAGTCAGTGTTTTAAATCATTCTCTTGGGGAAATGATTATAATGCTTGAAACCATATATTCTTTCTGCAAATTCTTATTATAATGTATGCATACTTGAAAGCTGTAATTAATTATTAAATATTATAATTTATTATAAATTTTTATAATCAGTTATTTAATAATATACCAGCTTGTAAGAACTAGCTTTGATATTAAATGATCAAGAAGAGTTTGCATATATTAGACCCAACCAACTTTTATTTTATTCGTCTTAAACATTAGCGTTTTTAATTTTTATATATGAAAATCTCTTATAAATTCTATATCAAAAAAATCTCTTCTAAATTTTATATCTGGAAATATATTCTAGATCTTTATATTTGTAATTCTAGTCTAACTTAATTCTATCTGGAAAGGTATTATAATCTTTTATATCTGGAAACCTATTATGAAATTTTTATACCTGGAAATTTATTCATTTATTCTATATTTTAAAATCTTACCAATATATTTTTATATCTGGAAATCTATTAATTTATTTGATATTATAAAATCTTACCTATATTCTTATATCTGGAAATCTATTCATTTTATATATTCTAAAATCTTACCAATATTTTTCTATCTGGAAATCTATTCAATTTTTTTATATCTATCTAGCGAGTGATCAACTGATTAATATTTTACTGTTGCTCAAAGCTCTTGATTTTATAAAAATATTTCTGCTCTTGATTACGCAAATATATTTGCCAATAAATCCTCATTTATTTGCTTTTCATACTTTCACCTCTTCCATGTATTATTCACCTTCCTTGTTTCATTCGTATATTCATTCAGGTTTTTATTCCCATCTGCATTTATGCTCTGTTTTGATCTCTATTCTTTCTAATATATTTATATTTATTTCATCTGAATTCTTTTTTATTTATTATTAAGAAAACTCTACCGGCCTTCATATTTTATCGTATTCTCATTTCCTTCATTTTTTGTTGCCTCTTATCATTTTCAATCTTATTATTTTCAGCATATGATCACGTTCGTCGTTCTTTTTTAGCTGTATATATCATGCCTTTTTCTCTATTTTATCACACGAACCCATATTTTTTTCCTTTTTATTATAAACTTACCCTAAAACCATCTTCACTCGTTTCTTTTTCATTGCTCTGGAACGGAACAAAACTCAACTCATCCAGTAAAACAATGTATTCAATTATATTACAACAATTTTTTAGATTCTATTTATGTACTGTATCGCAAAAATCAGTTGTATGTTCAATATTTCCAACAACGCTATATTTCAAATTTCATTAGATATTTTCATGCGAAGCCTAATAAAACATTGCTTTCAGATCTTATGCTGACACAGGATAAGTTGCTATTTCGGAGTGGAAAACTGGCTTTTAATAAATGCATTATTTTAATTGTTCATGGGGAACCTCATAATATCTTATCACTTGATGCATTCTGCTCTCAGTAGAGGATTCTTCAACAAGGTCACATATTTCTGAACTTAATTTTACAACCAACTTGGGTGGTATCCCAAACTCTACTAACGTTAGCTTTTAAGTATATATATTTTTGCACATATGTTCAATGGTGCTAGATGTATGGACTTGGCTAGCCGAATTCAATCCTGTAAAAAGCTACTAAAATTTAACTTAGCGCTAATACGCATGGGAAAGTATTGTAATTTACGAAGACTCTTTGCTTTGATGTAGCACGTGGCCGAATGAATGGGGTACCAAAGAAGACTCGAACTCACTTGTGTAGGTTTGCTAGCCATTACACGACCAAAGTTGCCCACACACGGGAAAGTATTAATTCAAACAAATATCTCACCAGCTATTAGTCAATTATTGGACGAGCCTAGTTTCTTTAACAAAGGTAGGTCAACCTGTAAATGGGAAATAAAAAACTGAATTAAAACTTGATGTAGGTCTGGAGAGAGATGAGCTCTGTCACCCTATTTCAGCCCAATGTACGGTTTATGAATTGGAGGCGCCCTTGGTGTAATAAATATTGTCGTATGAAATAGACACGGCAGGACGAGTTCGGATTCTAGAAATGTTTACTTTTCACATTGCGCTGATATTCTTTCGAGTGGTATGAATCCGACTTATCTTCCTCCAGCTTTTAGTAAAATAGTTGAGTAGACAAGGTTATTTAAGCCTTGGTAAGGGAATCAGTCTAGGAAAAGGTAAACTCTGAATTCAAATCTGTTAAACTTACTTAAAAATTGACCATGTGTCATATCCTGCTTGAGCGGGGGAGTTGTATAAATACATTCACGAATAACCCACATATGACCAACGTAGGTTAAGGGACCTGTGAAGAGAGATATTGATAAATTCGTAGATTAATGATAGAAACAGCATTTATTTTACCGAAGAAACATTTATTTGTCATATAAAACCCTTAATATTCAAAGCATTAATCCGAACACTTTCTCGTTAATAGATAATTTGAATAAAATACATTGCCCATTTTGGCTCAAAACAAAGAAACTTCTTATAATTTAATAGCAAGGCCACGTTGGTAATAAGTTGCAAAAAAAATCTAAATGTTTGAGTGAATGTGTACATGTGAGCATCAACTGAAGCAGAAAAGGCAAATAATGCCTCTTGTTATTTGAGCAGAATTAGTTATCTTGACAAATTTACATACAGTGGTGGAAATAACTATAAGACTCCCCATTGAATTGTTAATAATTTTCTTATTACTGCATAACTTCCTTTGAAAATGTGTGTGTGGTACTTAGATTAGATGGGTATTAATATACATATTCGATTTTATAACGTTTAAAGAATTGAGAAATATACGTTTTCGAGGGTGGAAATAAGTATTAGACAGTTTTGAAAATTAGTATTTAACAGCAAAATTGTACAAAAATACAATATTTTCACCTACTTCTCTTTAATTGATATACTTTAACAGACGTGTTTTGAATTGCATCAATAAATTTTCTGAGAGTTTGAGATGGAATTTCATTCCAATACTGTTTAATGGAATGTTTTAATGTTCTCAAATTGACGTTTATTTTTGTATACTCATTTTGACAAAATTCTCCACAAATTTTCTTTTAGATTCAAATCAGGAGACTTAGTAGGCCAATCTAAAACTTCTATATTTTTTAAAATTTCAAACCAGTCTTTTGTGACGTTAGAAGTGTGTATGAATTCGTTGTCCTGTTGAAAAATGGGATTATCGGCGTCTAGACGATTCACAATTGGGAAGACTTTTCCCAACACATTGATATATACTGCAGAGTTTTGTTTCTCTTCCATCAATACTAAATCAGCCTTTGAAGGCGCAGAAAAAGCTCCCCAAACCATAACTGATCCTCCTCCAAATAGTCCTTTTGAAAATAGCTGCTTCTTCATTCTTAAATCATGTCAATAACACTGAGAGCCGTTCGGTCAATCCAAATTAAACTTTTTCTCATCAAAAAACACCACGGTTTCCCATTTCTCTTTTGTCTCTGTTATTTTTTCTTAACTCAATCTACGTGCACCTTTTTGCATTTAGCAGTTAAATCACGGCCTGTATCCTTGTTTCGATATACGAGATTTGGCGATTCATGGAGAAGTTGACGTGCTCTTCTTTGAATAATGGGTAAATTCTGAAAATTTTGCAAATCTCTTGAGCTTGATTATCCTTTTGAAGCTTCTAGAAAAGGTCGACGTCTGGTTGCATTTGCAATTTATGATGGACGGCCTGGGCGTTTTCTGGTGCCATACGATTCAGAGACCTTTAGATAATTTCTCACAACTATTCGGGTCCTTGAATTCTCTTGCAATGAATGTTAGAGATCTTCCTTCCAGTTTATAGGCAAAAATTAGCCCTTTTTCATCTTCATTAAGTGGGGAGTTCCCAGGCATTTTCCAGTAACTGTATTCAATTATGAAATGTTTCAATAGGACTCACAAAGCTTAAAATCATGATAAGAATCTTTTTATAATTTGCGCATGCACTTATTCTTCTTTCGGCATTCCGAAGTAAACCAGGTATGCAATTTTACAAAACTGTCGTATAATTATTTCCACCCAAAAAAATGAAGTTTTCTTAATAACATTTTTTGGTGGAAAGTTGTTATAAAATCGAAAATGTATGCTAATACCCATCGGATCTAGTTACCACGCAAATATTAAGAGGAATTTGAGCAGGAATTAGAAAATTATTGACGATTTAATGGGGTGGTAATTTACTAAGCTTTTTGCTTAGATGTAGCACAAAGGCCGCATGAATTGGGCACCCAATAAGAATGACGATTTAATGGGGTGTCTTATACCTATTTCCACCACTGTGTATATATATATATATATACACACACACACACACACACATATATATATATATATATATATATATACACACACACACACATACAAATATATATATATGTGTGTGTGTGTGTGTCTGTGTGTCTTGTAAAAAGTTACAAAAAACATTGCTGTTTTTATTCATTTATTAATTTATCTTGTATCATTGGAAGAATGTATGTATCGGCCAGGGAAGTATAACAGTTCACAGTATCTTAAAATTTTCAAACAGCTGTGACAACAAAATATATTCAATCGTGGAAAACCTGATCAGATTCGGTGTAAGAATTTGAAGACACTATTACGTGACTATCCCGTCTTGTTTCCGACATAATATGCAATGCTTAAATGTCTGCTCAGAATTTGGTTAAACAAACAAATTAAAACTATAAAAAGCGAAATAATAGACGGATACGCTGTCTACTTTCGAACGAAATAGGATCTTCTTAAGCTAAAGCAAAACATGCAAATAAAATAAATCGTGTACCATTTCCATTTGCATAAAGGTAACATAGTATCACTAAAAAACAAACTAAATTTCTCATTCTGATTCTGTATAAGAAACGTCATTCCGTCAAGAAATTTGATTAATATTACACCTTACGAATTCTTCACACCAACACTAGCCGCTCGTCTTTCACTGGAGTCTCAGTATCATTAAGTCTCCTCAAATCTCATTATTGTGGCCTAATTCAAGCATTTTGAATGGTCTCGTCCCGTCATCCGATTTCCAACTTTTCCAGCTCATGTGTTGTTGTTGTCACCTCATGTCTCCAGGACTCTTCGGAGTATTCTAGCCGTTCTCAACATTGCAGTAGTTTGGATCGTCTGCACTCATCCTCGTATTTCGAATTTCTCTATCCCCTGTACCAATCTTTTGGAAACTGTACTGATCACGCCAATTAAAATTGGTATCACTATCACTTTCATGTTCCGTAGATTTTTTCAATTCGTTTGCAAGGTCCAGGTATCTATTCCTCTTTTCTTTTTCTTTCAGTTTTACCCTGTGGTCCGCTGGAACGGCAAAGTCCACTATTGGGCTGGTAGTCTTTTTTGTTGACTATCACTAGGTCTGGTCGTCTGGCCGAGTTTAGAGGATCTATTTGTATCTTAAAATCACAGAGAATGCTTTACGTTTCATTTTCCTGGACTGATTCTGGATTGTGCATATACCATTTGTTCCTATGTTCAAATTTAAACTTATAACACAAATCCCAGTGGATTACCTTGCCCACCCAGGTGTGCCTAGTCTTATACTCTCTATACACTAATTTACTGCATTATACTCTCTTTGTGCTAAATTATCATCTTAACTATTTTCAAGTTTTTTACATCAGTTTTCGCTGATGGTCTCTCACAGGAGTTTTAGTGAAAGTAAGTCTCATCAACTCTCCTGGATTCTTCTTAAAATTTTGGCCTATTTCAATAATGCTGTCATTTGGAAAGTATCGCTAAGTCCTCTTATTTCCAATTTTTCCAGTCCCCGTGCCACTCCTTTGATGAATGTACTAATAGCACCAATTAAGATTCATACAATCGTCACTTTCATATTCAACGGTTTTTTTCCATTCCCTAGCAAGGTCCAGGTACTTATACTTATTTTCGCTTTCTTTCAATTTGACTCTGTGGTCAGCTGGGACAGCAAAGTCCTCAATTCACCATGTCCTCTTTTTTGTTGATTATTTCAAGGTATGGTCGTCTGGCAGAGATCAGGTGATCCGTTTATATCTCAAACTTCCAGGGAAGTTTGTGCATCTCATTCTCCAGGACAGATTTAAACTTAAAGTTCTACCACAATTCTCAATGGATCACCTTGTTGTGTCTAGTCTTATACTCTTTCTCTGTTGATTTTTTTATGTAATTGATGGTTTCGTCTCTATCACCACATAATCTTCACCTGCTCCTTTGTTGCATTTTATCTATTCTTGCTTTGATATGATAAGCGCTTATGGCGTTTTTTTGTGCTGCGATTTGAAGAGATTCAGTTTCTTTTTTAAGGTTTTCCTGTCTTAGACAAGTTCACGTTTTCTTGTGTGAGATGTCGCTTGTTATTCGTTTAAAACTCTCATAGAGTTATCTTTCTTCCGATTTTTGATTTCTTGTTATTTCCGTTACTTTGGTCCTCATGTTATAAGTACTGGTTCTGGTGGCTGTAAACAGTCTTTCTCCAAGCTTTTCAATATAATCTTTGTGTCGTGGTATCCATGTATTCAGTACTTGCAAACCCTCTTCCTCCTTCTTTCCTTGACACATAGAGTATGTCAACGCCATCTTTGGGATGTCAAGCCTCATGTATGGTCATTATTTTCTTGTACTCTGGTCCATTTGTTTAACTTGCTCCCTCGTCCACTTTAAGAATGGTTCTTAGTATCTTATTAGGAGGATAGCCCAATTATCATCCTTTTGATAAGGTTTCTGCGAAATAGTTTTGTTTTGAGTAGCCTTCGTGTTCACCAGAGATGTTTTTTATAAAAATTCTTCTTTCATCTACTAGTTTGATGGTGTCAGCTTTCAATATTTTCAAGTATTTGTTGGATTCCTATTCACTAAGAGTTCTAATTTTTTCTTTATTTGTTACTTTTATTCGGTTCATCATGTGTTGTTTCCCGCTTCTTTTCATTATAAGCATGGTCTATTTATCTATGGCAAATCCCATGCCTATAAACTCACTCTATATTCTTATTGTGTGTATTAGAGTTTCCAATTCTTTTATGTTTTTTGCAAATAGTTTCATGTTATCCATTTACATTTGGTGATTTATCTTTTCCTGCAATATAGTAAGTCTATATCCGGCTGTGAATTTTCTGAGTCGGATCATCGATATTAGAAATAGTTATGGTGATAGAGTGCCTCCTCTTATTATTACTGTGAGTTTTGAGCCCTAGTTTAACTGGCGATGTTTATTGGAGTCTGATTGAGAGTAGAAATGCTGTGATCTATATAGTCTCATATCTTCCTTGCGTCTCTTATTCCTCTAGTCTCCTTTTCGAGCGTTTAGTGAGCGTTGCAATTGTTATTGATATCACAGCCACCTTCATATTGTGTAGCTTTTTCAGCTCTTTAGCAAAATTCTGGAATTTTTCAATGTTCTTGCTGTATTTCATTTTCATTCTTTGCTCAGTTGAAACTGCTGCGTCCACTTGATTAAAAGTTCTTTAAACTTTTTTAATAAATTAACTCTAGGTCTGGTCGTCTGTCTAGTATTAGGTTATTACTTTGTATCTTAAAATCACTGAATAATTTATATGTTAATAATGATTTATTTCTTACGACACTTAATCACATGTTGCAATCTTACAGGGAATTGATGGGCATTGGTGGAACAGGCAAACGTTCCAGTCAAATGCTTCTAACTAACTTACTAACTCAAACTTATTTCTAAATTCTTACAGTGATATGACCACATGACTTCTTTTACCATTCACAGTCTTGGTATCAAATGCCTCTTAGTTCGTCTCTTAGTGCCCAATCTAAATGACCCCCGATCTTTTCTTTATAATACTGTTTTTAGAACTTATTAAAATACGCTTTTATTTAATGACAATAATAATTTTTCAAGCTATTGTGTAACTCAAATAATCTTTGGTCTTCAAGTAATACAACGCCAAATTTGAAAATGAAACACAAATCGTAAATAACTAGAATTCCCTTCATAAATACCATATAACTGATAAACAAATGATTATTGTTTAATAGGAAAATATGTAGATATTCAGATTTAGAAATTTACCTGATTAAAGCGTAAAAACCGCAAACTTGCACATTTTAATTGATATGAAAGCCGAAAGAATAAATTAATGAATAAAAATGTACATGAATTTATACTAAAGTAATAGAAAATTAAGAAAAATTGTGAAATATAAGTATGTTTTTAGGATTTGCAACTGTAATATAATATCAGACCCTGAAAATAGTCACTTATCGTGTTTTTCATATAGGATCCTTCGTCTCGAAAGCAAAGCTGAAATAAAAAAAATGGCAATACATTACGGTGTTATATTACCAAAATTAAAATCCTCGTCATCAAAAAATATAAAGAATATAAACAGGTAAACGAATAAAAGCTTGTTGAAGATATCCGTCGTTATATCTGTAGATGCTATAAGATATACATGATGGAAATAATTTTAAATACTATATATATAGTAGTTGATTGAGTAGAGTGTTAGCCAAGAGTCTAGAAGATCGGGGTTCAATATCAGGTCGAGTAATACAAAAGAATAAAAAAACTGGTACTAGATGAAGCCTTGCTTAACACTCAACATTATAAGGTAAGGGTCAAGGGTAATGTAGAGCAATCAAAGGAAAGGGGTAACGCCCGCTCCTACACCTTGTTGTTGTAGCTATTGGAAAGGGACCATTAGCGTCACCCTTGATTACGGTTAACTTACTTACTATATATGTGTATATATACACACACACACACACGTATATATATATATATATATATATATATATATATATATATATATATATATATATATATATATATATATATATATATATATATATATATATATATATATATATATATATATATATATAAGTAATTAGATTTCTCTCTAAAATATTGAACGGTAAACGAGAGATATAGTTGATCACTACTGATAGAAACCCTTAACCAGAAATTTTATAAAAAAAATGAAAATTATCTCAGAATAAAAATTCATTTAAAAAGTCTGTCGTCCTCTAACCCGTGTGCGTGCTCACACACACACACACACACACGCACACACACATATATATATATATATATATATATATATATATATATATATATATATATATATATATATATGACATGCGTACATATATATATATATATATATATATATATTGAAAGAGAGAGAAATAGAGAGAGAGAGAGAGAGCGAGAACGAGAGAGAGTTATACATACACTATATAAACATATATTTATTTACACATTATATGTATATGTGGGTGTATTTCCCAAACCTTCAACACGAGCAGAATGTGACTCAAGGCCAATTTTTAAGCGGAGTTTAACCTGTTTGTATTCAGAATTTTCTTTCACCTTGACTGGTTAACATACCAAGGTAAAAGGGATCTTTCTGCCATACAATGTATTTATAGTTGGTGAGAAAATATTTGAATTCACACTATTCAGAAGAGCATCAGTACTATGCGAAAGGCAAACAGTCTTATACATGTTTTGAAGTTTACTCAGCTTGTCGATTTCCTAAGGCAATAGATATTATACCATGAACCTCTTTCTTTATTTTTTCTTCCTTTCTTTATATATATATATATATATATATATATATATATGTGTGTGTGTGTGTGTGTGTGTGTGTGTGTGTGTGCGCGCACGCGCGTGAGAGGACAACAGACTATTTAAATAAAAATGTATTCTAAGAAAATATTCATTCTTTAATTTAATTTCTGGTTAAGGGTTTCTAGCAATAGTGACCACCTGTATATCTTTTTTACCATTCAATAATTTTGATACAAATCCATCTTTTTATAAATATATATATATATATATATATATATATATATATATATATATATATATATATATATGTTGCGTAGCCATATCCACGAATATGGCCATGTGCGAAATAGACATGTAATGTTCATAACGATAGAATTTATAAAGAACAGGAATCTCAAAAACACGTAACTACTTCTTGTTCAGGTACGAAACCTTTTTATTAACTTTGAGTTAAAGGTTTCGACGTAAGGAGGAGAGACACAATCTTCTATGCTGTCTTATTCATTTGGCCCCCAACTCGAGCAACCCCCATCAGGCGCACGTTCGCCTCGCGCCTGCGAGCTCCAAAATCGATCCATCTCGTTCGGCGTCCAAAACCCGACTCTTATTTTCTTCAAATTCTCACACAAACTTCTGCGTGCTTCCTGTGCGTGACGTCACCCGCACCTTGTCATCCAGTATCGTCTCGGACTGTTATGACATCTGAGTGACACCTCCATCCGCTTGCGCGCACCCGCGTTAACACCTGCTTCTATTTTACACCCAACCAACCCATGCGCCGAGCCGAAAGGTTCTCAGCCCAACTAAACTCAAAGGCATGAACCGAAATCCCCCGGCTATTTCATAACATATATATATATATATATGTGTGTGTGTGTGTGTGTGTGTGCACGCTCGTAAAAACAGTCTATATTGTCTGCATTGAAATAAGTTGTTGGCGACCATAGTCGAGGGTAACCCGAAGGCTCCCTTTTCGATAGCTACTACACCAATGTGTAGGGGAGGGTGCTACTTCTTTCCTGGATTGCTCTACTTTACCCTTGATCCGTACCTTATAATGCTGAGTGCTAAGCAAGGAAGCATCAAGTACCATTTTTTGAGTCTTTGGTATGACTCCTCCTGGGATTGAACCCAGGTCTCCCGGGCCATTGGCGAACACTAGAATGATCTATATTTACAAAATATGTATATGTTGACGGCCAAATAACATTTGAAGTATACCAACATTTGTTGTTTCCTCACCGTCAATTCTTGCCCACATGCAATCATAGCGAATATAATTTTCTGTAAAAAAAAGCCCATAAACTTGTGTTCAATAAGTTATAGTAGTAAATACGTGGATTAAATGTTTTCTTATTCTCATGTTTATTGTGGATAGAGAATTTCAGAATGATCCTCAGAGTTCGAAAATCTGTGCACAATCCACAATATATTTTAAATCATAAATGAAGCAATCTTTGAAAAAGGGCAAATTTCAAATTAATCTATTATATGTGATTATGGAAGAAATATCACTTTATAATTAGTTATCTTTCTTTTCTTAGCTTATTCTTACTCTAGAGTTTCTCTGCCCTGAACAATGTAGAATAATTAGCGTCGAAATATATCTTAATTACAGAATGGGACTTTGACATACCCACAGATCAAGAAATTAGAATGATGAAACGAATGTTTGAGAAAATTTAATATTCTTTTATGTGAATCCGCGTGACAGTAAGTTTAGTCAACATTTTAGATGCTACTACCTTGTTATGGAGATTACGTTCTTAAATCTCCCCCGGAATCTTAACTTTTATCTTCAAGAATTATCGGTATTGTTCCAGGTTCCCAACCTATGACTTGTATCCCTGTCACTTTTATGTTCCATTGATTTCTTTTCAACCCTCTGGTAAGGTCTATTTATTTCTTCGATGTTTCGATTTCCTTAACACTTTTCTTTTGCTTTTTATGGTCGGAGAGAACGTCGATATGCTCTAGTTATTAATTTTATTTTAGATTTAAAATAAGAACCGGAATTACGACTGAGAATGGATGATTTGTTTTTAGGGGAATGTTCGAGAAAACTTAATGCGTTTCCTTTTCCAGGAAAGATTCAGGTTTCTGTTTATAGCATTTGTCCGAATGGTGAAAATTTAGTAATTTGTACAATTACAAGTGGATCACAATCTCTACTCGGTCATACGAGCTTTTATTAATCTGTCCGTGCCTTAACTGTTTCATCTCTACATAATCCAGACGTGTTCCTCTGTGTCTCAGTTAATTTAAATTTTACATAGGTTTTACGTTATTATATTCCGTAGCTATTAATAGTGATTTAGTTTAATTGTTTTGTTATAAGTTTCCTATGTTTAGCAATGATCAAATTATCACGTGCTTTTTTATTTTTGAATGTTCATACAGTTATTTTTCTTCTCCTTTTATTTTTGTGAACTGTACTTAATGATTCCTCTTTGATCCGGGAGTTATTTTTATTTTTAATGTTATTCGCTGCTGTAATAAATCTCTCTTTGCTGTTGTTGATGTATTCCTAGAATTCCAAAGTTAGTGGATCAAGCATATTAGAATTCATAGTGGTTTGCTTTCCATACACATTCTTGCATATAACTTTTATTTACTTATTCCATGTCAGTTTGCAGCATTAGCTTCTTCTTCTTCTTCTTCTTCTTCTTCTTCTTCTTCTTCTTCTTCTTCTTCTTCTTCTTCTTCTTCTTCTTCTTCTTCTATCAGCCATCAAAAAAAATACTGATAATACGATGGCCAATAGAATGACAATAACTAAGAAACAAAAATGAGAAGGAAAACAACTCTGTGGGGGTTTAAATGACTAATAAACAACATCTCACCCATGGATATGGCTAAGAAAAGGAAGCTTTAAGAAAGAAACAGCATCTCTCCAAATAGCAGCACAAAACAACGCCGTAAGAACCAATCAAATCAAAGCGAGAAAAGAGGGACGCAACAAAATAGCAAATGTAGGCTATGCATTGACAGAGAAAAAGCCATGTATCTCATAATAAGCGAATGCAGAAAATTAGCGGAGAAGGAATAGAAGATTAGACACGATTGGGAGGACAAGGTGATCGACTAGGAGATGTGCAAAAAATTGAAATTTGACCATAAATACAAATGGTATATGTACAACCCAGCACCTGTCCCACAAAATGACACACATAAACTCTTATGGGACTTTGACAAACACATGGATCACCTAATCTCAGCCAGAAGACCAGACCTAATAATAATCAGCAAAAAAAGAGAACTTACAAAATTGTCGACTTTGATGTCCCGGCTGACCACAGAATAAAACTTAAAAAATGTGAAAAGAAGGATAAGTACCTTGACTTTGTAAGGAAATTTAAAAAACTGTGGAACGTACAGGTGACAAATATACCAACTGTAATTGGTGCTTATGGTACAGTAACTAAAGGTTTACTAAAGGAACTGGAGGACTTTGAAGTTGGCGGACGAAAGGAGACAATCCAAAAGACATCATTATTGAGAACGGCCAGAATACTATAAGAGTCCTGGAGACTTGGGGAAACTTACTGTCACTCAAACTCCAGTGAAAGACCATCAGCGTCAGCTGATGTGAAAAAAAAACCTATAATAATAATGATAATAATGATAATCTGTGTATACACTATAAAACTCATACAGAAAATGTCTATTGATCAACTCAACCCATATATCCCATATATGAGATCAAATGTGGCTAGCAAGTTTTTCCAGTTGGCCAATAAGCAGTTTACTGAGTCTAGTATTAAGCAAAAAAAAATATTTAACAAAATCACATTGAAAGGTCAGTTAATCTAATGCAAAGAATATGTGTACAGTAATCCGTAGCCATAATGTTAAGGTTCTTAGAGCAGGAAACTGCTACAGAGATCCCGGATGTAATTAGAACATATGTCCTCGAACGACAGGTATTTAACGATCGACATAATATAGAAATCAAGCGTTAATGTAAAAATGAGCCACCAAATGAAAGAAGAGAATAATGACATTAGATCAAGGGAAAACAATTAGGAAAAAAGATCAATATAATCCCGAACACTCTCTTACAAAAACATGCATACAGTACTTCCCTGTTTAGCTAAGTATTGAAGAAAAAAGACAAAAGAGTTAATTCTCTAAATGAATGGATAAAAAACGAATATTAAAATAGTGGATGTGGATACAAATATAGTTATTTCTGGAGAAAGAACAACATATCCTGCTGTTCAATGATAAAGATAAATTGTTAAACGAGAGAAATGAATTAATGGAAATATGCAAATATCAATTCTATTCCTTGTTGAGGCATTTTATACTGGACTGGATGTATTGCACAATATTTCTTTTTCCCTCACTTAACGCATTCACAACATTGGATGTTATTCTCTCTTCATCCTTTTTCATTCTACTTTCCTTCCTTCCGGAGTTAACTCTTTTGCGTTTTAACCATTATAATAATATATGATTGCCACCTTTTAATAACTTTGATGGTCACATTTTACTATGAATGAAACTCGTTTACAGAATGTAGAAATATGAGCTATTACCCGTATATTTTTTATCTTAGGATACCGTCAGTATATATTCAACGCTTAATTTTTTTTTTAACTTCTGGAATTCTTTATGATTCTCACTTTAATATACAAGTTGTCTCATAAAAATTCATATGATATAAAAAACTAATAACTGGACGAATTCTTGTTTAGATAATATCACATGTTGACAGTATGTATAGAAACATATCAATATTCTATGCTTACTGTTTTATTTTTTATATATAGAAATACAATTCACAAGAAAAGAAACAACTTTTAAATATAGAATTATCAGTTATTTCTACAAGGGGTAGCCGAAAATATAATAGCCCGACCAAGATATTCCCATGGAATGTGAAGAAAGTATGTTCATTTGTCATCAGAGTTCTTTTTGTGGTCCTTACATTTGGCTCACTGTTGTTGCTGAGCACAGATCCCATTTGACAAAACGTCTTCCAAATCTGACATCACGTCATCATGTGAACTTTTCTGTTAAAAGTTGTGATCATTTGACCAGGAGTTAATCATTTCAAAATATATATACAAAATTATAGCAGCGTTTCTGAAACACACTCTACCTCTCAAATGATATTGATGTTTAATCACACACACCTTTCGTGCTCGCTCACTCTGTATATATATATATATATATATATATATATATATATATATATATATATATATACCTATCTATCTATCTATCTATCTATCTATCTATCTATCTATCTAACTATCTATCTCTCTCTCTCTCTCTCTATATATATATATATATATATATATACCCACCCCTCCGCGCGGGCAGGATAAGACACAAGGTAAATTTTTTAAGCAGAGTTGAACAGGTTTTAATTCAGAGTTTTCCTTCTCCTAGACTAGTTGCCTCACCAAGGCTGAAGAACCTAGTCTGCCCTACTATTTTTCCATAGCTGGAGGGAGGATAATTGGATTCATACCTTTCCCAAGGGTATTAGTGCTATCAGTCTCGTCCAGGATTTGAACTCGTGTCGCCGTGTCCATTTCCTACGACGATAACCATTAAACCACGGGCACCTCCAATATATATATATATATATATATATATATATATATATGTATGTATATATATATATATATATCGACAGACTGACTGTTTCGTTTTATCACAACTCATCAGTGTGGCAAGACCCGCAAGATGCTTCCAGCCGAGATCGAAACCCGGCTTAATTTACGTCAACTGGATATCTTACCCAAAAGAAATCTTCAATCTCAACAGGACTTTGTTTTCGTACATATTTTTTACATATATTCCATCGGCTACCGGAGTGCTCAGTTCATGTGAAGAGCGTTGCATTCCCGTGTATGTGGTAGCTGGCAAATTCCCGACACGAGTGCTCAACCCGCGTGGGTGGTTAGAGCATATATTATGTCATCCATAGTCAAACTGTTTCGATGTATCACAACTCTTCAGTGTGGCTAGACTCACGATACTTAAAAATATCAATGGTTTATCTGAGAAGAATTCCGATAATCATTCATACAGGAATCAACTCATGAAAATATTAATAAACAATAGCATATATCCGTTATCTGTTTATCTGTATAAATAGTTACTTACAATATATATTATTAATGATAAATTTGCTGAAACACTCACAGTCACACAAATTATAAATACATTAGATTGGTTGATAAACATTTAACGGCAAGTAAACCAGTCTTAATTCTATTGTACATATTGTACATTTATACTTAGATTCACTGTAAATATGTGTCTTGAGGGTCTTTTTGCTCTCAACTATATCATGTGATATTAATACAAATAATTTACGCGTGCTTGTTTGGTTTCTAGTATTGCCATCTAATAGAAAGGTTTATATGGTCTTAAGCTATTATTTCTATTTAATCATAGTTATTTCTTAATCCCGAGTTATATGGTATCGTTGAACTAATAATAATGATACATAATACAAAATTATAGCTTCAAGTAATTTTTCTTGAAGTAAATATTTTACAGTTATATAGTATGATCTACTCGCATGAGATCCGAATGCTTTTTAAAAAGATCTATTTAACTCATAACTGGTACTACCTACTCGGGGCAGTGTGGAACTGGTAGTAAAGGCAATAAAATGGTAATCTACATTGCCAGATATCTTGATCTGAAGACTCACCACCAGATTCAGTCCCATATACAGAACATTCTTTTTTCTTGCCCAGTCAGCTGGGGCTGTAGAATACACTGACTGCACTTCTGCAGAGGGGTAAGACCCCCCCCTTTACGAGTGTCCTGGATATGACACTAAACAGTCTGATGGTGAGGTTCCAGCAGTGCTGGAGCTTTGGGGAATGCGGAGTACCCCTTCATTGCCATCGCTCCCAGGTCCACTCTGGCACGGAGTGGTAGCACCTGATAGGGCCCTATCTATGGGTTAAATAGAACTAACAGCATACTTATGCTAAAATGAATTGTTTGAGTAAACTGAATGGCTTGAAATAGAAAGGTTTTTGACAATTAAACTGGACTTACATTTAAACTGCCTGCTTATGCTTAACTGAATTATTTCAAATAGAACTGTTTTTTCGACATTAAAACTGTATTTACACTTAACTGAATTGTTACATATAACTGCTTGAATAGTTTGAAGTGGAAATGTTTTTAACAATTAAACTGTGTACTAATGCTAAACTGAATTGTTATCAATAGAACTGATTATTTAGATAAAAATGGATTCGGCGTTAAATAACCTACAAATGTTGATATGCCATAAAACCCAACAAACTAAACCAAACCAAACTTCTTTATCTTAGAGAGGATGAATATTATACCTAAGCAGAGAATTTTGTCAGCGTATTGTATGCCCTAACAACAGGATAGATATTCAATATTTTTACCAACATTTTTATGGCTGCACGTTTTGTTTATTGACTACAAATAATTTTTAAACAAATCTATTTTGCTCACAGATGGGACTCTAAAAATTCTATGACTCCGTTTCAGGAAGAACTTTGAATGCCAATGAAGAGGTACTCTGCAATCCTCAAATATCCAGAAGTGGAACCTCACCATTACATGTATATGTCTTACACACAGAGCACCTCCTCTTGTCGATGCCTTACCCTTTAGTTGATGCAGTCTAAGCCTCAGAGACTGAACTAGATATATATAAAATATATGGTTGATGTATAAATTTCAAACGACATCATTTGACGTATGTTATGGGCATATATTTAGAATTTAAATAGCAAGATGCTAAGAAAAGGATTCAAGATAAATGTAAGTAATAGAGCTTCAGTCAGCGTTTAAACATTTACTTTCTTCTCTTTCGTCGTATAAAAATCGCTTGTTTTGAAGTTACAAATCCGACACATCAAACATTTATGCAGCTGAGATAACTTTCGGACTTTCTTGATCTGTCATTTACAGCCAATCAGTTTTGCTGATCCCAGACAAATCAGTTATTCCAAAAATTTCAATTTATCGACATATTCCACGGAACATTCATTGACTCGAAATAGAAATCGTTAATTTATGAAGAACAAACGATTTATCTGAAAGGTGTAAGTTCTCATGAAGAAAGGAAAATAATGCTCTGTTTGAAAAAAAATCACTTCTCCACCTACCACAATAAATAGAATAATATAAAATCAAACAAACTGAAAAATAAATAAAAGAAAAAGAAATTTAACAAAGTACTAGCTGGTTCATAATATCAAATTAGAAAAATTGAAGGAAATGAATTTTTGACACTATTGTTGCATTGTTGTATATTCATCTACAGCATCACAACGACACAATAATTAAGACACTAGAATAAACGACGCAGTAAGGAAGACTCAGGAAGACTTCTTTATAAAAATATTTTCCTCTCACTTTATTTGTAAGGTTTTGAAAGGGTTGTTCAAGGGTTGCATGTGAGAGGGAGCTGGAGATCGAACATCATCATCATCATCATGTCGCGCCGCCAGCGCGGATATCCTTGACCCTCTCTCGCCATTTCTCCCTATCATTCATCGCCTCCGGCAGGTCTTCAGGGTTACATCCTGTGTCCTCACATAGTTGCTGACCGTCACGTTGTCTTTCTCGTTCTTTAGTGCTGCTCAACCGGAGGCCTAGGCTCACTGCTGGATGCTGGCTTTCTTTATTGCATCTTATCAGCATCTTCTCTGGACCCCAAACTCCATCGGGGTTTCCAAGCGCCCCCTCGGTCGGGTGTGGCTTTCCCCACCACATCTCGTCTCTAGCTGTCTGGAACCCTCCTGGCAACTGCTTCTTGGACTCGAAGTCAACTGAGTTAGATAATAATTCAACGCCCACACGATGGCCCACTGGATCTTTGAAATCGAATGTTTAATCGTCATCAAGCGGAAATAACTGTCATGCAGTTCAGAGGTCACTCTCTTCCGGTGCATCAGTCTGTATTGGCACAGTGGGACCTTCACCTTGTCCCATATTATGAGCCTTAATCCGCCCAAGCGATCTCTTTCGATTACTGGTCATTGGAATGTGTCACATCCTTGCGGTGCATCACCTTGGAATAGCATTTTGGGGGGGGGGTCGAAGGTAAAAAAATAACAGTATTTATTAAAATATGATTTTCCTTTGTAAACCTAGGAACTTAAGAAAAAGAAAATTAATGAATATTGTAGACTGACCATATACGGTGATTAGTAATGAAGTTTCTTTTGTTGATCTGAAATAGTTATTAGTTGAATGTTATGCTGCACATTTTCCTGCTTTATAATTAAATGTATTGCTGAATAAATATGTGTTGCTTAAGAGTTTTAGAACGAAAGAAGCTTCCGAGGAAAAACAAATATCTGTAAGTTTACTGTGAGTCATTGTTGTTTTCATATCATACAAACCCGTGTATAAACAAAACCTATCCGAGAAAATAACGAGAGCCTGTACCCTCCGCTTCTCGAAAAACAAGCGACCTTAGAATCACTTGGAATTATAGTGGTATAATAATTATTACCATAGCTGCTAAGATACATAATGCTCTGCTTCTCAATTGTATCCGATCTGAAGTTGTAAAAATTCTTTGGAAAAATCAGAACGGCTTTCAAAGAAATCTTTCACAACTTCTCATATTCTGACTATTATTCGAATCATTGAAAGAGTACTAGCAAAAAGTCTCGAAGCAACATTTGTATTTTTAGATTTATCGACATCAGTTAACTTCATATACAGAAAAAATGGAACAAATATTTCTTGAATATGATCTCTCGAAAGAAGATGTTACAGCGATAATGCTGCTCTACAAAAACGCAGAAACAATCATTCTCTCATCCAATAATCTGCGTACTAGATTATGTACTAAGAATGCCAACGTGTCAAATGAAAGAAAATTGTTTCTTACGGGAAAATAGGCAAGACGCAAGAGATGTCCTGCAGAAACTATTACGGATGCAGATTAAATAGATGATGTGTGCTCCTTGTAAATACACCCATCCAAGTCGAATCTCTTTTGCATACCTGGAGCAGGCGGTAGAGGTATTGGTCACTACCTCTACTAGGAAAAAATAGAGATCATGTGTATTAAAAAAGATGGCACAAGCTCCACATTAAATAGCTAGCCTCGGAATTTACTTGACACATTTCCATTCCTCGTTAGTCATATCCCATCTACTGAAAGCGATATCAACGTATCCATTGGAAACATTTGGACAGCTATTTCCTGGTTATCGAGACTATGGATATTTAGTCTCTCCAATTAAATAAAACGGGGAATTTTCTAAGCTGTAGCCATTTCAGTACTACTGTAAGGTACCACAACTTGAACTCTAACGAATAATCCGGTGAAAAAGCAACAACACGAAGTTACTGCCAACTGTTTTGATAAAAAATTCTGGAAGCAACTCCTTGCAAAACAACAGCGATATGGTCACTTATTTCCTGTCTAACAAACTATCCAAGAATAAAGAATAAGATATGCTGGTCACTGCAAGAGAAGCAGAGACAAACACATAAGCGACGCTCTTCGGTAGCTTCCTGAATATCCACACACCAGTGTTGGATTACCAGCAAAAGTTAAATCATGTCTGTGTGCTCACTGGGTACCCTTTGAAGGACTTACTAAGATTAATGGACGATAGGAACGGATCGTGTGCGAGATAGAATGAATTAAAGCAATCCGTGTTAACTTTTCAGCTTTGATGATTATAAAGTGAAAATAGTTTGGTGGGTTGGCTTTGCAATATATCCTTGCTGCATTATTAAATAACGAAATCACTCTCTTTTTTATTTGCTACCAATTATATGGTCACAGGAAAATATTTATATTAATAAGAATTTATAATCAATCATGTAAGAAGTCATAATACAAATATTTTTCTCATCAGTCGATGGCTTCAAGAATTCCTGTTTAATAAGTTTTGGGACTTTTTTCTTATTTATTGGCATATCAAACTTTGTGGTTTATTTAATGTCGAAGTCATCTTTCAAAAGGCGAGGTTTGGTACAATTTACTCGATAGCCAAGGGGATAAGTGAGTTTCCACCTTTCGCAAGTTAACATAATAGCTCGACTGGAGTTCGAACTCAGTTTCTACTATTATGCTGTCCAACTCATAAGCAACTACGCAACGGGAATTCTCTTCTGTGTTGTTAAAAAAATTTGCTAGCTGTTACAAGGTTTCAAGTAACATATCTTCAACTTGATAATAAGCATTATTTTCTAACTCTTATATGTATTCTATAACCCACTGCTATCAAATTATAATGCCAATTTTTTTAATAGTAGATGGATAAATTTAACAATCATCTAAATAGGTAAGCACTTTATACTTAAATACATGAATACTTTATGAGCAAACGCAGATCCAAATAATTATAACATTATCCCAAAAAGATCTATTTGATATATAAAAATCAGGTTTACAGGTTTCATCTCTAAGTCAGATTACACCTGAGAGTAATTGCAATAAAGAGGTGATTCCATACTCCCCATAGCTATACAAATAGAGTCTGAGCGCCAAAGAGAATATTGCATCATTAGTAAGTCATTAGTTTTTGGCTGTAGTTGAATCTTACCCCTCTGCAGGATATGGAGTCAGCGTATCGTCTGTCTCGCCGATAGGTCAGGTAAAATAGCGATTGATTGATTGATTGACTGATTAACGGCATGTCAACCATCTAAGTTTATTTTATGACTAGAAGTTAGGGGATCAAGCTAATAGTGCGCTCATATAAATGTTTGTGTTGCTATCCTACTGAATATCAAATAAATCATGAACTGATCTAGATTCCCTCATGATGAGACGCTTACGTGAACTACCAATTTTGGTAAGATTGTAATTAAAAGTAATAGCTGTGAAATTATACTCCTTACTCTCCAGAAAATGGAGCCTCCATATTAAATGCATTTTAGTATAATACACCTGACCCCACTGTTTTAGGAGGTTCTTACCCATCTCCAGCGAATAATTTTAGTGTATTCTAAGCTCCGCAGACAGGTTGATGGTTTATTATCAGGTTGAAAATTTATTAATATACTTCCGAATGGAGCCTCACATAGATATTACATAATATTCTTATTGTTTCTATTGTCGTAACAGTTAAATTTATATATATTCCGTAAATGTCTTTTGAAATCTAAAAGGGAGGAATGAGAATTCATAAATTTTCTGGCATAAGAATTAAAAAGGATGACTAGCAAATGTTACTTCAGCGGAGAAAGCTGAAGATCTCCACATTTTAGTTAGGAACAGATACGAATGTTGCCATGAATCAAAAACAGAGAATAGAATAGAAAGGATGGCATTAAAATTTATGGATTTGCTGTCAAAACTTTCTGATATGCATTTAAGCATAAAAAATAACTGATGGTAAAAATTATTGGGAAGATGAAACCTTTAAGTAATATATTCCCGAGACATCGATTGCTCTTAGGAAAGAAGGAAAATCAATCACTCGGTTTGAGATGCCTTGCAGCATGACCAAAAATCATTGCAGCTGATGATAACATGCAAATTGCAAAACAAAGAAATGAAAAACGAAGAGAAAATAAAAGCAAGCTTAAAAATATAAATCGGACAATTCATCAGTTTCAATTTAATCATATTCTCTCATCTGTCGCGGCATTTTAAAATTTAACTTTGCTTATATATATATATATATATATATATATATATATATATATATATATATATGTAAACACGCATTTCTAGCTTCTAGTGGAAAAGTGTCGGAGAAAAGACCACGATCTGTTGATACTCTCCTCTTGATTTATTAAGCAATTGTTGTCTTTTGCTGGCATGACGAACATGTCCAAAACGGACTTCGGTTTTTTATTCTCTTAGATCGGTTTCCCCTCACAGTCTATCAGGTTTCATCAACCCTTTTTACTCATAGAAAAGATGTATTGATACATCTAATCTGGATTTTAATCTGGATTGCTGAATCCATTTTCTAGGACTATAACCGTTACATCTTACAATGTGTGTGTCTATTTGTGTTTGTATGAAGAATAATTTATGTAAGAGAAATTTAAGAAAAATAAATTGAAATATAAAGAATGATTTTACAACCTCAAATGTTTATTCAAAATAGGCATTCCACCAATGAGACTACATTATGTTAATGTACATAGGAATGTAAAGGTATATATATATATATATATATATATATATATATATATATATATATATATACATATATTTCTTTCAGAAAAACAAAAAAACGGTCACATTAGGATTATAAATTTATTTACATCCTGTTATGGTTATTGAATGTTTTTTTTTAGGTCAACTACCAGAGCTAACTGCATCAGCCGTAGAACATAAGATAGACATAATCTGTATACAAGAACATCGATACACTCACACCGAAGATATCAAATATCACGAAACTGGCAATGGATGGATGCTGGTGTCTGTATCGGCATGGAAAACTCTGTCAATGCATCGGTAGGAGGGGTGGGAATGCTTATAGGACCAAGAGCGCTAAAAACACTTAATAGCATTGAGAGAATACAACTTAGGATGATGGCCGCAACGTTTAATGGCAACCCTAAAGCAACGATCATCTCCTGCTACAGCCCTACCAATGTTAGCGAAGAAACCGAACTAGTCACCTTCTACGAGGAGCTATCCTCCCTCGTACATAGCATTCCGAAACACAACCTGCTAGTCATTGGCGGAGATATGAATGCACAAATCGGGAAAAACAGAAACAACAAATACAGCCTACACAAAACGTCAAACAGGAATGGACAACATCTAATTGATTTCATGATAGAAAATAGATTAACATGCCTCAATACAAACTTTCAAAAAAAGGAGGAAAAAATATGGAGCCACACATACGCGAACAAGAGTAAAGCACAGATAGACTACCTCTTTATAAACAGAAAATGGAAAAATTGTGCGATGAATTGCGAGGCATACTCCACTTTCGAGGGTGTGTCCTCCGATCATCGAATAGTCACGGCCAAAATACGTCTAAGCCTACGAAAAAACGCCACCTGAACAGCGAAAACTAGGCACTATGACTGGGCCCTACTAAACAACAGAGACATTAGGGACAAATATGCATTAGAATGAAGAAGCAGATTCGAAACACTACAAGAGAAGACAGAAAAAGTTACCCCAAATGACGAATATGAACATTTTGTTGAAGCACACCAAGAGGCGGAATCAAAGAGTATCCCAACAAAACCTAGAACTAAATATAGAGTCCCTTGGGAAACGTCAGAGGTTAGAAAAAAACGTGCACTCGTGAAAACTGCCTCCAAAAGAACCCAACAAACACAAATGCCCGAAAACTAGAAAAGGCACGATATCAATTAGCAGGAATATATCTAAAAGAACAGGCAGAATACATACAAATTCAGATAGATAAGATTAGAGACTCGGTGGAAGATAGACAATCCAGGATAGCCTGGCAAACAATAAACGAAGTAAGTAGAAGGAAGAGCACAGCCAAAGCAAAATTGAAATCTGCAAGCCAACAAGAAAGAGTAAAACTGTGGGAACAGCATTTCAAAAATCTACTAGGAAGCCCACCGAAAATAACGGATGAACCGATCACCAGAATTATCAGTAAGCAGTTAGACATTAAACTAGGGCCTTTCACCAAAGAAGAACTCGACTCGGTTCTTAAAAAAATTAAAAATAGGAAAACTGCAGGGCTAGACGAGATCCCCCCAGAAGTGTGGAAGACTAGACAATTCGACGATATACTGCTCCGGCAATGCAACGCTGTCTATAGTCAAAATAGGATAGAAAGATGGATGAAGGGATGCATCCTTCCTTTCCCTAAAAAAGGCGACCTCGGATTAGCTAAGAACTACCGAGGGATAACACTTACATCCATAGCAGCCAAAATCTACAATGCCCTACTACGAAACCACATAGAATCCAAAATAGACAACATCCTTAGGAAAAACCAAAATGGCTTCCGGAGAAATAGATCCACAACCTCACAAATATTGACCATCCGTAGAATCCTTGAAGACGTCCGGGCAAAAAACCTTCATGCGACATTACTATTTGTCGACTTTACCAAGGCCTTCGATTCCATCCACAGAGGGAAAATGTAACTAATCCTACTAGCATACGGCCTACCAAAAGAAACCGTACCAGCAATAATGATCCTCTACAAAAACACCAAAGTGAAAGTACGTTCACCAGATGGAGACACGGAATACTTCGACATTGTTGCAGGAGTACTACAAGGAGACACGCTAGCCCCATACCTCTTTATCATCAGTCTAGACTACGTGCTTAGAACTTCGATCGACAAAATCAGAGAAAATGGCTTTGAGCTGACTAAGAAAAGAAGCAAAAGGTACCCCGCAAAAACAATCACAGACGCCGACTACGCTGATGGCTTAGCGTTACTGGCGAATACGCCTAATCAAGCAGAGACTCTACTGCATAGTTTGGAACGAGCTGCAGCAGGCATAGGCCTCCATGTTAATGCACACAAAACGGAATATATGTGCTATAACCAAACGGGGGACATCTCCACTCTAGAAGGAACCCCACTTAAACTAGTAGACAAATTCACATACCTAGGAAGCAGCGTCGAATCAACCGAAAAGGACATCGAAACGAGGTTAACGAAAGCATGGACAGCTATCAATAGGCTATCGATTATATTGAAATCAGACCTAACCGATAAAATGAAACGCAGTTTCTTCCAGGCAGCGGTCACATCGATACTGCTATATGGATGCACTACATGGACGCTAACAAAACGGCTGGAGAAGAAACTAGATGGCAATTACACAAGAATGCTGCGTGCAATCCTGAACAAGTCCTGGCAGCAACACCCCACAAGACACCAACTGTACAGCCACCTGCCCCCTACCACGAAAACTATTCAAGTTAGACGAACCAGACATGCAGGACACTGCTGGAGAAGCAGAGATGAACTCATAAGAGATGTACTCTTATAGATCCCCACACATGGCCGCGCAAAAGCAGGACGACCAGCTCGAACGTACATTCAGCAGCTATGTGAGGATACAGGATGTTGTCCTGAAGACCTACCTAGGGCGATGAACGATAGGGAGGAGTGGCGGGAGAGGGTCAGGGCTATCCGTGCTGCCAGCACGATATGATGATGATGATGATGATATATATATATATATATATATATATAGCACATATTCTGAAGGCGAATAGAAAATATACATAAGAGAGTATGCAGGTAATGTCTAAACATTTATGTGTGCCTATTTAATATTTTGAACAGAAGATTGAATGTGTCATCTGACTGTCGTCATAGTGACTGTCATATACCGTACTATGAACATTAATGGGTATGTCCAATGTTCATAAATACGTTAGACACTGTAAGCGAGGGTTAATTCCTGACTGTCTCTGGCGGCGGCGGCTACTCGTTTGAGGATTCCTAACGTGGGTGCAGGGGAAGCCCATCATTCACGTCACGTGGCTAACACTCTTTGTGCCTTAAGACGCCGTCCTCCAGACTATAACCTTCCTCAGTTGGTCTAGGTTTGTTTCTTGGCACATGAGGTATCCCACTTTTTGGGTTCAATGCGGACGGGGTCGGAGACATTTTTGGAACCACCAGTCATGTTTGGGCTACGGCCCTGTACCTGAACTCACCTTACTAAAGCTTTGCACCAAACTCGCCCGTTAGTTGGGTGCACGAACAATAGTGTAATATGCTGACTAAGTAGTTCAATACCAGCAGAGAGTTACCTTCTTCACGCTTCAGGCCTTTATTCTATTTTGTTAATGTTATAAAGATTTTCATTTCATTTCCACCCTTCGTTTTGGTTATTACTCATTCAATAGTGGCTAAAATTCGTTTTGTTAACTGGCACCAGACAAGATTAATATCAGATCACTTAATATTTATTATCTTCATCTGTGATGTATCAATGAGGATCACGGAATGATCGTTATCAAAAACACTGAGAAGTAAAACTGTGACGTTATATTCTATACATAATCTATGTATACATATGTCCCACGTATGATCAGGATGCAATACAAAGTCAGTTTTAAGTGGAGTTTAGCAGGTTATCGAGAATCTTTCTTCTAGACCGGTTGCAGTATTATGTTTGAAGAACCCAGTTTACCCAACTAGTTAACCATAGTTTTTGGTAAGATTATTGAATTCATACCTTTTCAAGGATATGGGGGATATCTGAAATGCAGTCTCGTCCAAGAGTTCAAATCGTGTTGCCACATGTATTTCCAATGAGGGGGTTCAATATGCCGTGAATTTCTCCAAAAATAGTATATGTGCGTGTGTGTGTGTGTGTTTATGTATGCTTGTGTGTGTGTGTGTGTGTATGTGTGTGTGATAATTACATATGCATATAATCTTTTTAATCTCTTCTGACAAATTTTCGAAGTGTTTAAAGACAAGAGACACTTGAAAAAGACCATGCAATCACTACTCCAACAATAAGAAATAGGATATACACTCACAATATAAGGATCGACTGACATCATCAAGTTAAAATCAATACAAAGCCGGTATTATAAAATTGGTTGCGTTTGTCGATAACAACACACAGTGTGATTGTAAATCGATTGAGGGAATCCCGATCTTGAGTTTCCCACAATTCACAAAAATTTCTTTGGCTATCGCTTTGGTTTACTAGATTTAAAAAAATAATTTGTTTAAACTTGAACAACGGAGAAAGTTACGTATCTTGATATTCCAATGATATTATCATGTCATCATGAAATTTGAATAACATCATTGAATTAATGCTTCATCATTGGGATCTTGTTCATTAACTTCGCACGATAATTACATGGACTTTTTCTTCTCGTTCACGTTCAGTGTCGTAGCGTCAGTTAATTCAAATTTTACATGATTGAATTAATGTTTTGTAATTAGAAGGTTCTGATTACACCAAAAATATACGAAATGGTTGAGTCACAATGTAGCAGAAAATCGGCAATGACTGGTTGAATAAGTTACTTTGTCCCAGAATCATTACAAACTGGGATGAATCATCAGTGAAGTTCTTTTGTTTATTATAAGTATCTAGACTATCAGCATCAAGCTCTTTTCTCATGTGCCCTGCTAAGAAGGATTACATCGCGAATTATATATATATATATATTTATATATATATATATATATATATATATATTACTCAGTCAAAAAATGAATGAAAATTTCATGTGATGTAAGAAAAATAAGTAGAAAAAACACGGGAATATTTGTATTTTACTATAGCAGACTGTTACAGTTACCACCTGGATGTGTCATTGTCAGTGCTTATAAGTATTCTTGTATTCTTCCTAGGTTCGGCAAATTATGATATTTGCCTTCTTATTCTAATCCAAGAAGTGTTTCTCCAAGGACTCTGTGAGGGTTATGACGACACTCCATTTTTCAGCACCTTTTATACGAATTTTAGTCAAGGCTCAACCGAGCTAGTGCTCTGTGAACCCTTAACAGGCAACTTCTTCTGACTCATATAAAGCTTCTCAGCCCTGGCCTCTACATTTTTCTATCAATTCCCGGTATTTGTTATCCACCCATTTGTGATCTTATTCTAGATATTCCTTCCGGGACTCTATCTATAACCACGAGATTACCTGCATAGTTTCAATCGGTAAAATGACGGAGTAATGTTTGTATGGTGTGATCAGATAATTTTAAATCTTTTCTAAGGTCGACACTCAGCTACCTGTCAGAAGCTGACGACTATAAGCAGGCTTTTATCATTGCTCTCCACTGGCTCTTCTTTCCGGTATTGAGAAAGCGAATAAGTCTCTTCTCCGGGAGAAATAACCTCTGCAACAACGTGTAATACTTGCTTGTGACCTCAATGAAAAGGGCCATTGCTCAAAATCTTTTGCGCAGCTACTAAAGAGATGCCGGAAAAATCCTATTCCGATTCATCTTGACCAAGAATGTGTTTCACTCCTATTATAGAGGGGAAAGTTTGCGGGCAATGAAATTTCCTAGTGTTTCTTCTTGCAACTTTTTACTTCCGTGTGCAAGAGTCACAGTGAAATATAACAAATTCGAAAAAATGTGTACAATTGAATTATAATAATTATTAATTTAGTCATAAAAATACCATCTTTCAAAAACTATGATAAAAAGTAATAAATTCAAATTATGCAATGTAATATATATGTATATATATATATATGTGTGTGTGTGTGTGTGTGTTTAGTAAATAGCCCTCAATATAGAAGGGACTTGACAAAGCCTAATTTTTGAAATATTATCACAAATTTGAACTAAGGGTTTTCTTCTCTTCACCTGCTACCACATCAAGCTTAAAGAGCATAGTTAGCCTGAATATTCACACATCGCTGGATGCATACAATTTCCAAGGTGATTAACACGATGTGAAATTCCAACAACTTTGTCCAGGATTTGAATTCAGGTAACCATATCTATTTACTCCTTCGACAAACATTATACCACAAGCATATATGTACAGGGTGTCCCAAAATAGATACAACACATTAATATGATAATGATTTATTCCAGGGAAATTTTCAATGATTTGGTCTACTTTTTTGTAGTGACGCAAAATAGTTTTCATTTCTTTCCCAAGGCTTTGTGATCGAGGATTAAGTAAGTAGACTTGGTGACCTTAGTCGTGGGTAACCCGAAAGATAATTTTTCAATAGCTTCTACGCCGATGTGTAGGAGAGGGCGCAACTCAATTCCCTGGATTGTTCCACTATACTCTTGATCCTTACCTGATAATGCTGATTGTTAAGCAAGGCAACACTAGATACCATTTATTTTATTTGTTAGTATAACTCGACCTTGGATTGAATCCCGGCCTCCTGGACCATTGGCGAACACTCGACTCATTAGTCTAATAGTTGTTAAATCATGCGTTTTTCAAATCTGAAGCAAAAAAGAACACAGAATTATTATTAGTAGAGTTATTAGCAGTCACATAGGCCCAAGTATATTGAGACAATATATATATATATATATATATATATATATATATATATATATATATATATATATATCGGAAAATGTTTTGCGTTCTTGTTTATTTCATCTTTCCTTAAATTACCAAATGTTGATGATGCTGATCGCCGCCGAGCGTATGTCTGACTTTATTTTTATTCCAAGTTCTCTTCATATTCCTGGAAGGGACTGTGTCTTCTATGTTGACGATTTCATGATATACTTCACATCCAAATATATTATATAACGTCAACTCCATCGGAACGTGGACACGATCAGTAGATGTGTAATATGCCTATTTTATATTCTCTAAATAAAAAGTATAGTGGTTGCAGTTCAGTTCACTTTGGAAAATACACAATGATCCGATCCTTAAACAAGAAGGATCCATTTTGGATCCTTCTACATGGTGTTGATGAAAATAAATTCTTCAGAGTATTATTTGATAAAAAAAAACTGCCTTTTATAACTTGCTTGAAACATCTGAAATTAAAATCCAATAAAGTGTTTCAGCCCGTACTTTTAGTGGTCAACAGAGAATAGGGAGCCTCGTGACAAACCCTTCTAAAATTGGAAGGTCACATATCCATTCACAGTTGACCTCTGTTAGGTTTGTGTACTGATCAGGTTGTAGTTCCTACCCCAACCATAAAACAAAGCCTTAAAACTAGTCGTATAAGCCTTTAAAATGGAAAGTTTTCATGCACAAGCTTTTAAAGCTCCAGTAAAACTCAAAATAACAAAACGAATCCTACAGTACTGTAAAAATGCACATCTGAACCAGCTTACCATTCGATTTTCACTTCAAGTTTCGTGCAATGTTCTGAAAAAAAAATCCAAAATATATTTTAGCCTTTTAAAAGAACACCTCCTTGAAGAATCTGTCACAAATATACTCGAAATCATCATACAGAAAACCCTACCTTGGATAATTTAAAAAAAGACTAAAGTCATCCTCCAAATAAGTGAACTCCTCAAAACAGAAACTAACTCTAGAACATACCAAGATAGATCCCACTTCCCTACTATCTTTATAACTTTACAGTTGACTCCAAGAACTATAAAACAGTATGCTTAGCTATTTTTACGATGGAAAAACTTGTTCCAAATGAAGTATCCACCTTATTATCTGAAACCCGTGCAAAAAACATAGCGCTTGTCATTATCTCTGAAAATAACGACTCAAAATGTGTTTCATCCTCAGACTCGATATCTCTCTAAATATCACTAAAAATAAATTTTAAAAATACTACTTATAGTAATAATATAATTATTATTAGACTCTTGAATGCATTCGACTATCTATTCAACTTTAAAGAGATGGCAAGCCATAGTGAAAAATAAAAGAGTTGATTGGCGGTCAAATCGACCCTTCATTTTGACCCTGAAAAATTCAAGATTTTTTCAGACCGAATTTAAAGCTGTAATTAATTGTTTTATTCATTCAAAATGCCAAATATGCTGTAATAGCAATTAGCTCTTATTAACTACACGCACTTTGGAGACTGGACACCAGCATTGAAAAAATTAAAAAAGGAACACGTTTCTATATCTCAATTACTCATTGGTGACACAAGAATTGTCCACTCTCATTTGCACAAACAAGAGCAGAAAACCCAATTTATAACATGTCAAGCACCCTACACTGATAATACTCTCTCTAAGTGAACATAAACCTTTCATTTGATCAGAAAATGCCTTTTCAAAGTAAATTATTTAAAAGATCGATTTAAAAATATGAAGAGATTTTGTCCTTTTTAGATAAAGAAAATTTTATCAAAAGATACATACGTAAAATTGGTAAATATCATCTAAATTAACCTATCAATACAATTCCCCGAAATGCTAATATATAGTCGAAATCCTTAACTGCAAAAATGATTTTTATATGTACAACTTACGTTACTCCTTCACCTCAAGGCGTAAAATAATCCCAGATAGTGTGACATGCCGTTAAAATCCATTAGACCAAATCAGATTTACATTAGGACGGGAAATATCTAATGAAATTATTGTGTAAAGAGATTATCACAAATTGAATTTGACGAATCAGAGTTACATATGGTAAAACGGAAATGTCCATTTCCAATTTTCATCTATTGATTACAATCGATATAATTAATGTCACTGGGTCTACCTTATGTGTTGAATGATAAAACTTAAATGAATATGTTAAACGTAATAAGTAAAATATACTTTTGATTCTTTACAAAATAATTTCATTGTGTAAGCAATTTGTACGTCGGTTATAAAGAACGCGTCCACAAAAAATATACTCACACAGACACACACCAACACAAACACACAAACACAAACACACACAGACACACACGAACACAAACACACAAACACAAACACACACAATATATATATATATATATATATATATATATATAGGGGAATTGGACTAGAAAAGTTTTTCAATTACCTTTTTGTAGGGTACTATACCCATATTATATATATATATATATATATAGAGAGAGAGAGAGAGGATGGATAGATCGATAGTCATAGAAATAAAGTTTGAGAGGATGGATAGATAGATACATAGACAGAGATTGAGAAAGAAAGATATATATAGAGAGAATTGCTGTCATATATATATATATATATATATATATATATATATATATATATATTATTCAATGTCAAAAAATGAATGCAAACTTCATATGCTGTAATAAAAAGAATTAAAAAAGGAACGTGGGAATATTTGCACCACTGTGGTAACCGATTGTAGAAGTAATCACTTTCCCATTCAAAGGCTTGGAAAAATTGTGGTCATTGTCGATGCTTATAAGTTTTCTAATATTTCATACAATCATTCACATTTGAAGAGAAGTCGGTTCATTAAACTAGAAGTTGTAACAGGCACTTTTAATGTCCTAATTCTAACGGTTTTTTTAAGTTTTAATGAATCGTTCTTATTCGTTGTCCAGAATTCGTGATTATTATCTGGCTCTAGCGTAAATAGTCAACCCTATATCTCATATAAGGTAAGTTTTGTTTGGAGTCTTACTAATATGTATATATATATATATATATATATATATATATATATATATATACATATTAGTAAGACTCCAAACAAAACTTACCTTAACGCCGCAGTAGGAGGGGTAGGTTTGCTTATAGGACCTAGAGCACTAAAAACGCTTAATAGCATAGAGAAAATACAACCTAGAATGATGGTAGCTACATTTAACGGAAACCCCAGAGCAACAATCGTCTCATGCTACAGCCCCACCAATGTTAGTGAAGAAAATGAAATAGTCACCTTCTACGATGAGTTATCCTCATTAGTGCGTAGCATCCCGAAACACAACATGTTAGTCATTGGCGGAGACATGAATGCACAAATCGGGAAAAACGGAAACAACAAATACAGCCTCCACAACACGTCAAATAGGAATGGGCAACATCTAACAGATTTCATGATAGAAAATAGATTAGCATGCCTCAATACAAACTACCAAAAAAGAGAGGGCAAACTATGGACATACACGTACGCAAACAATACTAAAGCTCAGATAGACTACGTCCTTATAAACAAGAAATGGAAGAATAGTGCATTGAATTGCGAGGCATACTCCTCTTTTGAGGGTGTGTCCACCGATCACCGAATAGTCACGGCGAAAATACGGTTAAGCCTACGAAAAAACGACAAACGAACAGCGACCACCAAACACTATGACTGGGCCCTATTAAACAACAAAGATGTAAGAGATAAATACGTATTAGAATTAAGAAACAGATTCGAAACACTACAAGAAAAGACGGAAAAAAGTACACCAAACGACGAATACGAAAATTTCGTCAATGCACACCTTGAGGCAGCAGCAAAATACATTCCAACAAAAATTAAAACTAAATATAGAGTCCCATGGGAAACTTTAGCGGTGAGAGAAAAACGTGCACTAGTGAAAACAGCCTCCAAAAACTATCGAAAAAACCCAACAAACACAAATGCCTTAAAACTAAAAACGGCACAATATCAATTAGCAGGCATATATATAAAGGAACAGACAGAATACATTCAAAATCAGATAGATAAGATTAGAGACTCGGTGGAAGATAGACAATGTAGAATTGCCTGGCAAACAATAAACGAAGTGAGCAGAAGAAAGAACACGGCCAAAGCAAAACTTAAAGCAGCAAACCAACAAGAAAGAATAAAACTGTGGAAACAGCACTTCGAAAACTTACTTGGAAACCCACCAAAAATAACGCCTGAACCAATCACCAGAATAATTAGCAAACAATTAGACATTAAACTTGGACCGTTCACACAAGAAGAACTCGACTCGGTTCTCAGAAAAATTAAAAATAGAAAAGCTGCAGGACTGGACGAAATTCCCCCGGAAGTATGGAAGACCAGACAATTCGACGACATACTGCTCCGACACTGCAACGCAGTATACAATCAAAATCCGATAGATAGATGGACGAAGGGATGCATACTCCCCTTCCCTAAAAAGGGGGACCTCGGATTAGCCAAAAACTACCGAGGCATAACACTTACATCCATAGCTGCCAAAATCTACAATGCCCTACTACGAAACAGAATAGAACCCAAAATCGACAACATACTTAGAAAAAACCAAAATGGTTTCCGAAGAAATAGATCTACGACCTCACAAATATTAACCATCCGCAGAATCCTTGAAGGTGTACGGGCAAAGAACCTACAAGCGACATTAATATTTGTCGACTTTACCAAGGCTTTCGACTCCATTCACAGAGGAAAGATGGAACAAATCCTACGAGCGTACGGCATACCTAAAGAAACCGTAGCGGCAATAACGATTCTCTATAGAAACACTAAAGTAAAAGTACGATCACCAGATGGAGACACAGAATACTTCGACATAGTAGCAGGAGTACTACAAGGAGACACGCTGGCTCCGTATCTCTTTATCATTTGTCTAGACTACGTACTTAGAACATCGATTGACAAAATCAAAGAGAATGGCTTCGAACTGACGAAGAAAAGAAGCAGAAGATACCCCGCAACAACAATTACCGACGCCGACTACGCCGATGACATTGCGATACTGGCAAATACACCTGACCAAGCCGAAACACTTCTGCATAGTTTGGAACGAGCAGCAGCAAGCATAGGCCTCCATGTTAATGCACATAAAACGGAATATATGTGCTATAACCAAACGGGGGACATCTCCACTCTAGAAGGAACCCCTCTTAAACTAGTAGACAAATTCACGTACCTAGGAAGCAGCGTCGAATCAACCGAAAAGGACATCGAAACGAGGTTAACGAAAGCATGGACAGCTATCAATAGGCTATCGACTATATGGAAATCAGACCTAACCGATAAAATGAAACGCAGTTTCTTCCAGGCAGCGGTCACATCGATACTGCTATATGGATGCACTACATGGACGCTAACAAAACGGCTGGAGAAGAAACTAGATGGCAATTACACAAGAATGCTGCGTGCAATCCTCAACAAGTCCTGGCGGCAACACCCAACAAGACACCAACTGTACGGCCACCTGCCCCCTATCACGAAAACTATTCAAGTTAGGCGAACCAGACATGAAGGACATTGCTGGAGAAGCAGAGATGAACTCATAAGAGATGTACTCTTATGGATCCCCACACACGGCCGCGCAAAAGCAGGACGACCAGCACGAACGTACATTCAGCAGCTATGTGAGGATACAGGTTGTTGTCCTGAAGACCTGCCTAGGGCGATGAACGATAGGGAAGAGTGGAGAAAGAGGGTCAGGGATATCCGTGCTGCCAGCACGATATGATGATGATGATGATGATATATATATATAACGATACCCTCTCTCCGTGGACAACTATATATATACTCTTTGTGAAGAAATTGGCTGGCTGCCACGTAAGGTGAAATGCAATTGATCTTCTCAAGACTTTAGCACTTCAGGTCGTCGATAACTTATATGTTGAAAAGTATACGTAAGAATTCCTTCACTTACGCTGGCAATAAGTCTGTCACATTTTTCAAGTATTTTCTTTGTCACACAACCAGTTACCTATAAGTCATCCTGGACATTAGTGAGTGAAACATATTCTTCGAGATATATTTCTGCATGTAAATTTAGAACAGAGACTCTGTTGGCATTGCTTAGAATATACCGCTGTGGACTAAGTCTACCTGCACACGTAAAGGGATGTACTTCGTATTAAATTGAACGGCATCTAATGATAACGATCAACCTCGGGATACCGTATAAACAAATTATTATTAGCGAATTGAAATAATAAGGTGAGATCGTTAGTAGCAGACAGGGATACTTGAAACCATACAACTGTGTACAAATTGTTTGTATTAAATTGGAATATTTTATATGATATAACTGTGTGCAAATAAAAACTCAAAAACTTCTCAAAATTGAAATGAAAAATATTCGAGTAAACGTGATTCCTTCATTTCAAGGCATAAAATTTCCTTAGAGGCTTTAACATGCGTTTAAAATAAATGCATGAGCATATAATCTTCTAGTGTCTTTCTCTTTTTATATTGGGTTTATCTAGAATGATAATCCTCTTTTACTTTTATTTTTTTTTAAAGTAAATCATCCCTCTATTTTCATTTCCAGCCTTCTTGTTCATTAATGTTTTTCTCTATTTTTACCATTAGTCGTCCATTTTTTCTGATTTTATTGTTTAACCAATCCATTTTTGTTGATATAATTGTTATGAGAATATAAGGTTTTCACTAGTTCTAAAAACTTATGGAAAGAACGATATACTTTTTTTAATTTAGAGAAATATTATTTTCTTTTTATAAAACAGACTTATTGACTTTGGAATTAATTCAAAAGTCAACGATTTAAAATATCAGTGAGCGACTAGTATTATCGAACTTTCAAATTACCAAAATAAAAAGTAACCTAATTTGAGGTTTTGTCGGTGCATTGACAATTTTCATCTCTTGGCCCACCAATTGGAGTTAAATCTTTGATTGTTGTTTTGTTAAAGACAAACGTAACCAGGCTCCTATATTGTGGTTTGATTGGATGACCTATGAAGATCTTAAAACGTGGAAGGGATAATTTCCCCACTGATGTAGATTAGCTCACTTGATTGGCTGACAAGTTAAAAAAAATATTTGAAGAATATCAAATAATAGGTGATTGGTTAACCAATCGGGAATATGTGTTCCTAGGAGAATTCTCAATAAAATAGATGGTTTTAGGGTTAAAAGAGAAAAGATATCCAATGTCCATACCGAAGACAGGAGAATAAGAAACGAAATCTCTCCGATAACTAAAGCCCAGTTATATGCCTCATCTGTCTGCCTCTCAAATATAACAAAAAGCGATGCAATTTACACACACACACACACACATATATATATATATATATATATATATATATATATATATATATATAAATATTGTATAACTTATTGTTACACCAATGTGTTTCAATTAATAGTTAATTGTTAACGGAGGGTTTTTCTTATCTTTGAGTAGCCAACATCCAGGCAATATGTTTCAACGAACCAAACAAACTGCCAGAAGAAGATCCGAATATATGTTTAGATCTTTCAAACACAACATGGTCGCAAAGGGAGTTGATAAACCAACAAGCTAGAAACTTATGTTGTAGATGGTGAACTAAGGCCACAGTCAAGCATGAGACCACATTGTGTATACGATATTAGTATAAGAAGGGAATACCTGAAACCACCTGACTTTGTGAAAAGTTGGAAAGTTTAATATAACTGTTCCAATAAATATATCTTTGGAAAAATTGTAGATATAAATATTTGATAATTTCCAACTATATATATATATATATATATATATATATATATATATTTATAAAACTTGATGTTTGAAATGTTGTTAAATCCATTAATCAAATCCGGGACATTACATCCCACACCCCAAAAAAAGACAGAAGATGTATGCCACTGCAGAAAATTTATAGAATGTATTCTATAAACAAGTTGAATTAGCAAAAGCTTGATCCAAAAGTATGATGTGTGTATTTTGATCTTTTAAAAAGTCTGAATTGAAAAACACATTTGTTCACAGCTTAAAAACTTTTTATAAAAAAAATGATTATGCCTGATTATCTCGAACATTTCCTTGTCTATTTAGCAACAAGTTTTAGAACTTTTTAAAAAACTTTTCATTTTGTGATCGGCACGTTTTGACCAAAATAGAGAATTGGTTATCGGTACTAGCCAGAGGGATCGGTCGAATATTTCTATCTTCCTAATCTAGATAGTTTTTGAATTCAAAGAATTCAGGTCGGTGTAAATCATTAAAATAAATACGTTGGTGTAGCTTTACATCAAAAGGAATGTCAGAGGTAGTTCGACTAATAGAACAAAAAGGAAACTTCTCTAAAAAAGATGTACGTTTTGTTATTTATTCATTTTTATCATTGTAAAAATTTTAGGCTATCAATAAGGTCAATATTTCGTTTCTTTAAATAAAGATATCTATCTATCTATCTATCTATCTATGAGTTCATATCTTTTCAATATGTGTTATGGCCCAGTCAGCTGGGGTAGCAGAATACACTGATTTCATCTCTGCAGAGGGGTAAGACTCCCACAGCTTTGTTCTGGACATGACACTAAATGATCTGTTAGTAATGCTGGTGCTTTAGGAATGCAGAGTACTTTTTCATTGCCATCGCTTGTAGGTCCACTTGGTCCCGGAGTGGGAGAACCTGATTGAGTCCTATCTATGGGTCAAATAGAACTAAACTGTGATTACGCAGAACTGAATTATCTTAAATGAACTGTTTTTACATTTCACTGTATAACCAAAAAAATAAATAAATAAAAAGAGAAAAAAGCTGTGTACTGATGTTAAATTGAATTGTTTGAAATAGAACTGTTTGATCATTTAAGTGTGTGTAAAAAAGACTGATGTCTATTTGAAATGTTTGCAATACATAACAATACTTGGAACCATAAAACTTTGTTGACATGTTAAACTGAATTGTATGAAATAGATCTGTTTGATTGTTTAATTGTCTGTAAACAAAATACTGTAATTAAGTTAAACTGAATTATTTGAAATAAAACTTTTTTTGACATTTAACTGCGTGTAAACAAAACATTTAAGCCAATGACTAACTGTGTATAAATAAAAGACTGTACTTGCTAAACTGTTTGAAATTAAATGAAATCATTTACCCGTGTTTAAAAAAAAAACAAGTTCAGGCTTGTTTAAAAATGTTATCTTTAAAATGTGTTTAGAAACCAAATATCTAATATATGTATAAAAAGGATTGGGAACCTCTGGTGGTGTAACGGTTAGCAAGCTAGACTAACAAACCTACACGAGTGAGTTCGAGTCTCATTGGGTGCCCCATTCATTCGGCCTTGTGCCACATCGAAGCAAAGAGCTTTGTAAATCACTATATGTATAAAAAGGATTAAGCATTAAATTACCTACAATGGTCGATATACCATAAAACCAAACAAAACTGAACAAAATGTATTAGTTTGAACTGGCTTACTCCGATGATCTGCACATTAGCAACGTCCCAACAAAAACACTTTTAAGTCGATGCTGCTTCTAGATTTCTTGAAAAGAAAAGTAACTTTGCTTATTAAAAAGATCGTATTAACTACTTTGCCCATATACATTTATCTGTTCTGAGTGACTCTGTTTGACTAGAACGAATAATTAGCATTCTACTAGTTAATTTCACTTACTAAATCGTTCATACGGCATGACGTCTTCATTTCCTTTCACTTCTTGCATTATGCAATGTCATTAACTTACATAACATTATTATACACAGTGTATTCAAAGGTATTGAGTCTGAATCAGTAATTTTTTCTACATTTAATATAACAAATGTTCACAGCTACGGAACTGATAACATAAAGAGATTGTGTATGTATACCTAAACTGATATGTAAACGTCTAGATTGATGTCAATATGATTAGTGTTTGACGAGCTGTTTTTAGTGAAAGACAGGAATATGAAACAGCAAAACTCTGTATTTACCTAATCCTGGTTCTGTGCAACCTTCTACTTTCCTAAAAGGAAAATTAATCTCAAGGGTAAGTAATTTACGGTAGTGGAGAAATTTAAAAAACGAAAAAGGTGCGAGCTTCCCAACATATCAGATAGAATTTTTGAGAAGCTTCGAATAATAGAAAACGTTTTGGAACAATTGTCTTTAACTGGAACCATTTTGAGATGAGGCTTCTTAATCTGAGAATTAATTTTTTATTTATTGCGGACTTTTTGTCCTCATCTTGGTAGTTTTTGCGTTGTTTCTTCTTTCACTACGTTTCGGCTAAATTTCACCTCTGGCCTTCTTCCGGTGATTTACCGCGACCTTGGATAGGAATGATGAGTCATGTAACCGTATCCCCAGTAATTACTGCCTTCCATAGTTGTTGTTTATTACTGGGGATACGGTTACAAGACTCAGCATTCCTATCCGAGGTCGCGGTAAATCACCTGAAGAAGGCCAGAGGTGAAATTTGGCCGAAACGTGGTGAAAGAAGAAACAACATAAAAACTACCAAGATGAGGACAAAAAGTCTGCAATAAATAAAAATTAATTCTCAGTTTTGGAACAAGTGTTGAATATCCAAGAAGACTTTTTTTTGGAAATTTAACGTCTCATCTATTGTTAATTTCTGTGTTAATAAATGTAGGTTCAGTATGAATACATTTTTAAGCACAACTAGCATGCTATGAACTATTCTAGAATAATTTCAGTGACAAATGCCACGCATATTTACATATAGACCAACATTTTACATTTCTCTAAATTTTTCTCTCCATTTTCAGTCACTTTCTTTTCCCTCTCAGTCTTTTTGTTATACTTTCTATATAGTTATTCCTCTTCACGGCGTCACCTCCTATGATTTAAATAATATTTACACCTATTTTAGATTTTCCTTGCTTGCTTACGTTTTTACTGGTGTAATCAATCTATATTAAGATTATCTAATATTTCAAATTACTTTGCAGTGAGACCAGATCGTCTGATTGATAAATATGCATATATAAATTTCCATTATATTTTACATACTGGTAGATAATTATATATATTTATTCTGGAGGCAATCCTTTGATTGACTGTACTAATGGAATACGATTGAAGTCTGCAAATTAATACGGAAATAAAGTAATGCTTTCTCCATAAACAAGTTGTAGGTCATGTTCAGTGCATAAAAACCAAACTGAAAATGCATATTCTTAAAGAATTACTGATTAGTTGAAAAAATGTTCGTACTATTTTTCCTATTAGATGGCTTAAAGCATTGTTTTGACTAACTTGATTAAAACCTACTGATTTCAATTCTTTTGTGATAACCACATGCATTTGCTTAAATATCAAAATTGGCCTATTAGTTGTTTTAAGTTTAACCATCGAAAAATACGTTTTATTTTCCTCATGCATTTTATTTTTGAACTATGCAACAAAAACAATTTTTTTCTGCAATTTATAGATAGGTTTCTTTGATTATTGTAATTAGTGAAATGTTCTATGTCGTGTGTTAGATTTTTTTTAAAGTGGATGAGTCTCCATGTTTGAGAAGAACAATTAAATTTATATAGATCCACTAAACACATTACTTAAGAATAATATTTTTTGATTAAATCTAATGTTTCACTATTCAGAATTTTTGACATGGTAAACCTTTTACTTCGAGACTAAAAAGCGAACATTTTTCTGTAATTTATTGAACCCTTTTTGCGAATATTAAAATGCAAACTACATAGTTTGTTACGTTGTGTGCTGGTGTTCCTTTACATTTCGAATTTTAAAACTAATTTTTGTCTACCTTGGTTAGGTAGACAATTTAAAATTGGGTGATCCCAAAATACAGTACTTCAATATAATATACGTTGTAGGATGCAGAGGATAACCAGCAAAGAAACGTATCCCAAACAAATCTTGAAAAATTAGCTTCACCTCAGTTATGTTACTTTTTTTATGTGGCTTTTACGTAATGGAGAAAAGAAAAGAAAAGAAAAGAAAAAAAATCGAAAAATCAAACGATTAGATGGCATTAAAAGTTGTACTTTCAAAATCAGTTTTTGCCTGTATATAAAAAGTGGATACAATACTACAATGTGAGGTCAGCGAATGGACTCTATCCTTTCCAGAAGACATTCATGAACATATTTTAGCTTAGAAAATAACGCAATTTTCAATCTAATTTGCATAATAATACAGGAAATGATATTTTCACTGTATAAGGGAAATAAGTATCCAATGCTAATTATATCTAGTATTTATTTTTATTTATGTGCAACTGATTAACATATAAATTCTATTATTAACTTAGGACTCAACATCAATCACAATGTCAGGTTTTTGCGTTTTTCTCAGGAAGGATTAATAAATATTAATCAGTTATTATATACAGGTATTTATGCTAACCAAACATCGATTATTATTCTAAAATATTTTGATCTATTAAGTTTTATTAACATTTAAAAAAAGACTCCAGCAATCATTATTTAATCTCATCATTTTCAAATCAGCTATTACTCTCCTGGAAATCACAGTAAATATTTGAGTGTCCTGTTGAGTTAGTAGCATATTATTTGTTTTATATTAACGACGGCTGCTTTTAATTTTTTTTCTTTACACTCTTCCACTTCTCGCCATTTTCTTCAACTCCTCTGAGATACTTCGAAAGATGTACTAAATAAAATCGAGGAGCTGAAATAGTACATCTACTTAGAACGGATGGTGAAAATTGGCAGAGACATGGATGCTGAAATTTTGCAGTAAATAATATCAGAGTGTAAAGCATTTTCTACGATAAAACATGTGCTCAAGGCAAAGATCGACAAGACCTTACGTACCAATTTCTTCAATAGCATCGTTTTGCCTGTGATGTTACCCACAAAGAAAACATAGGCGAGCGAGAAAAAGGAGGAACCACAACTGGTTACGACACAGGTGGCTATGGAGAGATCCTTGCTGGAAATATCGATGTTTTAACACATTAAAAGAGAAAGAATTCCTATGTTTACAGAAAACAGGCGAACCAATACACTTGTTGAGTAGTATTCGAAAAACCGGAAACGACCGGTCTGAAGATTTTCAGGACGATGGGAGGATAAAATCGTAAAGTGAATCGGAATTATAAAGAAAAAAAAAAAATGGGACCAAGAATGGAATGAAAACGCATTGTGGTCAGCAATGTGAGGAATATAATCGACAAATGAATATTTATGTCAGATATGATTTTTCTTAAGGAATTAAAAAATATGATGTTCAAATACTGATATTCTGTGCAAGATAGGATATATCACCAAAAAGTAAATAAATAAATATAATATTGTATACTCAGCCAATTTTATCCTGTTCTTATATCAAATAAATATCTCGATTGATATATTTAATCATTATTCATTGCTCGTGGATCCGCGACCAAATTTAGTTATGATTCTGAGCAAGAATACGTCGGAGACACACTTCTCTCCATGAAGCAGGTTTCTACCCATTAAAAAAATGCGACAAAAATGAATATATTAATGTCACAGCAGCAGTTGCCAGAATAGAAATGACCCACATCCAAAAAAAATAAAATAAATAAAATAAAGATAAGAACTTCTGAAAGCATTTTTTAAAAAATATGCATTCTTTCAAAGATCACGTAGATCAGTTTATCTTCCTTTTTTAATTCTGTCATGCTGACGTTTTGGGGAGGATTTTTGATTCAGGGTTTTCCTAAACTTGTGCCACAAAGACCGAGACTTAACCAACCCTAGGGCGTTAAACAGCTATTTATCCAAATCACACACACACACACACACACACACACACACACACACACACACACACATATATATATATATATATCTATATATAACTTGAAATCAATGTCTGCCAAAAATTTTGCGAAGATTATGACCATGCCGTTGAGACATTTTTTTTACACCGTTTGCTCGAAATGTCTGAGGGCTTTATTTATAGATACATCACTTTGGCAGGAAAAAATCAGATTGCTATTCTGGATCAGTGGGCATGATATCTGATCGCAAGAAAAAGAAATCAAACTTTGAAATTTCTGTACATGATTTGCTCAATCAAGATTTTTTAGATTAATGGAGAATATTCAATATTAAATCTTTATATAACAACCATATATATATATATATATATATATATATATATATATATATATATATATATATATATATATATATAAATATATATATATATATATATATATATATATATATATATATATATATATATATATAACACTTTAGATTGTTACATGAGTATCAAACATTAATGAACCTCAAGATTTTTGTGTACACTATATCAGGCTTACAATACCCAGGCTCTATCTCCAGATAAGGGATAAAACCTCCCCCACCAACAAACGGGGTATACTGAGTATGATAATAAGTTTCATGTGCTAGTGAGGCTTCAGTTATAGACATATGGGAAGTTCGATGTACCTTCTCATAATTATTATTCAAATGTTCACCATTACTCGTAGTGGTAGTGCTTCTTAGGGTCCCATCTATGAGTCAAATAGATATTTTCAAAACAATTCGTATTGTATAGGACCGTGTGAAGAAAGGAAACAAGAAATAATGTAAATATTAAAGTATGATAAATACTTTTATGCATAAGATAATCTTACACGGGTTGATATATCGTTAAAATCAATCAATCAGTCAAGGAAATTAGAAGAATAAACACAAGCAAAGAATACAGATACGAATAGATTTCATGTAAAGTAGAAAAAAGTAGAAAGGTGGCTTATTAACCTCGAAAACATTTAGACAAGTAAACTGTGATTTTGAGTATTTAAGCGATAGTGCTGAAATATATTAAAACTATGTCTAACAATAAAACAATTCATTAGATATGGGAAAAATTAACTGTGTAATCTAAAATGAAATAACATGACACTGGTTGATTTTCACTTGTAGGGGACCTATCAAATTTGATGCCCATTTGTAAAAAATTTTATATCTGTGTTAATGATAAATACGCTTATGGAGTAATGTTTATCCTCGTTAAAAGTGGACTCGGCTCCCAGCGTTCAAATGGTGAACGGGGCTATTTGCATTTTTCATACAACTATTCTTCTCACAGTTATGCGTAAATAGCAGAGCAAACTGAGCTCTTAGACCTTGGTTTTGTTTGTTTGTTTGTTTAATGGTGTGTCAACCTTCGTGGGTTATTTAATACCAAAGCCATCCTTATAGATAAACGCCAGTGATACTATTTAACCCATAGCTAGTGCGGTGTAAGGAGGTCCATACCTTTCCCGAGGGTATTTGGCCGAAAGTGAAAGTAAAAGCGTGAAATGAGATCGATCTCGCTTACTTTAAGGCCGAAATCCATCGCTTTAGCCATTACACCACAAGAGATACCTCCTTAAACCTTGGTGTATCAACTGACCGAGGCGAAGGAAAACTCTGAAATTAAACCTGGCTTTAAGAGAGATTGGTTCCGGCAATTCGTCTTGGGTTATTTTATGGAATCGCATTAATATCTACATTTTTGTGTTCTTTCTTACGTTTGTTATTTTCACCCAGTCCTATCGGATAACCACAATAAAACAGATCTATTTGACCAAAATAGTGGACCTTAACTGGTACCAACATTCCGGTCAGAGTGAACTTGGAAGTAATAGCTGTGAAGAGGTATTTCATGTTCATCATATTTCCAAGACTAAAGCCTCACCATCAAATGCATTTTGGTGCCACAACCAGGGGATATAGCCTCTTTGCTTAAGGTACAGTGAGCCTATTCCAGGCCAGGTCGAGGGTGAGTGTTAGCAATTTGAGATTTCGACTGAGACTACATCTTTTTAATAGAAATAATCAAAAATCAAGCTCATAATGAATACGGCTTTCCAACTGAATAGACTGAACTAAAAAGAAAACAAAACACTAAAACATATCACTATCTAGGAAAGAATATTAGAAATATATTGGATATGAAGACGGCATTAAGAAAGTACATAATTAATCGTGTATTTATACTGGAGAAGATAGACATTAAAATATTTAAATTGATATGATACATTTTAAAATCATTTAATTTTGAGGTTGGCTAAATGATAGACTAGGATTTCACAGAAACTTGGTTCAAAAGCTACCAAATGATTCAATGATTTGTAATCGTATTTTCTAAATGTTGTAGAGAGATTTCACTTTAATAATCATGATTTGTACCATTGAAATTATATCAAGGATTGGGTGTAGAGGATATTCAGTGCCTTAAAATTGATTTATTCTTTGACGGTTTAAAAAAAAGAATAAATAAATAATGATTCACCCTTGCAACATTGGATTTGACTAATATTTTTAAGAAATATTTGCAACTTTTTTCAATTTAGAATTTAATGAAACACCAATTTATATATTTTTCTTTTGTTTATTTCCATTCCTATGCGTCATTAATGTTGATCCAAACTATTTTGATTTGGTTAATCTGAAACGTAAAAGAGTAGAAAAAATTTCGAGATGAAGTTTTGGATAATTTTGCTCTTGCGTTTTAATGTATTTAGAATATTAATGAATCAAAGTTGTTTTATAATACGTTTGTGTAATTTAATACAGGGATTACATTTTTCAGATTTTAAACACGATTTTTAAAAAACAAAAATAAAAAATATATATAAGAGAGAGAAAGATATTTCTAATTAACGCGTTTTTCTAAAATTCCTCTTTGGATTAATAAAAATCTAAAAAATTAATTTAAAACCATACTTTATCCAAGGAATGAGAAATCTAATTTTAGATATCTTTTAAAGAAACTATATAGACAAAAATATTGAAATACAAGAAGATAGGAAATTCTAATAATCCAGGATATACGCCCACTTACGTCTCATCTCAGTAATTATCTAAAACGAAGTAGACATGCTGGTTACTTCTGTAGAATTGAGCACAGACTTATGAGTACCGTATTGTGTACTCCTGTATATGGATATAACAGTCCTGGCCGATCAGCAAACACTTACATTCATCAGTCCAGTACAGTCACTGGATGCAAACTAGATAACCTACCAAGAGTGATGATCGATAGGGACGGATGGAGACAGAGACAGAAACAGAAAGACAAACAGAGAGTGAGTGTAAGAGAGAGAGAGAGAGATAATTAGTACTGTCGGCAACCTTTATAGACATTTTAAAGTTGTTTTCTCTTTATTTGTGTCATTGTTAATTTCTTAATAAATGAAACTTTATCAAAAAGTGCGAGTCTATAGAAAAGAATAACGCTGGTCAACAACAAATTTGCTGTCTGCGTTTTTTTAGCTGATTTAGGACAAATCTGATGCGCCGAATCCAAAGATCACATTGGTTTTGCCGAATCATGCTGTTTTTGAGTTATGGTCACCTGTTGTTTTTTACGTTTTTGTTCACATGTATGCTTGTGTGGAGCATTTTAGAAGAAGTTGGTGTGGGTAAAATGCCATGTTGAATAATTGTTTTAATTGGAAATGATTATTTTAATGACAAGAAGAATTCAGGTCCGATAGTTCTGGGTGATTATGTTGAAAAGGGATCCGTTTGAAGCCGTAAAACCATATTTTCAATGCATGTAGGGACCGTGCCCATCATTACACGAACAAGAGGAATCGGTGCCTTGCAAAGAAAGGAACGTCATCAACAACCCTCTGGTGGACAGAGAAAGAATACTCTTCCCACGGATGCACATCAAGCTCGGCTTAATCAAGCAGTTCACTAAGACTCTGGACAAGGATGGTGACTGATTCACTTACTTGTGCCAGGTTTTTCCAGGATTGACCATGGAAAAGTTGAAAACTCGCAACTTTGACGGTCCTCAGATCCGGAGTTCGAAAACTCAATGAACGAAGTGGAACTGGAAGCGTGGAAGGCATTTGTTTTGGTAGTGAAGAACTTTCTTGGCAACAATAAGGCCAGAAACTACGCAGAACCTGTCAACAACATGCTGACTGCTTTCAGAATCCAGGGCTGCAACATGAGCGTCAAGACGCACTACCGATTTTCACATATGCACCGGTTTCCTGAGAACCTGGGTTCAATGAGTGATGAGCAGGGAGAGAGATTCCATCAGGACCTGAATCGACGGAGACCAGGTATCAGGGTCGCTGGGACGCAGACATTATAGTTGACTACTGTTGGAATCTTAAGAGAGACCCCCATGCCGCTGAGCATTCCAGGAGTTCGAAGAAACATAATTTCACACACTGAAGTTTGAATAATGGTGAAGCAACATGCAATTTACGTGTACTTACCTTTATCAATGCCCACCATTCAGTTTACAGTAATCGATGTTTCTATCAGGTAATCAATACATGTTGTTGGCAAAACATTCTTTTTCTCTTAAAAACATATCTTGAATGATGTGTTGACAAAAATCATCTGATAATGTCACAAAAATGTAATCGATTTTGTCAAAAGATCTGAGTTTTTTCAAATCAACCTCGCAAAAAAACCCTGACCTGACGGAGAGAAATGGATGCCATTTCCAGATTCAGCAGTACAATAATACCCTAAATCAGTTGTATAAATCTGGACAACATTCAAAAAGTAAACAATTGTTGCCCAGTGTAATACATGTAAGGTTTGGTATTATAAGTGATTTCAGGCATATGCTAAACTGCTTGGAAACATGATTCACATTTCTTTTTTTTTTCTTTTTGAAAACGGTTATGCAATTGAATTTGCTAAATATTATTGATGCCATCTAGTAAGGAAAGCTTAGTTTGGCACAAGGTAAGGAGTAAAGAGTATTCTATAAGAATTGAACTAACTAACCTCGCTCGTTAACCTCAAAATCTTGAGAATCATTAATGCATGCAACTATGGTGGGTACTTTAGTGTAATGACAATGGCAGACGTCCATTTCTCTGATTATCCCCATGTTCATCTATAGCAAATGGCAATGTGTCATGTATAAACAAACAGTTGTCACTTTTTTGTGGATATCACAATAGCAATATAACGAAGAAGTTCTTCATCTTTTCCAAAACCTAAATTAAAAATATCCTGACTATGGAGCATAGGATATGGTGTATCTTTTCTCAGAAGAAAGGTTTGATTCCATCCACACCCTATAATGGTAAAACTCCAGTTCTAGTGGGTTTATATTACACTTTTTTTCTTATTACTCCCCGACCAACTTGGACCCGAAGTGGTAGTACATAATTCAGTCTCATCACATTTTTAGAAATTTTTTACATGCGTTAAAAGTATTTTATACCATATTACTGTGCAGTTTTCTGCATTAAAAATAGGAACTTCCTAATGAATAGAGTATTCGCCAATTGTTCGAGAGGCCGAGGTCTATTCTCAGGTCGAGTCATAAGAAAAACTCAAAAATGGTACTTGATGCCACCTTGCTTTACATTCAGCATTATAACGTTAGGATCAAGGGTAAATTAAACAATCCAGGGAATAGGATAGCTTGCTTTCTCACACTTCAGTGTAGTAGCTATTGAAAAGGGGGCCTTCGAGTCACCCTTGACTAATATCGCTAACTTTATTATTATAATTTACTCATTAGAGTTTATAACATCAGCTAATCCTAATGGTCTTTCACTGGAGTTTGAGTGAGAGCAAGTCTCCTCAACTCTCCAGGATTCATCTCAGTATTCTGTCCGTTCTCAATAATGCTGTTGTTTGAATGGTCTCAACTGATCCTCCAGTATTTTCGATAATCTTTTAGTTACTGTACCAGAAGCACAAATTACAATTGGTATAATTGTCACTTTCATGTTCCATAGTTTTTCTATTCTCAAGCAAGGTCACAGTACTTATCCTTCTTTTCACATTCTTTCAGTTTTATTTTGTCGTCAACCGGGACAGCAAAGTCAACAATTTTGCAAATTCTCTTTTTTTTTTGTTGATTATTATTAGGTCTGGTCTTCTGGACAAAATTAGGTGATCCATCTGAATGTCACAGTCCCATAGGAGTTTATGTGTGTCATTTTTTTTGACTGATGATGTGTTGCGCATATACCATTCATTCGTATGACCAAATTCAAATTTCTTTCACATCTTCCAGTGGATCATCTTGCCCATCCAGTCCTGTATAGTCTGTGCTAATTTGCTGCATTTGCTTACGATGTGATTGATAGTTTCATTTCTGTCACTGCATAACCTACATTTGCTATTTTGTTGCGTTTTATCAATTCTCGCCTTATGGCGTTGTTTTATTAGGAGAGATTCTGTTTCTCTCTTAATGTTTTCATTCCTTAGCCAATTCCAGGTTTTGTCGTGTGAGATGTTTATCAGTCGTATAAAACGCCAATAGTGTTGTTTTTCTTCCCATTTTTGTTTCCTAGTTGTCATTCTGTTGTCCATCGTGTTATCCTTATCGTTTCCGATGACTATAATCAGTCCTCCTTCGTGTTTTTCTCTGTAGCCTTTGAGTCGCTGTGTCGATGCATCAACGGTGTCTTCGATGCTGGCAAAGCCTCTTTCTTCCTCTTTTCTTGATACATATTGTCTCTCAACATCCTCTCTGGGATGTAATGCCTTATGTATTGTCTTTAATTTTCTTGTTCTTTGATCCATTTGTTTAAGTCCATCTCTGGTCAATTTGAGAAAGGATCCATAATATCTAACGAGTGGGACAGCCCAGGTATTTATACCTTTTATAAGTTTTCGGCAAGAGTGTTTTGTCTCGAGTAGTTTTCTAGTTCTCCTGAGATATTCTTTTTGAATGTTGTCTTTCATTTGTATTTGTTTGATGGTGCCAGCCTCCAAGATACCGAAGTATATATAATTTTTGTTTTCGGCGAGCGTTCTAATCTTGTCTTGATTTGGTAGTTTCATTCCGTCAGTTAGATATCGTTTGCCACTTTTCATTACAGGCTGGCACATTTGCCAATGCCAAATTCCATTCCTATGTCCTGACTCTATATCTAACTGCGTGTATAAGAGTTTCCATTTATTTTTCATTTTTGCAAATAATTTGATGCCATCCATGTACATTAAATGATTGATTTTTTTCCTGCGATCTACTAAGTTTGTATCCGGCTGTGAATTTTCTGAGTATGAGGTTAAGTGTCATCATAGCTGTTACGAATAGTAACCGTGATAGAGCATCTCCTTGGAAAATACCTCTTTGGATCTTTGTTTCAACTAAGCTTCTTAATCCTGCTGTCAATTCCACTCTCTAGGTTTTCATGGTTTTGTCGATAAAGTTTATGACTTCATCCTATATTTTGTACATTTTCAGGCTGTTCATTATCCAGCTATGCGGAACCCGATCATATGCCTTTTTGTAGTCAATCTTGGCCGTAGCTAGATTTTTCCGTCTGGTCTTGCGCTAATTTAGGATGTGTTGATCTATGTAAAGTAACTGTGATGTGCCTCTGGATCCTTTGCAGCATCCTTTCTGTTCGTCAGCAAACAAACCACGGCTTGTTTGGGGGTAGTAAATTTCTTTCTTTATTTGTGCCGTTAATATTTTCCACGTCATTGGTAGACAAGTTATGCGTCTGTAATTGTTTGGGGCGGTTTCTTTGTTTGGGTCCTTTTGTATCAGTGTGGTTCTTTCTTTAATCATCCATTCGAGTACTTGTGCTCTTTGTAGGCATATATTCATTTCTAGTGCTAGTCTGTCGTGAATGGAGGCGAATTTCTTGAACCAGAAACCATGTATTCTTTCATGGCCAAGCGTTTTCCAGTTTGATGTTTATTAAGTGTCGTTTTGATTAAATCAGTGTGTATTTCCATTTTCGGGCCCTCTTCGAGTCCTTCTAGTTCTCTTTTGATATTGTTTATCTATTCAGCCTTTTTGTTCTGTTTTTTGGATGCCATATTTTAGTCTAAAATCATTGGGTTACTTTTGCAACCGGTTGTTGGAATGTTTTATTGTCATGTCCTCCCAATTGTTGATAGAATTTTCTTTCATTGTTTAGGAATGTCCTATTTTGTCTGTTTTGTTTTACCCTTTGTCAATATCTCTTTAATCTTCCTTCTTTTGCCAGTACTTTCTGGTTTATTTCCTCAAGTTATATTGTAAGTTTTTCCTGTGCTGTCTTTTCTTTCCTAATTATTCCAGCGTCTTTCTTTTGTTTTATTATTTTTGCCTGTTTTCGTAGATTTTTTATCTGAGTTTCTATTCGAAATTCCCATCCTGGTTTTGATTTTTCTTTCGTGCTTTTTAAGGGGATCCCAATTTTCTCGCAAACTAATTTCCCTCCTACATAAATTAGCTCATTCAATTGGGTTATATTATTCGTTGATATATATATATATATATATATATATATATATATATATATATATATATATATATATATATATATATATATGTCATTACTTAATTCTCTTTATTTGTCTCTGCCATGATGGTAAAGTGGTCTTTTCACTGTTCTAAATTATCTTTAAACTTTCTAGATTTAACTTTTGTTCTTGTGATAGTATTTGTTCCGGGTTGTTTGGTTGTGCAGTGTTTGGTTGTTTGGGGTTTTCATTTTCCGAAGTGGGTTGTTCATTTCGGATGAGATGTTTTTGTTTGTTAATAGTTGACGTACCAGGAAATGTATCATTACTACATTGTTGATCATTTAGTTTCTGGTGTATTTATAATATTTCAAGGTCAGAAAACCAACCCTTCTTTATTATTGTAGGCATTTCTTACCAGATCTCCATCATTCTTTTCCTATATCCTCTTTGTGTAGGGTTATTCCTAAAATAGCAGTGTAGTACAAGTTGTTTGTCTTCCCTCGTTGATGCTTTCTGCTTAGGTCTCTGGTTGATGTGGTTCCTTTAATCACCATTTGTGTACCTAAAAAGAGAACAACCAACAGTCGCAGGATGACGAACGGGTCTCCCATGTTGGCTATCAAGACAGCACCTGCTGATCATGACACCAAAACCTGAGGCCTGGGTCCCACGTTGTGTAATATTTGAATTTGACATTTTATCATGGGTGGTATATCTTGGCTATACCAAACCAATGGGTTGTTTATTATCTTCGCGCCAGACAGATATGTGACCGACAACATTCATAGAGATTGTTCATTAACAGTGGGTCACAAAAAGACAACAAGAAAAACTAAAGTCTAACTTGGTTAAAGTCCATTGACTTACTCTTATGATTTATTTCATAACGAGTATCTAAAGTAACTTCAGGCATTCCTGTTTTCTTTTTGTTTTTATTTACTGCCCTATTTTAAAATATTTCTGTTAAAATGGAAGACGGCAACAGTTCTAATGCTTTCAGGCTACATCAAATACACATTTGCTTAAAGAATAGTCACAAATGACATATAGAGATAACTAGGCGTTAAATATAAACGAATCCTTTTCGTGACCACAAAATTACTTAGCTGAATTGAATTCGACGTTTTAAAAAGTCTTCATTTAAATACAACTGTTAACCTAAAGATTTTACGAGCAACGAAAAATCAATGCTTTAAATATAAGACGTCCAACAATACCCTTATTTCTTTGAGCATAACAAATAGCAATAGTTTATTATTATTATTTATTAGAGTTTTTCCCATCAGCGTAAGCTGATGGTCTTTCACTGGAGATTGAGTGACAGCAAGTCTCCTCAATCTCCAGGACTCCTAAACTAGAGGTTTCAGTGCAAATGAGTGATTGAAATAATAGCTTTAATCCTTATAAATATGTATGAATTATTGGTATTTGATAGGGATACTTGAGACAATAAATCTGTGTGGAAATAATGTATATTATATAAGAATATATAACATGATATAGTCAGAAAAGTTGGCGACTTTAGTCGATGGTGACCCGAAGGCTTCCTTTTCAACAGCTACTACACCGAAGCATAGGGGAGGGCGCTACGCCGTTCCCAGGATTGCTCCACTTTACCGTTCATCCTCACCTTATAGTGCTGAGTGCTAAGCAAGGCAGCATCAAGTACCCTTTTTTTAGTCTTTGGTAGGACTCAACCTGAGATTGTACCCTGGTCTCCCGAACCATTGGCGAACACTCTACTCATTGGGCCAGTATGTCTAGATACTTCAACCAGCATATTTATGGGCAAGTATATGATTATTATTTCCAACTGGATTTTTTCTTTAATTCATATAATCGGTTAGATAATATTAATATTCTATATGAATACTCTAAACAAGACCCAGCCCTGTAGCATACATCGGCTGAATCTCTGCAGAACAGTAAGATCCCCTCCAGCGAGTGTCCTGATATGACATTAAACAATCTGATGTTAATGCGGCAGTAATGCTGAAACTTTGCGGAATGCATTGTACCACTTCATTGCGATGACTTCCAGGTTCACTCTGGCCGAGACTGGTAGTACATTAAAAGGTGCTACCTATGCATCAAATAGAACTGTTTCACATTCATACTGAGTGCAAACAAATGAATTATACAAAAATGAATTCTTTGAAAGAGAACTGTTCGACAATTTAACTGTGTAAAAAAACTTACTGATGTTTAAAAAATCATATATATCTTATGTACATATAAACTGGATTTGGTATGAAGTACCCAACAATGGTTGATATGCCACTAAACCAAACCAAATCAAATCTAAACAATACAACTGTGTGAAAATTATTTGTATTAGATGAGAATACTTAATATCATATCATTCAGCAAACAAATGATCATTGTAAAATTAAATAGTAGTTAAAAATGCAATGGAATAATATGGTTATGATTACAAACAAACATGAATCGATTTTCAGCAGCTAATTGTCCATAAGGAGAGGACATGCCATTATACAAATTAGCTAAACCAAACTGAATTCAAACCAAAACAATTATAGAATTTAGAAAATACGAAATACATTACTTTTTCTTTACATAGAAAAAAACACTACAAAATAAAACGTTATCAAATGAATTTCCCTTTTTTGCAAAATGTCTGTACTTGTCATGATTATTGATGCAGATAATCTTTTATTCATAAAGAACTGGTAAATCCTTTCGATTCTCACGAGTGCCTATAAAAAATGAGAGTATTTTGCCATATTTATCTTAGTTCGAGCAATCCAACACCTGACTTCTGATCTCCATTAGCATATTTTACTCTTTGCCTGATTAAATCGACAAAAAGAGATAACTTAATAATATTTCATCACTTTGGTTCGTAATAAAATAATATTAAAAAGAAAAAAAAAGAAGAAAGAAAACTGCATGAGGTCAGGATGACCCCATCATCATTGTGAACCCACACATTAAAAAAAAAAAATATATATTTTCAGAAAACATACACCTCATTTAACGACTGCTATTAATTGCTAAAAATATGTGTGTGTGTCCTTCGGTGTAAAACTGATTTGTTCCCAAGCGTTTTTTTTATTGCAATTAAAATCTGTATTTTCGTGCGAACATTGCACCTTTACCTTTTGTAAAGAAAAAAAAAATCTGCTTCATTTTTAAATCAATGTTTTAACATCTTTTTTCGCTTAGATTATTCAATATTTATGAGAATTTTTATTTTATTGATTTCATCATGAAGATATACATACTATACATACTTAGGCACTTGCATCAGGCAATGTTAAAATAGGTTAGTTTTGCAAACAAGTGATTAAGGGTTTAAACCTCTGGAACTCATTCACTGTTATGAATGAACTAGCTTAGTAAATATTTGATCTATTTTCTGTTAATCTACTAGTCCCAAAGAATCAATCTTAAGTAGGTATTTGCATCAGACTAAACTAAAATTGTTATTTACTTAACTTAGTCTTTTGCCGTACAGTTAATCTAAAAGGAAGCGAATGCGTGTAGGAACAGTGTGCTACTATTTTATAAATAAAGAGGGTCATAAAGTCTAGAAAACCACTTTGAAATGTCCCTAATATCTGAAATTAAACCCCTCTCTCTCTCTTACGATTAATAAGCGATATCAACCACTCTGTGGTTTGGTTTATTAGTTAACGGCATCTAAAGTTTTATGGGTTATTTAATGCCGACATTTTTTTTAAATTTATAGATATTTGCTCGTAATCATGACAATATTTTCAATCTTCTCTTGCATAATATTTTTTAATTTTTTTCTTCAATCATTTGTTTGCACACAGAGAAATACTTTGGAACATTACTATCAAATACAAATACATTTTAAGTATTTTTTTTTGCCTATAGACTGTTGTAGCACTCAAAGTCAGAGAGGACCTGGGAGTAATGGTAATGAAGGTGTTCTCCATAGTCTTCAGTGCTTTAAAACTTTAGCCTTACGACCGTATGCAGTTTAAGGTCAGACCCAGGACACAGAACACAGAAGTCAATTTGGATTCAACTTTGTTTTTTGTTTATTCGGTATTTGTATCTAGAGTACTGCAAACGCCTTAGAAGAAACCCCAGGAACGTACCCTAAGAGACAGTTTACAGTCAACCTACGTTAATACATTTAGTTCCCGCCATATAAGCGAAATTAACTCAGAACAGTAAGTACTTGCTAACGATTCATACTGTAATCAACATGATTCTACTGTACCATGCGAGTGAAACATTTCTAAAAGAAAACGACATGACCCTGTAGATATACTGTGGCATTGTAAGGGTGCAAAGAAATAAGTAATTAAAAAAAGACAGAAGCTGAAAGTAAGTTAAGTTGACAGAATTCAACATCTCTTCCAGTGGACACACTATAACGTTATATGTGTTATATCAGGACCGGTCTTGTCGAGGTTAACGGTCACCATCTATCACCTATTCTGGTGGAAGTTAGAAATTTTATGTGAACCGATGAGTATACACACATACACACATATATATATATATATATATATATACTCGAGCGTTCACATATAACATATATATATATATATATATATATATATATATATGTATATTTATCAATATCAAGAGTAGTGTCATGATTCGCTCTCTTTCTCTCATTTGGTGGCTGGTTTGAGATGAGACAAACGGTTAGACGATTGGAGATCGAGGAACGAATCAAAGGTACGAAAAGATTCCTGTTCCACGAAAAACAAATAAGCTTACTTCACACGTTGTGTCAATTATCTATTTCTTCCTTCTTCGAAGGTCGCAGAGACTGAACGGAGAAAATAAATCAACAAAAACTCCGAATGGTAAATGTGTGCTCTTTCCGTCTCTAATCGACGATTATCCATTATAGATAAAGCAGTCATCAGTGCTAACGCCACAGTCGTCATTAAAATATTAAGTTTAAGTTACTGGTCCATCGGCATTATGGATGGAATGTTAAATAATGGTCAGACAGACAGAGTTTCAATCCCAGGTTGAGCCATACCAAAGACACAAAAATATGGTAATTGGTGCCTCCTTGATTAACACTCAGCATTATAAAGTTAGGATCAAGGGTAAGTGAAGCAATCCAGGGAAAGGAATAACACCATCACTTACACGTCGGTATAATAGCTACTGAAAAATAAGCTTTCTAGTCACCCCCGGTTACGGTCGGTCAATGCAACAAGAATCCAGTTGCCATCATATCACTATTCAGTGCTCAGGTGACAACTTGCTAATTGAAGATACTGTAACTAAACTGAGGTATCTTTTCAAGACTAGACATAGCTTATTAGTCTATAATACTAGGATGAGTTTTGCAATTGGGATGACTTTGGGAATGTTCTGAAGGTGATGAACCTCACTGAACTGTGAGATGCAGAGATCCCCTGATATTCTCCCAGGCATACTTGTACGATTTGCTGGGAATTTAGAGCTTAAGACCTATCAGACCGTAGCTGAGTGTCGAGGTTCTTGCAAACTGAGCAACATTTCTTCAGACATCGGATTACTGTTCTTACAATAAATAATTTTGGTTGCTTCTGGGGCGTTTTGACCCTGTTTTAAGTTATTAAACATAAATTCCCGAAATAATCAACGTTGCACGCTCATCTGCGTGACTTTCAACTTGCACATAGTAATGTACATCGGCTCATCAATCCAATTACTATGATGCTATCAACCAGAGCGGGTATGCTGCGAGGCTTAAACTGCTTCGGTCACTTGATATACATACCGCAAATTTGTAAGTACATAAATATTGCAAAACGCTTTACTCCACCTTATAACATATTTTTATTGATTCCGTCATGAATATTTTAAGTTCGAATAATTCTAACGGTTTTAATGTAGTTTTCTGTCAATTAAAAGTTTCTCTTTGTCTCTGTCTTTTTCAGATCGTCTTTAGAACGTTTGAGTTACATAATCTTCTGAAGCAAAGGAAACTATCTTAAACATGTATCTTTGGAGACATCTCTAAACAAACTTGTATCTCACAAACATCAGCAGGTGTTTGTCAAAATATTAATAGTTTATATTGTAAGGACATATATACAACTGTCATGGAGATCATTGTTACACACTGTTGGGGAATGTTATCATTCGTTTTTTCTTCTTTTTATTCCAAAATAAGGTTTTTCGAAAATAGTTATTCATTAACCAAGTGTGCACAACTGAAAATTTTCCAGACAGACGCGATGGCACATTATTAAGCGATTGTCCACACGGACACCGACAGTCTGATACTTTGACAAGCATAATTCGATTTAGTTTATGCCAGAAAATCAATAAACACAGTTGTTCACTGCAAATTGCAAAACACTATTTTTTTTTTTTTTTTGTATAACTTGTTTTTACCAGATTTACATTACTGATACTTATAACACTTTAAGTATAGAATAAAAAAAGAAAACCGACATTGATCACAGCGAAAAACTATTGCTAAAAAATACTCTCTTTTAGCCTGAGGCTCAACTGCTGAATTATGAATACTTGAACTGCTAAACAAGATTAACTCTCGTTAAACAGATAGTTTTAATATTAGAATTGTTCTAAATAGTTTTACTGTGTTCCTTCTATGAGCACATTTGATTTAATTTGCATTTTCTAACATGGTTAAATGATGGAAGTTTGAAAATCTGGTCGATTTATTGATTTTGAAGGCATATTTACCCATCAGGGTTCATTTTAGGGCACTGCATTCATTGTATGTTCATATTTCTGCTTATGTATTTTTTTAAAATTTTCGAAGAGATGGGAAATTAACTCGTATTACCATTCCAGTTCAGAATGGACAAGGAAAAGATAGCAATGAGAGTGGATCGTTTACTTTTTTAATGATATGTCAAACATTGAGGGTTATTTAATGCCAATTTTTACTTTTGGAGTCAATATGATTTGTAAGCAGATATTTTGTGAGTATATTTTTATTTTTAAACAAATTGTTTGGGCGCTGATTGGTTTGGTTGGTTGTGTTTTATGGCATATCAAACTTTGTAGGTTATTTAATGCCAAATCATGTTTTTACATATGAGTATATTTAATATATGTACACCAATAATTTGTAAGTAACATTTTTAAATAAGTCAGGGCTCGTTTGTTTTTGTACACTTGAATGGTTTATAGTATCCTAATCTAATACAAACGATTTTATTCATCATGTATTTTTATCAAATACTATCAACTTGCACACATATGTATGATTTCAAATTAGTAGTAATAGTTATTACTAATTGACGTGCCCAGTTGGCTGGGGCTGTAGAAAACTCCAACAGCAACTCTGCTGAGGGGTAAGACCCTCCCAATGAGTGTCCTTGATATGACACTAAACAATCTGATGGTGAGGTTCCAGTGATGCAGGAGCTTTGAGGAATGCGAAGCACCCCTTCATTGCTATTGCCCCCAGGTCCACTCTGGCCCGGAATGTTAACACCTCATAGGGTCCTATCTATGGGTTAAATAGATTTAACTGCATACTTATGTGAAACTGAATTGTTTGAATAAGAATTGTTTGACTAAACAGAATAGCCTGAAATAGAAAAGTTCTGACAATTAAACTCTACTTACATTTAAACTGCATGCTTATGCTAAACTGAATTGTTTGAAATTGAATAGTTTTTGACATTAAAACTGTACTTACACTAAACTGATTAGTTTAATATAGAACTGTTTTGACATTTAACAGTATGTAAACAAAATATGTTCTTATACTAAATTGAATTAGCTGAATTAGAACTGTTTGACAAAATTGAATAGAATAATAGAAATGTTTTTGACAATTCAATTGTGCATTTATGCTATAGTGAATTGTTTGAAATAGAACTATTTGCATAAAAATTGATTTGGCATTGAATAACCTACAAATGTTGATATGCCATAAACCCAACCAACCAACCAACACAACTAATTGACTAAACAGGTGTGTTTGGCCAGTAAATCGGATAATAACAGCTACTACAACTAGGTACTACAGTCGCGCTATTATGGTTAATTTTGAACAAATACTCTTGGGAAAGGTATGAACCCCGTTATCCTCCCAGCTTATATAGAATTCTTGATTTTCTTCTAAACGGATGGCTTTGACATTAAATAACCAACGATGGTTGATTTGCCATTAAATAAAGTAACCAAACAAAAACATTTATTTAGTTGTCTGAGTTGATCTGCGAGTAATGGAGACAGCAAATAACCAGATTGGTCCATGCATTTTCTCCAACTATGGGTAACGTTGTTCCACTATTGTTTCAAAAAGATGGCTTTGACATAAAATAACCCCCGATAGTTGAAATACCACTAAACCAAAAGTTGAATTATAAAATTTATTTAAGTCGGTGTTCATTCTTCATCGAATAAAAATGTGAAAGTACATCCTCTTAAAAAATTTAAACATTGTTTTTTTTTTTTGTTTTTTTTTTAAATACAACAAGAAATGAAGTGAATTTGAAGGTCTAAATTGTTCAAATCATAAAATAAATGAAAGAAAATAGCATTACAAAACAGTTTCCGATAACCTTGAATGGGTACATGAGTAGAATAATAGCATTTGATCTTTCATAGTTTTTCTTTTATATTTCATTGTTTTTTTTCTTTTAATTAATCTTTTATGATTATAGATTGGTTTTATTTATTTGTGTTTTATGGCATATCAACTTTCATTGAATATCTAATGAAAAATCCTCTTTGCATTGACACACACACACACACACACACACACATACACACACACACACACACACACACACACACACACACACACACACACACACACACACACACAGTTTGCAGGAAGAAGTTTAAAAAGAGCAAGTACACTTTTATTTATAGACAGGTAAAAGGTTTTATGTATTACTATTTAACACAAATAATAATATCTAGTATCAATCATTTTTTCATACAGTTAAAAGTTTTCAAATATTATTATCTAACACTAAAAGTTTTATTTGCTCATCGTTAGATTTTTTCAATTATTTCTATTTAAGACAAATAGGTCTATTTACACACATTTAAATGTTTTCAATCATTGCTATTTACCATTATATATTCTATTTATCTAGTATTGCAAAATTATTAAATATAATCCAGTATTGCAATATTATTAAATAATATTCTTTTCCTTGAGCATAGATAAATGGTCAAGTTTTGCTTTTTAAAACCTATAATTATTTTTGATATTAAGAATTATTCTTAAAAGAATATTGAAGAGTTCTGTTTGACCCATAGATTGGACCCTAAAACGTATTATTATTCCGGGTCTGTGTGAACCTGAGAGTAATGGTAGTGAAGGAGCAGTTTACATTCTCCTGAGCCCCATGACTGGAGTCTCACCATAAGATTAAGTTTAACGTCATATCTAGGACACTCGCTGTGGGGTCTTAACCTACTGTACAGATGTAGTCGGCGTCATCTACAACCACAACCGACTGGGATAAAACTCTTTATGAAATTTTTTTTTTCCAGATAATTGAACTCTAAATGATTCTGCCGTTATATGGTATCAAGTAATCATATCGAATACCAATCTTTTTAGATATACAGGGGATCCTAACATGTACTACGACTCCAAGTCAGAGTGGAACTGGGTGTAGTGATGATGAACAATTTTTTTTAGAACTGAAATGATCCACACCCTATGCAAACGGCCCATAGTAAAGTCAGTTTTCAGTGGTTGTCCCATACTTTTTCACAACTATTAGAAGGATTGAATTTGTACACGTAGAAAATGGTTACTTCTTTTTTAGCTGTAAATAATCTCACAACAAATAAGTCACAAATCATCTTTCTTGAATAGCTGGATATTCTGGTTTCATTACATATTCCTAAAAAGACGCACAAAAAATTGCTTCCTGTTTCAATGCATTGGCTTTTATGATTTGCTTCGCTTCACACGTTCTTATTTCAAAGTATATTCTACTCCGGTGCTTTGATGTATTTTTTCGTCTAACAGTTTATTTCCGTTTTTTAACATCCCCCGTTTTTAATATTTGTACCAGCTTTTAGACATAGCTGCCGGTGAACAATCATCATCTTTCGCAACACTCAACTGTGGAGTGCAATCTTGAATGAGTCTTATGATCCTTTCCATTGTTTCAATTACGGTATCTTTCTTTAGAGCCATATTTTCCTTCAATTAGACCCAACTGCTTGTTGATCTCTTCAAGAACTGTCTTCTAACAGCAGAGAGTCTTGCATATCTAGATTTCTGTGGGTATTTGTTTTCGGAATGCCTATTTTACAATCAGTCCATAATGTTTTCCTCGACATTAGGTTATTCCATAATATCTCCTCCTGCATGACTTTAAATGAAATTATACCATTCAGTTAAGTAATCTAATCTAGTTTGTTTAATAGAAATACATGAAGTTAAAATTTTAAACTATTAAATAAAAATATATTGATCTTTATCTGAAATTAATTTATTTACTTCTATCTAAAAAGGAAAAGAAAACAATGTGAGAATCCTCTAAGTATGTTAAATCAATATGTTTTTTTACCGTAAGTAGTAATCTTTGGCTTGTCAAACAAGGCTAAGTAAACATCTATGACATACACCTAAATCACTCACACAGTCGGCTGGTGCTGTTGAATACACAGACTGCTTCTCTTCAGAGAGGTAAGGCGCCCTCAAAGAGTGTGACCATACTTTAAGTGTAATAATTCGATAATTTACACCGTACGTAGTAATCTTTTGCTTTTCAAAAATAAAGAGAAAACAATGTGAGCCTCCTCTAAGTATGCTAATTCAACATTTTTTACCGTAAGTAGTATTCTTGTGCTTGTCAAACTAAGCTTAGTAAACATCTATGACCTAAATTACTAGCCCAGTCGGGTTGTTGAATACACAGACTGCTTCTCTTCAGACGGAAAGCTCATCTACGAATGTCCTGGTAATGACATTAAACAATATTATGGTGAGGCTCCTGCAATGCAGGAGTTTTGAGGAATGCGAATTACCCATTTATTGCCATCGCTCCCAGGTCCACTCCGACCTGGAGTGGTAGCACCTGATAGGGTCCTATCTATGGGTCAAATAGAACTAAGCAGTGCATCTATGCTAAATTAAATTGTTTGAAATATAAATATTTTTACATTTAACTGTGTGTAATTAAAGAACTGTGTGTAATTAAAGAACTGTTCTTATGCTAAACTTAATCGGTTGAATTCGAACAGTTTATATGTATAAAAATGGATTTAGCATTAAATAACCTATAATTACTGATATACTAAACCTAACCAAACCTAACCAAAACGCCTAAATCACTATCAAATCACCGTTATCCACTAAAGCAGCGAAGTGACGCCACAATGAACCTGCTTATTTCTCAGATAACGACTTAAGAAAAAGCATCTACCTTTAGCAAAGTAAGGCCTATGTGTCTGATTTTGTAAATCAAGGTAAATAAAATGGGGAAGCTCATTGGGGTATGAGATTCACCAGGTAAATTTTGTAAACTCATTGGTAGCAGGTTTGATCATTAATGTAACTCCAATAACGAATAAACTTGTACTGAGACAAATCTATACATAGATTTAAAATCCTTATGATGCAGCCACGCAGAAAGCACTGCTTGAAAAATAAATATTACATAAGAAGCGATGATCTCACTCAGTTCTACTTTATTTTCTTTGTTGGTTATCTGATAACAAATCCATCATTCCATAAGAACATCTGTAGTTGTATTCAACGCATATTTTGTAATACCACGGCCCCAAATAGACTATGGACATAGCCCTACCCCTTAGGCATCAGTAAGACCTCAAGGTAAATTCATTGTGACCGAAAGTGACGAACAGAAGATATTGTCTGCTAGCTCGCTAGATACGAAATTTCATTGTTACTGTCTTTTCATAGTAGTCGGTGAAGAGAGAGAGAGAGAGAGAGAGAGAGGTGGAGGGAGAGCAGGAAAAGCGTCAACTGATTTTCATAGACAGAGAAAACTAGCAGTGCGAGGCAAAAAGAAACTTCACAGACTTAGTCACATCTTCTTCACTGACCCGACTGCCACTTCCCCCAGGGTTTCTTCTTTCGTCTATTGCTTCTCTGCTTCTTCTGCATTTTCTCTGACTTTCCGGCCTTGTAGAGACCCTTCCCTGTGTATCTTCTCTCACTACTAGGCCTTCTGTATCTCTCATCCTGTATTTGCCTCTCTCTCCTCTTCCAGTTGCATATTCCCTTCTTTTTTCACTGTTCTCTGGTTGACCTGTACGATACTCTTTTCAAGTGACCAAGTAACTGTCCCTTGGTTGACTTTTAAGAATCAAAAACCTCCTTCACCAAAACTCATTAAGATATCGCAATCCCACACGTTATACACTACAGCACGAGAACTTCTTCCGCTCAGTTGTGTAATGGATGACAACAAAGAAACCTCATGAACAGGAAGAAATATAACGCCTCTCTGTCAGATTCAGGAAGCTTAGTAAATAACATCGTCTTAGACATTAGGTTTTGAGAATTAAAAGCATCTTACAGAATTGTCTTTGTCAACAACTGGCGAACGTTTGTGATTTCTTTTTGCGATAAAATAAGAACGATTATATCTTAAGTGAATTGCGCATGAATGTTTATTCCGTATACAGCAATAGGTATGGTGCAATGGAATTAGTGTTTTTTAAGTATATTATTGTAACTCAGCGAAAATGACCGACCATATCAAGATTTTTGCCGTCGTGGAACAGCTAAAATAATGAAAATTATAAGATTTTATAATTAAAAGTCCAGTTCAATTTGCAACACACATTAGCATCATTAAAAAGTTTCAATGGAGATAAACATTACATGCTGATTATAGAGAAATATCCATTTGTTTATGTGCATATATATGTATAATTATTATATAACCCCAGTAAACAAAGCTAGAATTGAAATTACCTCATCAAACATAATTTAATTGGGTTTCCTTGCGTTTAGTTTCTTTAATAGTATATCTACCTTCGTGAATTAATTTGATGACAAAGCTATTGTCAGTTTAAAGGCATATCAAACTTCTTGAGTTATTTAAGAGTAGCGGTACTATTTAATCCATAGTTTAGAGGATAACGGTATTCATACTTTTCTCATGTGTATTAGACTGAAAGTGAACGAAATAGCTCGATTGGAGTTTGATCTCGCTTATAACGAAGTCACAGTTCAGCACATTAGCCACTGCGCCACCTTGTAAGAAAAGCTATGTGGTTGACTGATCGATTTTACTGCATCTTCACCCTTGTTGGTTTATTCTATACTGAAGACAGTTCAACAATTATGGTCTCTAATTATATACTGTGAGAAATTCTAGCAACATTTTAAAGAGGTGAACACGTTATATTTTGGGTAACTAGAGTGGTGTAATGATTAGCAAGCTAGACTATCAAACTTTCACCAGTTTGTTCGAGTCTCATTTGGTGCCCCATTCATATGGCCTTGTGTCACATCTTAGCAAAAGTTTAGTTAATTGTTAATCATTACATTCACTATAAATTGCCTTAGAGCCAATATGCTGATGAGAGTCAATCATTTTGAATGGTTAAAACCTCCCTATTCAGTTGCAATATCACTATCTTTAGAGTAAATAGAATTCAAAAGAGTTTAAACTTTGGTCAAGCGATTCTATTTAGCTCATACACGAAACAGGTAAAAGCATGACAAACTTGAATCAAAGTAAACCTTGGAGCAATAACAATGAAAGGGTGATTCATCTCCCACCAGCGCTCCAAACTTGTTACCTCATTACAAGATAAAATTTACAGTCATACTTATGACACCTAGTAATAAAATGATTTTAGGTGACTGTTAATTGTAATCAATAAAAAGACGAAATAAATCGTCATGGTCTAAACTGATTTTCATTCCTTTGGCCTGTTATCATCTTCTTAGTGGTATGAACACTGAAGAACAATAACCGCTTTCGATTTCGGTTGCTGTGGTCTCGATTCTTTTCAAATGATAGTTTTAGAAAAAAAATAACAAAATGGTTGATCAATATAGTATATTCTTCAATCAACTTCTCCAGTGGAAGAGAAACAGTGTTTTGTCAAACGTCCAACATCTGCTCCCGCTCGAAATAATCCTGGAATTGCCCGACATTTCCCGGCCGGTTAGCTACTGATTGAATCCTGACCAAAAACCGAATCTCCAAATCCGATTTTCCTAAATCTCCTAATCACCGATGGGATTTGAGAAATTTAGGAAAATGTCCGTTAGTCACTTTCCAAAACAGTTAATGGCACGTATACTTAAATTCATGTGACCTAATCACATAATGCAGCTGCACTAGATCAATTTTTTTATGTTTGACATTTCATTGGCACTAAATTTGTAAGCTCATTCATTATGAAGTAGAAAATGTTTAAGTGCTCACACATAATGACTACCCTCTCCGTGGGGCTTAGAATGTGCCAACTCTAAGACCTCCTCAGAAAAGGGGGGTCTTTTTTATGACATTCACCTGCATTTCCTGGTAAGGTACCAGTTCTGGAAATCTAGAGAGAGAGCAGAGTACCCCTTCATTGTCATTACTCCCAGGTCCTCTTTAATCTGGTGTGGTTGTCTGTCCTGTTGGCTGGAGCTGTAGTATAGGCCGATTGTCCCTTTGCAAAGAGGTGAAATTTCCCCAAAGAAGCCAGGTTGTCCGTTGGTAGCGACTCATAATGCTGGAGGACGGAATCCAGCAGCCCGGGTGGTTACGTGACCCATACCGTTCCTCTTTAGCCTTTACTGTTCTAGAAGTCAGGGAGCCCTGATCATATCGATCCGATGGACATGTAAAATCCTCGCTCCTATATGCTTGTTCCAACCGTTTTCTTCAAATTACATTCGTGGCAAAGAAATATCCAACGCTTTTTATCTTAAAGTTGCGTTAATTCAGTAACTGGGAGTCAGTGGCATTGAGAAAATCAAGTCTTTGAGTGTCCTGGATATGACACTAAACTGATGGTGAGGGCCAGGTCTTAGAGTTTGGGGAATACGGGTTATTATTTCGTTACCATTACTCTCAGGTCCACAGACCGGGAATGGTAGCACCTTATAGGGTCCTATCTACAAGTCAAGTTGAACAGCTCAATCATTTACGAAGAATTATTATTATTATTTATTTGAAACCATACAAATGTGTGCAAATTGTTTGGATTAGAAATCACTTATTGATAAATAGTATCATCAATGTTAAATAGCCATATTTAAAGCCATTAAGTGTGTGCGAATGAATTATTAATGATAAATAGATTTTAAAATGTTATATTACAATATTAGAAACCATTTAATTGTGTGCATAGAAACGATTATTATTCGACAGAATTATTAGTGTTAGATTGCAATACTTAATGACATTTAAACTGTGAGCAAATGAAAAATCAACATATAATAGACTTATCCGTGTTAGATAGCAGCTCTTGAAACCATTTAACTGTGTGCAAAAAAAAGAGCTGTAACAAATCTTTTAAAAACACAGTAACCTAAAAATTATTTCCTTACAAATATATATGTGGATTAGGCATTAAATCAACTTCCATAATAGATATGGCATAAAACACCATCCAACCAATGGAGTGTCATTTTCTCCATAGCTAAAATGGATCTGTTTACAAAATATTTATATCAGAAAGGAACAGTTTATATCATATCTGTGAGCAAAACACTTTAGAAATTACGCAAAAATTAGACAGAACCAGAAAATACTCACAATTCCCAAACTTCTTAGCTTAAAATAACCTTATGCCGTGAAAATCAATAAATTAATCAATCGATTTAGTAGAACAATTTTTGAGGATATTTCAATCGGATTAAGCTAAAACTGTATCTCCTAGTGTTTTTTTTTTTCTTTCTTTTTTAACTCATCCTTTCACGACGCACAGAATGAGAAACAAGGTCAGTTTTTAAGTGGATAACTTCTGGTTTGAATTCAAGGTTTTCCTTCCCCTTAAATGATTATTAAACCAATCTTAATGAAACCAGTCTACCCAACTCTTTATTCTAGCTGGGGGAGAACAGATGTATTGACATCTTTCCCAAGTGCATTAGCGCGAAGTGAAATGCAAACAGCCTTGTCCAGTCAATGATTCCATTTCCAACGTCGGTAACCATTACATTAAACACGCCGTTTTTTTGTTGTGGTATGGCAAAATACATATACGAATTGGAGGATATTAATAGAAATAGGTTTTATGAAAGTTTGCAGAAACATTAAAAACGAGCTGACCATTGAACCATTATTCAACTAAAGCTAAATTGATGCAGATTTTATCTCTACATTCTGTTCAATCATATGGAAACTAATAAATAAACGAATATTATAACATTGTATGTGGATGTATTGCAAGACCGGTACATACATTTATAATATTTTCTCGTTAGTAGGAAAACTCAAGATTCTGCGTCACTAATGAGGAAAAGCAACAATAGAGAAATAGCCGATAAGAATTTCGAGACTATGGTAATCCACGCCATTAGCACACCAAACAATTGGAGATGTGAACATCTGTTCTCCATTTTAAACATAGATGTAGACATTCAAAGATATTTTAGGCGTTGCTGCGGGTGTTCAGGCTGTCTACTCTGATCTCTCCAAGTATTCATCCACAACATACTAAAAAGCATTAGTAGTAAGAAAAGTAAAATATATATATATATATATATATATATATATATATGGAAATATTATCAGACCATAAGAATCAGATAGTTAATTCCTATTTGCCGGAACCAGGATGTATTACAAAATACATTCAACATATACGTTGATGGAGACAAACTCATTAAAATCACTTGTATCCCCCTCAATAAAACAAAAACAAAATAAAAAAACCTACTATATCTGAAAAAGATCGTGATTAGATATGTACCAGGGGTGTCCTCGTGGCGTAATGGTTAAAGCGATGGACTGCGGAATCGTAGTACGCGAGTTCGTACTCCAGTCGCGCTATTACGTTCACTTTCGGGCAAATACCCTTGGGAAAGGTATGAACACCCCCTTATCCTCCCATATATGGGTTAAAAAGTACCACTACTGTTCTTCTCGGAGAATGGCTTTGGCATTAAATAACTTAAGGTTGATATTCCAATAAACAAAGAGACTTAGATATGTACCGCTAAAGTTCCTCAATACCTCGAATTATAGATTTCAGAAAAATAAATAAATAATTTAGGTCTTACAACCCCAAAGATTTCAAATTGTAGAGCCAATAAGTAACTTCTTATGGAGTAAAAACCATTGACAATTTAAAAGGTCTGATAGGAAAAAAGGTAATTATTGGAAAAAAAATTACTCAGACATCTTTTAAATGCAACGGACTTTTGTTATTTAGATAAGCATTTAGAAGCGCTCATGGTGCTACGGTTATTGTCGTAGAAAGTGGAGTCGGTTACCCGAGCTCTAATCCTGAATGAGGCTTATTGCATTTGAATTCCTGATTCTCTTAGAGAAACTATGAATGCGACTATTCTCTTTCCAGTTATTAGTAAACAGTAAGACTTAATGGGTTCTTTAACCTTGGTAGGACAATTGGTCTAGGAGAATAAAACCTCAGTATCCAGACTAGTGCTAGACGCTAAGAGAAATTTATTCCGCCATGCTATTGTAACGTGATTGAGATACTTATGGAGAGTCGAAGTTAGAAAGAGAACCGGATGCTAATTTCTGAAGAAGGAGAGCGAGAGAATAAAAATAAGAAGAAAAAGGAGACAAAGAGTCTTAGTAATGGCCCGCTGACCTGTGGGTAACTCAGTCCTAAGAACTCGTTGTAGGTCAGCCGGTCACAGGTGAATGACTACAGTAATTTAAAATGACTAGAAAAAATAGGGGTCCCGAATTTTCTACACAGGTTAAAACCATTGGAAAAGGATATGTTCCTCCCGTCGGGCGGAAGTAACGGGGAAGTCAGTTTCGAAGGTCAGTTAGCTGGGAGATGTGACGAGGTAAAGACAATTGAATACCAGCCATGAAGATGTAAAGAAAAACGAAAATTATGATTCTTATTTTAGAGTGAACTCCGGTAAATGTTCTTTCACAAGACGCGAAGCTGTGGAGACGAAACCAGAAAACAAGTATGTTCGAACTTCAATAGAAAACCAGAAAGAAAATGCAAGGCCTGTGGCTGCTCGATTTCTCTCTTCGCGACATGTTTCTCATGGTCCAGAAAATGCGTCGACTCAGGATTCATAATCTGTTTCTTTTTCCCCGACGACTACTCAAAAAGTGTAGTTGCCAATAAAATTTTGTATTAGTGAAATACGGCAGAGATTAGAGTATTCGTTACTTTTCTCGTGTCAAGGGTTAGGGTTAGTATCAACCTCACTTTCATATTCCACAGATTTTTTCAATTACCAAGCAATATCCTGGTACGTATACTTCTTTTTGCTTTCTTTCAGTCTTACTCTGTGGTTAACCGGGACAGCAAAGTCCACCATTCGGCGAGTTCTGCCGAGATTAGGTGATCCGTTTGTATTAAGAAATCTCAGAGGAGATTGTGTGTATCATTCTCCAGGATATATTCTTGGTTGCGCATAGACTGGTTTTTCTTATAGTCAAATTTCAGTTTCTTGTACAATTCAGAGTAGATCATCTTGCCCACCCAGTCGTGTTTAGTCTTATTCATATTCTGTGCTAATTTGCTGCATTTGCTTATTAAGTGATTAATCGTGTCGTTCTATCAACACATAACCTACATCTGCAGTTTTGGTGTGTCTCGTCTGTTCTTGTTTTGATATTATTGGTTCTTATGGCGTTGTTTTGTGCTGCTATTAGATTAGAAGAAATTCATTAAGATTATTATTATTACTATTATTATTATCATTATGAGTTTTTCACATCAGTGTTAGCTGATGGTTTTTCACTGGAGTTTGAATGACAGCAAGTCTCCTCAAGTCTCCATGACTCGTCTCAGGATTCTGGCCGTTCTTAGCAATGCTGTCGTTTGGATAGTCTCTACCCGTCCGCCAACTTCCAAATCCTCCAGGCCTTTTAATAATCCTTTAGTTATTGTGCCTAACGCACTAATCACAATTGGCACAATCGTTACTTTCATGTTCTACAACTTTTTCAATTCTCTAGCCAGGTCGAGGTACTTATCCTTCTTTGCACTTGCTTCAGATTTATTCTGTGGTCTGATGGGAGAGCAAAGTCGACAATTTTGCAGATTCACTTTTTTTTTGATGATTATTATGAGGTCTGGTCTTCTGGCCGGGATTAGGTGATCCGTTTGAATATTAAAGTCCCATAGGAGTTTATGCGAATCATTTTCTAGGACAGGTCCTTGCGAGTATTTCACACCAGCATTAGCTAATTTTCTTTTACTAGAGCCTCCTCATGTTTCCAGGACTCTTCAGTACTCTAACCAATTTAGTAATGCGGTAGTTTAGAGTTTTACCTCTTCCTCGGATTTCCAATTCTTCCATTCCCTTACGAAGTCTTTGGAGACCGATCTGAGCGCACCAGTTATAACTTGTATCCATGTACTTCTTTCGCTTACATTTGGATCAACCGTGTCATCTCTTTCTCCATATAACCTACATTTACAATTCTGTTGCTTATTATCGATTTTCGCTTTTATGTAATTTGTCCTTATGGTGTTGACATATGCTGTTATTAGAAGAGATATAGTTTCTCTCTTGAGATGGCTCTTTTTTAGTCATGTCCAGGTCTTCTTGTGAGCAATCTCGCCAGTTTGTCAACTGAAATGTGTAAACATTATTTATTCCCATTTCTGTTGCCTAGTTTTTTTTTTCTGTGTGTACTTATACTGTCAATGCTGTTAATGGTTGCTGTCATTAGTCTTTATTTGCTTTTTTTAATGTAGTTCTCGGGTCAGTGTATTGATACATCTATGCAATTCTCAATGCTGACAAGTCCTTTTCCATCTTCTTTTTAGTCTATGTCATATTCCCGATGTAAAGCTTTGATTTACATTATAAATGATAATACCCGAATGGATAACAAAATAAAGACCACGTTGACATAATTACTGATGGGATATAAAGGTAATTTTATATTTTATATTTCTAGCGGCAAGAATACATTCAACCAATTATCCATGAAAGAAAAAAGTATTATGCAAGATTTCACTATAGATTAGGGAGAATTGTCTTACTAAAACGAAGTATGGCGTAATGAAATTTTCTTTTATATTTAATATATTATAGTATATAATCATTCAAATGGCTAATGACGTATTGTTAGATTTTCTTAAAGTAATATTGTTCTTGAAAAAACAACATTTGTATAGAAAAAAAAATTAAAACATGAAGTAAATGGTATATAGTCTCATACAAAATCAATACCTATAATACATACATATATATATATATGGGGGGGTGTATATATTTATGTATTTGTGTGTGTTTATATGTATGAATCCGTATGTGTATATATATTTATACATATATACATATATATATACATATTTGTATTTATTTATTTATTTATATTCTCTATGGGTATATATATATATATATATATATATATATATATTTGTAAATATATGTGCATGTGCGTCTATACTCATGCATATTTTGCATATATACATATATATATATATATATGTGCGTGTGTGTGGGGGGTGCGTTTGTGTGTGTGGGTGTGTATGTTTGTGTCCATGTGTGTGTGTGTGCGCGTCTTTTTGCATAATATTGTGACGGCAAATTGACTAAAATCCCATTACGGGACTTTAGTTTCGCACGTGTGAAGACGGGTCAGGTTGGCACTTGATCCCCTACAGAAATAAGTCCTGTTCAGAGTTCTTCTCTCAGGCAGATAAGAACTGGCATATTACGTGAGGGAATAATTTAGGACCAGACTGACCGCCGCTGGCAAGGAGTTCCAAAATTCACACTATCACACACCCACCAGGCCGCTAAACTTCTTTCCCTTAGATAATAGAAGAATACGGGCCTATTCTATCTTCCCTCTTAGTCGTAATAACATTAATATTGTTGTAGTCGGCAACTCCGGTTTCCCGTGTGATACTTTAGGAATTAATAGGACAGTTCTAAGCAAGATAATATAAGGCGAATAGAAGCTGAAAGGAAAGCATGGAATAACAACCTAGACCACATGGTAAAATGAAAATACATAGGTTCTTTACTACGGTTATACATATATATACACATTCAGAATGTCAAAACAAATAATTGGATAGTCCATGAATATGAATGTCTTTTCTTGGCTTTTATCCTTTTTCAAATTGAGAGAGAGAGAGAGAGTGGTAAACAAATTTTGGGTGTAAAGGAAAAATGTCCCAAAGTTACTTATCTTATTTTTTTGACGGGGTTCCACTGGAGAATTTTCTTCTTTCACGGGCTAATAGACTTTGTACTGTTTTTAATACTGGCTTGAAGGACTTGGGGTCCTTCGTGTCTCAGCTAATCTTTTGTCTTTAGCCCGGAGTAAAATGGCTATGGTCCGACTGCCACGAGCCTTGCTCAAAAACTAAAAACTTTTTTCTATTTACTTCCGCTGAGGGGAAGGGAACCCCACTTCCGTTTTGGGGTCCCAGCCAGTCATTTGGCTTCTCTCTCTTTCCCCTTCCGATGTCCGGCGACCTGAGGTCACTTAAGTGCGAACATCTGGTCTCCTGTGTGACCCACATTCTCTTCTAACGGTCACTTCTTGACTGCTAGATAGCTAATAGCAACACGGGAGGATAGTATCAGTTTTACTTCTTCGTCTCCGTGAGCCATCACGTGACAATATACATGTGTGCATAAATTTGTGTATATATATATGTGTGTGTGTGTGTGTGCGTGTGTGTGTATGTGTTTGTTTGTAGATTTATGTACATGTGTGTGTACGTATATATATATATATATTTAGGCACATATTTGAGCCTATATATATATATATATATGTGTGTGTGTGTGTGTACGAATACACATGCCTCATCCATATCATCATGAAATGCCCCTCTCAATCATGTCCTGGATCCACTCCTGTCATTCACCCCTATCGTCCATCGCTCTCGGCAGGTCTTCAATGCTACTACCCATATCAGTACTGATGTGTTGTTGATAGATACCAGCTGATCAACCAACACTTGCTCGTCCGTATACGGAGGTCCACAGTAGTACATTGATTTCCCTAATTTCTTCAGCAGTCTCTTGTAGGTCTTGTTCGTCTCATTTGGATGAATTTCGTGACGGGTGTTAAGTTCCTGTACAGCTGCTGCTTTATTGGATGTTACCTCCAGAACTTTAGAATACAGCTCAGAATTTATGTGCAATTGCCATCAAGCTTTCTCTGCATACGCTTAGTAAGTGTCCACGTGGCGCATCCATACAGCAGTATGAAAAAAATGTGCTATATTTTATTTGATAGGTCTGACTTCCATTTGATCGATAGTCTTCCGATAGCTATCCATGCCTTCGCTCGTTGCGTGTTGATATCATTTTCGGTTGATGAGACGCTGGTTCCAAGGTAGGTTAACTTGTCCACCAGTTTTACAGATCTACAATTTGGTGAGAAGATAGAGCCTTTTTGATTAAAGCCCATGAACTCTGTTTTGTCAGCGTTAATAAGAAGGCATATGCCACCTGCTGCTCTTTCCAGATTATGTAGCAAAGATTTAGCCTGGGTTGGTGTATTTGCCATAAGAGCTATGTCACCAGCGTAGTATGGGTCCTCAATCGTTCGTGCGCGGTGTCTTCTGCTTCATGCCATTTCCTTTCATTAAATCTATCAACGTTCGATGCTCATAGTCTTGGCAGATAATAAACAGTTACTGGGCTATTGTGTCCTCTTACAGAACACCTGAGACAATCTCAAAGAAGTCTACGTATCCATTTGGTGAGCGAATAAGAGTATGTATACAAGCGTGTCTATGTCTTTGTATATGTCAACCTATGTGCATTTATACATACGGGAATTTGTGCACACACACACACATATATATATATATATATATATATATATATATAAGCGTTTAAATATGTGCTAATTTTCTCGTGGCTGAATCTTGGATTGGCGTTTGAGTCTAACGGGTTTCGATCCAAGGTTAGGGAATCTAGCCTTTCTCACCACACTGAAGAGTTCTTGTAGAACGAAACAGATCTGTCTGTGGATAACGATAGATATCTATTGTCATCCACAGAGTGTTCTGTTTCGTTCTATCAGAACTCATCAGTGTGGCTAGACAGTATATCCCCGTAGCTGGGATCGAAACCCGGTTGACTCAAACGCCAAGCCAAAGCTTCTAACCATTTAGCCACGAGGAGATATTAGCTACGAAGTACATTTTAAACTGTTATGAATCACAATAACTATTGTTTACATAAATCAATTTAAATACGAAGAGACTTGCAAAGGCACTAATGGCAACACGATTACTTCTTCGCTACAGAACTCGAAGTTACAGAAGGGAAGGATAGATAGATAGATAGATAGATATGCGTATGTATATATGTGTGTGCATATAATTGTATATAGATGTATTAATATCAATACGATCCTTGTCACAGACTATTTGCCCAATTTGGGCATCAAGACACTTCCTCACTCTCCCTATAGTCTAGATCTTGATCCCTTTGACTTTTGCTTATTCCCTAAGCACAGAGTCTGTGGTTATGAGACAATTTGGGAGATGAAAGAGACTGTGACGAAGGTCATTGACATGGTTTCGCCGATCAACTCTGGTGTGTTGACTTCCTTACTTCCTCCTACACCTCTCATCATCCCACACAGACTCCCTGCCTTCATGAATCTCTTATGCCACTCAAAAACTGATGATTGATTCATGCAAGACGGTCAAAATGCAGTCTGAAGCATTCCATACGTTTCTGTGGCATTTTTTTTCAAGTTTAAACATAATTTTATTGCATATCGTTCTAAATTGTCCTCATGTCCTGATTTCATTTTTGAAATTCACCAGCAGGGAAAATCAGGCTTTAGTAGGGTATATTCCAATTCCCGCTGTAGCTGTTCATTTGAAGCTGAAATCATAAAAATTGGTCAGTCATCTCCTAAGATCATGTATAGCAATAACACAGTAAATTTTCAAGAGTCTATAACAATTTTAAATGCCTACACAAAAAAGGATGGAAACTTATTGAATGCACCCCGTATATATATATATATATATATATATATATATAATCTACGTATGTATCTATTTATTATTTTTTATGTATGTCTCTATAATCATACAAGTACATGTAAAAATGTGTATATCTATATATGTATATAAATATCAAAGTATATAAGAGTATACTCATGTATATATATATATATCATGATGTCGTGTTGCTAGCTTGGAATATCCTGATTTTTCCTGGGCACTGGTTTCTATTGTCCATCTCTTCCTGCAGGTCTTCTAGGCTATACATTATGTCCGCACAGAGCTGCTGTAGATAAGTTTTGTTGGTTGTCTAATACTTGCTTGTCTGTGTGAAGGAGTCTAGAGAAGCACATCGTTTATGAATCCGTTCTTACATCTCCAGCAGTGTCCAGCATGGAAATTTACTAAGCTTTTTGCTTAGATGTGGCACAAGGCCATATGAAAGGGGCACCCAATGAGACAGTGTCCAGCATGTCTTGTTTATCTTTTTTTGGATGGCTTTAGAGTTGGGAGGAAGGTGACTGTGTAGTTGCTGCTTTGATTTGTTCATTACAACTCATATAATTCTTGTGCAATTGGCGTCAAGGAATATCTTTTGGCAGCGACCATGTGGTGAATCCATATAGTATTAAGAACACTACTGCTGTATGGAAAAAAAAATGCGTTTTATTACCTCGGACTGGTCTTAACCATATTTACCAACCCCTCCGCTCTGGCAGGATATGACACAAGGTCAATTTTTAAACGGAGTTTAACAGGGTTGAATTCAGAGTTTTCCTTCTCCTAGACTAGTTGCCTCACCAAGGCTGAAGAACCTAGTCCGTCCTACTATTTTCCCATAGCTAGAGGGAGAATAATTGGATTCATACCTTTCACAAGGGTATTAGTGCAATGTGAAATGCAATCAGCCTCGTCCAGGATTTGAACTCGTATCACCGTATCCATTTCCTATGACGATAACCATTACACTACGGGTACCTCCATCGGACAGGTCTTAACTCCAAATGACCAATGGCCAATCAGTAACTGTCTATGTTTCATTAATCACGTACTGATGTCGTTTTCCGTAAATGAAATGCAGCTTCCAAAGTAGGTGAACTTGTCCACTAGTCACCGAGACGCGTCTTTTAGTGTGGAGATGTCTTTTTTATTTGGATTAAAGCATTGTATTCTGTTTTGTCTGCATTGTCATGGAGGCCTACGCCGCCCGTGGCCTTCTCCAGACTATTCAGTAGAGATTTTGCCTAAGGGGGTGTATTTGACCGAAGCGCTCTGTCATCAGCATAGTCTGCATCCGTAATTGTTTGTACGGGTTATCTTCTACTTCTTACCTTTGCCAAAAGAACCCATTATCTTTCATTATATCTATCACCCTTCGAAGTGGGCAGTCTAGGCAGATTATGAACATGTCTCCTTGCAGAAAACCTAAGACAATGTCAACGAAGTCTGTCTTCATCCGGTGAGCGAACCTTTACTTTCGTGCTTTTATAGAGCATCCTTATCATATTTACCAACCCCCTCCGCTCGGGCAGGATATGAAACAAAGTCATTTTTAAGCCGAGTTTAACAGGTTTTAATTCAGTGTTGTCCTTCTCCTAGACTAGTTGCCTTACCAAGGCTGAAGAATCAGTATGCCCTACTATTTACCCATAGCTGGAGGGAGAATAACTGGATTCATACCTTTCCTTAGGGTTTTAGTGCTATGTGAAATGCAATCAGTCTCGTCGCCGTATCCATTTCCTACGACGATAGCCATTACACCACGGGTGCCTCCTACTATTATAGAGCATCCTTATTCCTGCGACGGTTTCCTTAGGGAGACCCTATGAAGAAGTATTTGTTCTATCTTCCCTCTGAGTTCGGAGTCAAATGCCTTACAGAAATTTACTGAAAATTGTGTTGAGTGGAGATTTTTTGCTTTGACTTCTATGATTCGACGAATCCCCTAATTTTTTATATAGTGGATCGATTTCGTCAAAAAACATTTTGATTCTTCCTGAGAATATCTTTATTTCGGGTTCGATGTGGTTAAGTAGCAGAGTGTTGTAAATCTTAATCGCTATGTAAGTAAGAGTTATAACGTAGTTGTTCTTCGCAATTTCAAAATTTGGGAAATTGGGTTATGCAGTCTTTCGTTCATTTTCAGATTCTTTCCCCTTTTTAATTTTCGTTTGCACTACTTCGAGTTTGTCTTGATTAAACTGTCAAAGTTTGATATCTAGTTGATAATAATTAATCATCGTGATAGGTTTATCTGTGACTTTAGGGATTTTCCAAGCAAATTCTTTAATATACTAGCTTAGCTGATGACGATTCAATGTAGTCACAAGATAACATCGATAAAGTGCAGAAAATAAAGGAGGATGGCGAAGAATATAACTTATTGCCTATGGATAGAGTGACAGATATTTCGGTTCGCAGGTGAAATCAACAAATTACCGGAAAAAAAACCGGAAGTATGCAAGTTCCAATAACCAGCCATAAACAGAAAAATACATGAAGGGAAGAGGATGTTCATACTTCTGCATGGGAATTAAAAAGACAATATAAGGTCTGTAATTTTAGACTGAAGGTAGAGATCCGCTGGTCACTCGAGGGAAGGGGAGAGGTCTTCAGGTTTCTCAAGCGAAGGGGGGGACCTGCTGGTTACTCAAGAAGACCTGTTAGCTCCTTGTGTGTATTCTCTGGCAGCCATAAAAGGAAGATATGTGTGAACCTTCTCTGACTGTATTCCTACAACACATAATCGACCGCGTCGAAGAATAAAATATAAATTATATGTTTATATATCCACGAGTTTTTCGTTTTTTATTCGAATATACCACAATTATTTAAATGTTCTTTCCACTTATAAACCCTGTCTTTTTGGTTGGCACCAATTAATTTAGATCTGGACGGGCTTTTCCTTTTACTCTCTTTATGTACTGTAGGCCATACTATTCGATATTGTCTTTCATTTACCGACTTTCTGATCTTATTGATCTGGTTTTGAATGTATTCCATTTGTTATTTAAAGCATGCACTAGTTAGTTCCATTTGTGTCTTTTTAAGTTTCTGAGTGTTTGTATTTATAGGGTTTCTTTTATTACGTAGGGATCCCGTTTTCACTTTGTCACGTTTTTTTCTTTTTAAAATATCTTGAAGAATTCTATGCTTAGTTCTTAATTTGGTTGGTATGCATTCTGCTGCTGCTTTTATGTGGGCATTGATGAAGTTCTCATATTAGTCATTCGGAGTAGGTGTTTTTAATATCTTCTAAAGAGCATCGAATGTGTTTCTTATTTCCATCGTGTATTTATCCCAAATATCTCTGTTGTTTGGCTGGGTCTTGTCATAGTGTGCAGTTTTCGTTGTTTGTGTCGTATTCCTACGTAAGATCAATCGTATCTTTGCCGTGAGGATGAGGTTGTCTGAAGACACCCTTAAAAGAGGAGCATACCTCAAAATCGAAAGATCTTTTAATCCATTTCTTATTTATGTAAATGTAATCTATTTATGATTCAGAATTATTTGCATAGATGTATGTCCATAGCTTTCCTTGACTTTTTTGAAATCTAACATTAAGGGATTTTAGTCCATTTTCTAGTGTGAAATCAGTTAGGAATTCCCTATTTCTCTTTTACGAGTTGTGTAGTTTGCATTTTTTGTTTTGGTTTTTGGCTATTTGAGCATTCCTGTCTAATCCAATGATGAGAATGTTGTATTTAGGGTTGCTACGAAAAAGGGAGGGTATAGAAAGTGTCAAGGGCTTTTTCATCGCTAACATTGGTAGGATTATACCAGGAGATGATCGTTGTGCTGGGGTTGCCGTTAAACGTAGCTAACATTATTACCGGTTGTATTTTGTCGACGCTGTTAAGTGATTTTTAGGCGCGTGGACTGAGAAGAACTCTTGCACCCCCTACGGCGGCATTGACGGAATTTCATCCATTGCCAGTATCATTGTATTTTATTGCTACTTCATTATGATGGTATCAATGTTCGTGTAAGTATACTATGTCTATGCTATGCTCTAGCGTAGAAGCCGTCAGCTCTTATTTACGGTTCTAACGTTATATATATTGTGGTTATACGTTTAAGAAATGTGTGTTAGTGTTTTAGTTCTCTACCTGATTTTCAAACACTGGAGCTTGAACTCCAATCTCAGCAGAATACGTCTCGCGTGCAGGGTGATGCGGTCAGGACATATGGCTTGAGCGAGATCCATGGTAATCTTTTGATGGCTGTACATTTTTTTATCTCATCCAGAGACGACACCCTTAAATATGAGCAGTATGGCTTTCCTGATTGAACTACATGATGTTGGCCGTTGACCTGAGGGGTTAGTCCGCTCAGCATCAGGTGGAGCGCGTCGTTGACTTGACGCTGAGTTCATCAATCTTGCTTCACATCCATCATGCTGTTTCCCTTGACTTCTGAGGTTTATCTGGTGGATAAAAAATCCCAACCTCTCATTGAATAAGTTTTACCATTGTGTAAGTCCGTGATTAATCTATTTTGAAACTACACCAGGTTATAGTAAGTCCCAGCCTGTTTTCTGGGTTTTCAGCCTAGTGGTATGGACTTGCGTTAAGACATTGTGCCAGCGGCAACAACTTAATGCAGAAATTAATTCCCAAGGAAGGATTAGTGCCTTCTGGTTCCTATTGTATATCTGGTTCCGGACACCATGTGACCTATCCTTATTTACAAATACTTGTCGTCGAGAAGATATTGGGATTTTACACTAACTTATCTATTCAAAGACACAAATTTGACAGAATTTGAGACAGAATTTTATCAAAAAATAAAACGTAATCACCTTGCTTTTAGAATTATTCACCTCAAAAAATAGACTTCGTCTTTTCATTTCAATAACATATAATGTTCAGCAAGGATTTTACATTCAAAAGCAAACTAAAATCCAACACAGGCATCTAAAAACAGTTTAGTTAAAAGACTAAATTACAATTAACTGAATCGTCTTTAGTTTTCAAAGCACAAGAAAATGAATTGCTTTTTTTATTTCTTAAGGAGCTTTTATCTGACACCTTTTTTGGTTTAGGAAGGTTTTGAGAATGGGTGTTTAATTTTGGGCCTTTTATAGAGTTAAAAACCGTATCCACAAGTCTTTCGAGTCCTCCATCTTACACCCTTCCCCTCCCATATACACTGCTCTATATTCAAGCAATCTGCGAGATATTAGACATTTACATAAACTTATATATTCGAAAATAACACTGGAGAGAATTTGAAATAATTTTTTTCCAAAAAATCTAAGGCATATAACTTGCTTTGAAAATTTTTCACTTGGAGAAATAGACTTAAAATTAACAAATTCGTCTTTTCATTTAAATAGCATATAATATACAGCAAAGATTTTACATTAAAATAAAAAATAAAATTTAACATATGTATCTAAAACAGTTTACTTAAAAGACTAAATATCTACTAACCGAGTCGTCTTTCCGTTTGAAAGTACAAGTTTATGAATTATTTTTTTTTGTGGTGGGGGCTATACAGATATATATATATATATATATATATATGCAAACTGAAGTTAATATATACGTTTACATATACATGCATAATATATATATATACATATTGTGACGCGGTATAAAATATTTATCCCAGAACGGGAGTTTATTTTTCGCACGTGTGAAGACGGGGCAGTCTGGCACTTGATCCCTCGCAAAATAAGTTCCAGTTAAGTTTCCTTCTTCGGGCACATGGGAACTGGCAGACTGACTGACCGCCGCTAACAAGGGGTTTCAATTTTTCGCATTACACACACCCACCAGACCACTTCATCTTCCTACCCCTAGAATAATGGAAGATATAGACCTCTAGGTTTAGATATAATATTATTATTTGTCGTAGTCGACAATTCCAATTTCCTGTGTAATATTTTTAAAGGCGAATCGGGCATTTAGCGAGAATAAGTTGAGGAGAATGAAGTTGAAAAGAAACATGCAAATAACTACTTGATAGGAAGACAACACAATGAATAAATTTCGACACGAGGAGAGATATAAAATATAACAAGGTTTTTAATTCATGCGGGCACACATATTTAACGTGTCGGCTATATTATCAGCGGATAATATCAAAATACAAATGTATTTATTCCTTATTTTTTTCTTTCTTTCTTCTTTAAATTGAGAGAGAGACAGAGTATGTAATTGCAGTACTTAGGAAGGGTGGAGGGAGAAAACAGTCTTAAGGTTTATTTAGCTTTCCGACGGGTTCCTTCTGAGAGTATTTTCTCTTTTGCGGGCTAGCGGGATTTTATACGGCTTGGCTTGAAGGCGTCTGTCATTTTCTTGTCCAAGATTCTTTCCGCTTTTTCCCGGAATTTCGGCGACAGTTTCAATACATCTTATCACGCCAACTGCTGTCCTGAAAACACCGGCTCTGCTTCTTCGCCCGGAGTTTGGCATCAGATCCAGCGTCCTCTCACGGCGACCTCTGTCGTCAAAACTAAATTCTTCATTCCTATTTCCGCTGACGAATAAAGCTACTTCCGTTTTTAGGGTTCTGGCCAATAATTCGGCCTCTTTCTCCTTCCTCACCCAGTCAGGCGATTCGTTCGGACTACTATACGGACCTCTGTCCCCCTTCTTTATCAATCCGGTCACAGAATGCAACATCTCCTGGCTTTCATTCTGACCTGGATTTGTTACTTCGGCCACGAGGAATTGACCTACATTCCTTATTCCTCTTTTAACGATCAGTATTCGGTGGCTTGTTAATTCAAACACGGAGGGGCAGGGAAAATTTCTCATTTCTCTCCTCTCAGTGGTAGACCACGTGACAATATATATATTATTAGAAGCAGAAGGTACCCTGCAAAAACAATTGCCGACGCTGTCTACGGCGATGATATAGCACTTCTGGCAAATGCACCTGTACAAGCCGAAACCTTGCTACATAGTCTGGAACGAGCTGCTGCAGGTATCGGTCTCCATGTCAACGCACACAAGACGGAATATATATGCTTCAATCAAACAGGTGACATCTCCACACTAAACGGTTGCGCTCTGAAACTAGTTGACAAGTTCACCTACCAAGGGAGCAGTGTCTCATCAACCGAGACAGACATCGACACACGACTAGCAAAGGCATAGACAGCTATCGACAGGCTATCGGGCGTATGGAAGTAAGACCTGACCGATGAAATGAAGTGCAGTTTCTTCCAAGCAGCGGTAGTATCTATACTGCTATATATGTTTGTTTTAGAAAAATATTATTTGAATATTTTAATTTTTTACTATTCTGTTGTTTTCAAGCAAATAATATCCATATTTCTCGAAGGTAAGTTCTTGTATCTTTTCAAATTATTATTTGAATAAAAAATAGTAAATATGTTTTCTTTGTTTTATTTTATGCCAATATTTCAAAACACATAGGAGACATTTGGTAAATCATTCAAAGGATTTGATTAGTAATATAAAGTGTATTTTTGAAGAAAAGGTGACCGAAAAAATATCAACAAATTGTCATTAAACTATTACTAAGATATCCAATTAATGTCCTGAAATTTCATACAAAAATAACTGGCTGAAGCCATGGGATTAAACAAATATCAGGTCAACCCCACCCACGGAAAAATTAGGTAGTTAATTTGATGAACATTTAAATTTTTGTAGAATATTTCAGGGGTTTCTGTTTCTATTTTACGCACAATCTTATGCTCTGTCCGACATGTTTTACTTTTGGAGCAAGGAATCCGATCTTCTTCGCAAATCTCAAAATATTAACGATATTTTGCCAAATTTAATTTTACAGTCTTACACTTAAAGTGACATCTACATCCATATTGACGAAATTCTTTGACGCCCACACCTATACTTTGACCACTTATAGGCGAAATAGAACGTCTATGAAAGAAGGTATATTTTCATTAGTGAGTGTTGAAAAAGAGCGCTCCTTTTTAAAGGAATTGGAGCTGGAGCGGCTCCATTATAAAATAGGGAGCGCGAGGAGAGCTAGTTCCAATTTTGAACGTAAAAGCAGGAGCTGGAGAACCAAAAGTAATGGCGAACGTAAAGCCCAATAGATATATTTTTATTTGCATCTGAGTCAGCTGCGTTTCAGTCCCAGAATCTTGCGTGTCTAGCCACACTGACTTTATTTATTTCAAGCTATCCAGTTTATTCCAACAGTTCTATTTCAAACAATTCAGTTTAGTGTATGTATAGCTTTCATTTTCACACAGTTGAATGTCAAAACAGTTCTATTTCTAACAATTCAGTTTAGCGGAAGTACACTTTCAATATCAAAACCTGTTTCATTTCAAACAATATACTTTAGCATACAAAAACAGTTCCATTTCAAAGAATTCAGTTTAGAATAAGTATGCAGTTTAAATATCAAAACAGTTCTATTTTAAGCAATTCATTTTAGTGTAAGTACGCATTTTAGTTTTATGTGACCCATAGATAGGACTCTATCAGTTGCTACCACTCTGGAAGAGAGTGGATCTGGGAACGATGGCAATGAAAGTGTGATCTGCATAACCCAAAGCTCCAGCATTACTAGAGTCTTACTATCTGATTGTTTAGGACAGTCGTTTCAGGGGGTTTTACTCCTTGCAGAAATACAGTCGGTGTATTCTACAGCCCCAGCAGACTGGGCAATATTTTTTCTGATTAAAATGTAACGTGATAAAAAGTGATATTCCTAAAGATGATTGGGGTTAGGTGAAATATAGAACAAGTTGGAGTTATATAAGTGGATAAAATAAATTTTCTAGCCCATATTTAGAAATAATATTACGTCATCCGTTATTCGAATATATACACTCCTATAATTTAATTTGCGCAGTATGCCACTTGTTCCCACGACAAAGATGGCGGACGCACACATATTCGCCAGGAGAACAACGTGACATGCGTAAAACTACGTCCGCGCTTAAATTTCGTCCTGCGTTTGGAGCCACTTCCAAGACACGTATTTTCTATAAATACGTCGTCTTCAAACACTCTTTCTCTTTTTACACAATTTCTTCGCAGCGGCAACACACTCCCTCCAGTATGACTCAACAGACGTCAAATAGTAACAACATGGATGGGCCTCGCAGACATTCAAAATATACATTGACTATGAGACTTTTTTCCAGTCTCAGAGAAAGCGACTGTTTCCAACCAAAAAAAGAAAGACATTTTAAATATGTAATCCTTTTGTAGTTGTGATAGTTACACACATACACACACATACACACACATACACACACTATTACTTTATTAATAGAATTGGCGATATTTTTAATGTACCAATGTAAGTTTTATTATAATATATAAATTTGTTTTGTTCGTCACCTTGTTTTGAATATTCCTTTTGTCCGCGCCGTTTCATATCTTTTACCCATTTGTTTTATATTCTTTAGTCATTCATTGGCTTCCTTCATTTACTACTTTTTTCCATGTGCCTTATTCCAAGCAAAACATATAAAACTTCTTTAACATTAAATTTTGGGGGACTAAGCAAATCTACCATAAATATAAGTACCCCTACAAATATCACGTGATAAAAAGTGATTCCACCTAAAGATGATGGAGGTTAGATGACGTATTGAATAAGTCGGAGTTTTGCCGTGAGAATGAACAAATCTCCAATTCCTAATGAACTAACGATTATAGTGTCCTTGACTAAAACCGTTTAGTTAAGTGTAGACGCATACCCACCCGTAGGTGGGAGCTAAATTTCGTATATCGGAGCACCACTCTCGATTTGCCATTGGTGTTTATGTCATTTTAAAACACCTGTGTACACTATGCCAGCCTCAGAATATCCAAGTATCATGGAACTAAGCCCAAAACGGAATCGGTATAAAATGCTGTACCAACTAAATGATATAAAAAACAAAGTTTATGAATTCATACGTCGTGTAAAGTTTATTTTCGTTGTCAAATTATTTGTAATGTGACCGCTATCCGTCTTTCTGTCCAACGATTTGTGTCCTCAGCCAGCGTACTACTTCTCACTGTCTATGATCAGTGACACAACGTGGGTAGAGGGATAGCGTGGGTGAAAGAGACACAGACATCGTCAACCCAAGTGAAACCAGGCCTAACGATACAACATGTGAGAAGATTAGTGCTGGAGTCAAAAGTGTGAGAGCATTGTAAGGTGGTGACTGCTGCGATCCTAAATGTAAAGGGCCGGATATGGGAAGTGGTTACATATCTTCATATATATACACATATATACATACGCATAAAATCATTAAAAAATATATTTAAAAACCCAAATTTTCAAATCTGCATATATATATATATATATATATATATACACGTTTTTAAACACACACGCGCGCGCGCGCATATATATATATATAGACATTTTCTGCCTACATAGACATTTTCTGCTTACATATTTTCTTGTTGATCCGTTCGTATAGCCGTATTGCTTTTATCGTATTCAGTGGGAATTGAATGATGTATTTTCCATAATTGTATATATCCCTAGTACTTTCTGCCCGATTTAGGGTCATCATCAGTGGAGAATCTATTACAAAAATGATGTAATTTTTTTTTTGGCATTACTATTATGTAAGAGCGTCTTTACCGTTGGAGTGTATAGCGTTTGCTTTCAAATGGGTTTCTATAAAACGTGTCAGTAGCTAAAGACATTTAATTAAATTAGCATTGGTTTGAAAATTTATTCTGTTAAGTGTCGGTTGCATGTTTCTAATATTTTGTGCTTCGAGAATCTGTAGTTTTTGTTTATTATTTTGGTGTTCTAATATTGTTGTGTTGTCAGTGAGAATTTTTCGTAATTCTGTTGTTGGGCATAATGTTTTTTAAGTGCTGAGCTATTGAACTTGTATCAGAAAGGTGCATTGTAAGTCTCCTCGATAGGGTAGTTGAGGTTAAACCAACATATATAGTGTTATTATCAGAGATACAATCTCCTAAAGGACATACTAAATTCTACTATATGGATGCACTACATTGGCACATTGATTAAGTGTATAGAGAAAAAGCTAGACGGGAACTGCACAAGAATGCTACGAGTCATACTGAACAAATCGTGGAAGCAATATCCCACAAAACAGCTGCTTTACGGGCACCTACCTCTCATCTCTACAATCATCCAAATAAGATGAACAACACACGCTGGATACTGCTGGAAAGTCATAATAAAATCATAAATGACGTACTGACGTTTTCATGGGGACGGCAAGTGTTAGCTAACTCATCTTCCACACATCTGCATGGACACAGGATGTAGTCTAGTAGACCGGCCAAATGCAATGGATGATAGAGACAAATTGTGTGTGTGTGAGAGAGAGAGAGAGAGAGTCAGGGAAATCGGTGTTGGCACGTGACATGATGAAAATTATATACATATATATATATAATTTATAACCGGGACATTGGCCCAGCGGTTAGAGTGTTCGCCAATGGCCCGGGAGACCTGGGTTCAATCCCAGGTCGAGTCATACCAAAGACTTTAAAAATGGAACTTGATACCACCTTGCTTAACACTCAGCATTATAAGGTACGGTTCAAGGGTAAAGTGGAGCAATCCTGGGAATGGAGTAGCGCCCTCCCCTACACCTTGGTGTAGTAGCTATCGAAAAGGGAGCCTTCGTGTCACCCTCGACTATGGTCGCTAACTTTACTTACTTACTTATATATATAATGAAAATGATTAACTTTTATCAAATATATTTTCATTTTTATCATAAAGGGTTTTTAGACTGTTGTCTTCATCTTTATTGTTATTTCCATAACGTTTTGGCCGATATGTCCTCCGGCCTTCTTCAGGTGTTTGTCTAACTTTTGACAAATGGTCCTTCATGGAACTTCGAACAACGTATTTTATTGAATCCACGGGGGTCGTCTCTTCTGATTCCGTTAGCCATAACCGGGTACAAGAGTTAAGTATTCCTGTATTGTTACTCGCCTGCGGTCAGGATTGAACAAGCGACCCCCGTGGATTTGTATCAGCTCTCGCATTTCCGATGTTCCATATTTAGCATGTACAAGATCATAATACTCTATTTGACTGTTAGGAAAATAATCTCTAATTCTATTTCGGTTTTTGGAGTTATTTTGCGATGCTTGTTCACACGCACTCACTCTTCTCTCTCTCTTTCTACCTCTCTCTCTCTCTCTCTCTCTCTCTGTCTTCTGAACAAGTGAGGGTTCATTCAGAGATCTTTCTTTATTTTCAGATGTTTGTGCATATTTTAGTTTAGGTATCTTTTCCCGCGTTTTGCATACATTTTTCATAAGGTTAATGAAAATCTAGAATGAATGCCTTCTAGAATAATCAACAACTCATAAAATATAATCAGGACACTCTTAGACTAAGTGAAGAAGATTTTTAGATAAAAAATGAATTTATTAAGATATAGTAAGTAAGTAAGTAAAGTTGGTGACTACAGTCGGGGGCGACCCGAAGGTTTTCTTTTCAATAGCTACTACACCGAGGTGAAGAGGAGGACGCTACTCCTTTCCCTGGATTGCTCCACTTTGCCCTTGATCCTTATCTTATAATACTGAGTGTTAAGCAAGGAGGCATTAAGTTCCATTTTTTGAGTCTTTGGTATGATTCGACCTGGGATTGAACCCCGGTCTTCCGGACCATTGGCGTACACTCTACTCTTTAGGCCAATAAGATATAAAACGTTGTAATATATTATGATATTTATCACATTTTGACAAATTATAAATTGCGGCATTTTCAATGAAACGTTTGAACATATCAATCGGATATATCACTTTCAGATAACCAATTATTGCTATCTTTTCAGAAATCTATGATGGAAAAAAATATCTCTGATCCTTAGTATGCAACTATATCAACAGATATTATAACAAGGTGAAGAAGATCCAGAATGATCAGTTTACGATGTTTCTTTACTAATAGTAGAATAAATATGAGCATTCACACACGCACACAGATATATATATCTACACACACATATATATATATATATACATATTTACCAACCCCTCCGCTCGGGCAGGATATGACATAAGGTCAATTTTAAGTGGAATTTAACAGGTTCGAATTCAGAGTTTTCCTTCTCCTAGACTAGTTGCCTCGCCAAAGCTGAAGAAACCAGTCTGCCCTACTATTTGCCCGTAGCTGAAGGGAGAAAATAGGATTCATATCTTTCCCAAGGATATTAGTGCTATGTGAAATGCAATCAGTCTAATCCGGGATTTGAACTCGTGTCGCCGTGTCCCTTTCCCACGACGATAACCATTACACCACGGGCACATATAAAATAAAAGTTTAAAGACGCATGGACTTCAGACATATTGGTATGAGTTCCTCTGAAGATCGACCACATGAAATTCACATGCGAAAATTTGACTTTTATTCTATTTTTTATTTAAAATATGATACTGCTTTGTATTTTTTGCATAGAAAACTATAATTTACTCATTAAACCTATGCACACACACGCGCGTGCGCGCACACACACATATATAAATACATATATTCATAAAGTATTTATGATATTTTTCAAAGGATGATATATAATGTCGTATCAAACCTTATGAAATACATAAAAGAACTGAAAAGACACTTGCATTCGGAGCTTAGTGTCAAAAGAAAACAATAGAGGGGGAATGAAGTAGGCTTATAACGACATAAATAGTAATTCTTCATTAATATCTCTGGTATAAGGCCTTGAGTTTATAGGAAATTTCAAATAATTTCACTACTAAGGATCGTTCCTCGAACGGCATTACGTTGAAGTTTCTCTTGCCCCACCACCACCACCCAACCCAAAAAATGACTAAGACCAACATTTGAATACAAATATATATGTGAACATATAAAGAAACCAGCAATCTCACACAGTTGAGAACGAAACGTGTAAATGGAATGTATTCACAAAAAAGACACTAATTACGTATTTATATCCTTGGGAGGTTCCTGTGAAACACGAGACTAAAATTGTGTTTCACACAACACATCTAGACTGTCTCTGAAGGAAGACAAAAGAGGACGCCTAATAATAAAATTTCCTGTTTTTATGTGACGTTTGTTGTCAATGAATAGAAAAAAAAAATAAATTGATTTCGAATAATATAAAAACGAAAAGATAACACTGCATCAAAAATACTTGTAGCTAATCTATATTTGATGAAAAGACGTAAAATGAAGAAAATTTTCTTTCACTTTTATGACGTACATTAAAAAATGTTATAATCTCTTTTAAAAAATGGACATAATACTAATATCAATCAAAAGATAGCTTAACAAAGTATGGCACAAGGCGTAAACTACAAATATCTGCCTGAGCTTGCACCTAAAATTTATTCGTTTTATCTGAGCATTATTTTGAAGTTACCAATGTCGGCAATTTTTGGGTCAATATTGAACCACTTCCAAGTGCTTGTTGAAGAAGAAATCTCCTTTTCATATCTTGTCGGGAAAGCGTGTAGCGTAACGGTTACCGTCTTTGAAAATGGATTTGACGAATCGATTAGGGGAAGCTGCTTGCCTTTCACTCCTCACTAATGCAATTCAAAATGGTATCAATTCATCTTTTCTCTCCTCCTCATATCGCCAGCTTTAAGTAAATATTTGGGTAGACTGGCTCTTTAGCTTTTGTAGGGAAATAATGGTTTGGTTTGTTGGGTTTTATGGCATATCAACCTTTATAGGTTATTTAACGCCAAATCCATTCTTTTGTAAATAATCTGTTCTATTTAAAACAATTCAGTCTAGCATAAGTTCACAGAAGTTTAATTGTCAAAAACAATTTTATTTCAAACTATTCAAGCAGTTATATGTAACAATTCAGTTAACTGTAAATACAGTTTTAATAATTCACTTAAGCATAAGCATGCAGTTTAAATGTAAGTATTATTTAATTGTCAAAAACATTTCTATTTCAAACTATTTAGTTTACTCAAACAATTCAGTTTAGCATAAGTATGCTGTTAGTTCTATTTAACACATTGATAAGACCCTATCAGGTGCTACCACTCCGGGCTAGAGTGGACCTGGGAGCGATGGCAATGAAGGGATACTCCGCATTCCCCAAAGCTCCAGCACTCCTGGAACCTTACCGTCAGATTGTTTAGTGTCATATCAGGACACTCGTTGGAGTGGGGGGCTTACCCCTCTGCAGAGAACCAGTCGGTGTATTCTACAGCCCCAGCCGACTGGGCAATTGTAGGAAATAAGTCTGGGAGAATGAAAACTTTGAATTCAAGCCAGTACTCATTCGCTTACTTTGTGTCACATTATACATGTAGTGCGGTTCGGTAAGTACACGTCTCCCTCGTAATATGAGGTAGTATTACCAGCGTAACGTTTTCAAACTGCAGTTTTTAAGTTACACTAAATAAAAACAGCCAAGTCGGCTGCATCTCTGCTGAGGGGTTAGACTCCCAACGAGTGCTCTGGATAGGGCACTTAACTATCTGATGGTGAGGCTTAACTAATGCAAGAGATTTAGGGAATGCAGAATAATCTTTTATTGCCATCTCTCTTTGGTATACTCTGGCCCGGAGTGCTCGTACCACAAAAGGTCCTAATGATGTAGTTTGGATGGTTTCCACTCGTCCTCCTACCTCCAAGTTCTCCAGTCCCATTAGTAATCCTTTAGTTACAGTTACAAACGCATCAATTATAAATGTTATAATTGTTACTTGCATGTTGCAAAGTTTTTTTCAGTTTCCAAGAAAGGTCGAGGTACTATTCCTTCTTTTCTTATTCTCTCAGTTTTATTCTGAGGTCGCCTGGGACAGCAAAGTTGACAATTTTTAAAATACTCTTTTCTTGGTGGATTATCATAAGGTCTGGACTTCTGGCCGAGATTAGGTGATCCGTGTGTATATCAAAGTCCCATTGGAGTTTATGTGTGTTATATTCTAGAACACGTGTTGGGTTGTGCATATACCATTTGTTCGTATGGTCAAATTTCAATATCTTCCACATCTCCCAGTGGATTTCCTTATCTACCCAGTCGTGTCTAGTCTTATATTACTTCTGCACTAATTTCCTGCATTCGCTTATTATGTGATTGAGGGTTTCATCTCTGTCATCGCATAGCCTACATTTGTTATTTTGTGGTGTCTTATATATTCTAGCTTTGATACGATTGATTCTTACGGCGTTTTTTTGTGCTGCTATTAGGAGGTATTCTGTTTCTCTCTTAAAGTTTATTTTTCTTAGCCACATCCAAGTTTTGTCATGTGAGATGTTGTTTATTAGTCGTTTAAAACGCCCATTGAGTTGTTTTCCTTCCCATTTTTGTTTCCAAGTTATTGTCATTCTGTTGTCCATCGTATTATCAGTATAGTTTCTGATGGCTGTAGTGAGTCCTCCATCGTCTTTTTGTATATAGTCTTCGAGTTGTTGTATCGATGCGTCAATGCTGTCTTCAATGCTGGCAAGTTCTCCTCCTCCCTCTTTTCTCATACATATAGTCTTTTAACGTCGTCTCTGGGATGTAATGCCTTATGCATGGCCATAAGTTTTGTTATTTGGTCCATTTGTTTCAGTTCATCTCTGGTCCAATTCAGAAAGGGTATTTATTACTTTAATCAGGTTTTGGCTTAACAATTTTGTCGCGAGTAGCTTTCTAGTACTCCTGATATGTTCTTTTTGAATTATTATTATTATTATTATTATTATTATTATTATTATTATTATTATTTGTTATGCCTGCTTTGGCATCTCCCCTTATTACTACCTTCTCTCATCAACAATTAAAAAATAATCTTTTAACAAAATATATATATATATATATATATATATATATATATATATATATATATATATATAATCGGCGTACAATGACTATGGCCATGGAATATTCGAGAATAGAATATATGAGGGATTTCTTATAAATCTACGGAGTGCTCGATCTATGGCCATTGTTATACATTCCTTTTCAGGTTAATAAAAAAAAAAACTCAGATAAAAGCCTATACAATGTATCTGGAAAAAAACTCAATCACGATTAAATTTTCATTATAAATTCATTTCGGGGTAGAATATAATCTTCCCTTCAGATGACATACACGCTTAATTTGAGGGCAAAAACAGCAAGTATGTATTTTATTGGATTTCTTGATTCGTTCAATATTTCCTTTCATCTTCACCTGGAACCCATTTCTTGAATTTTTGAAGATAGATTTCTGAATCAGTCTGAACAGTCTTCCTCAAATAGGTCAAGTTTATGGTTGCTGTGATTTCATCCTCTGTCTGACAATTTCTTTCTCCCGCTGTGGGTCTGAAGGGTTGAGATAGAAGTGGGTCTTCCACCGCATAACTGTATATCAGGGACATTATTTTCCAATCTGTGGCTTAGGAACTAAACAGCCCATTTAAAATTCTTTTGGAAACTTAAAGGTCTAGGGCTAACCCTCCAGATAAAGTGGAAAATAAACAATCTTCACCGCAATAGGTTCAATAACAGATGCAACCTATGTAGCGAAGAGAAAATTTATATAATTAAGTTTAAGAACCACTGACGATTGCTCAATTCACGTATTGAGCTAATATTTAAATGTTGACATAAAGATAAATTTTAATTATCTTGATTATAGGCTATTTACTTAAGGTAAAACCGTGATACGGATTTTGGATGAAATTTGATTGGATTATTAAAAAAATGACATTTATTTCAGTAATTAGTACAATAACATTACTGTGGGATTATGTAGTGAATTTGATGGTTTAAATTATGCTTTTGGAGTGTTCGAGATTAGTTCTCACTCAGAATTTAGAATTTTAGCGTTGTTTCGGCTATTTGGGGGGTTACAATTATTGGGCATAGTTGTAATCCCCTCCATTTCCCATTGAGATGTAAACAAAACAGACGTAGTAGTTGTTCATTCATGTTAGGAACCTGAGGAAAATAAAAGGTTCGGTGGGGTGGGGCGAGATATCCTTGGGACTTTATACTTTATTAATGAGTATTAGAAAAATAAAAGACAACATTTTAGTTTACCAGCTTACATTATACAAAAATTCCACCTGCTACGAGAAACCCATATATATTCACCTATGCATTGGTCAACCACTAGAATACACATTTTTTGGTCCTTAATACTTGTACTGTTTTAAATCCCTTTCCTTTTTGCCTAATCCTTTACACACACACACACACACACACACACACACACATATATATATATATATATATATATATATATATATGCTGTAATCCATATTTGTTGTTTTCACCCTATGTAGCATGTATCTCATCTGGAGAGTCGAGGATTATATTCTTCGCCGAAATGAATTTATAATGACATTTTAACCGAGGTTGAGTTTTCCTGTAGTTATATATATATATATATATATATATATAAGTAGAGACACCATTGGTGATTATAGTCGGGGAACTGAGTAAAACTATAAAACAACGAAGGACCCGTTTTTTTTTTAAATGTATGGTTTACCAAAAATCCATAAAACTGGTATTCCTCTGCGGCCTATTCTTTCCATGTGCCATTCAGCCAAGCATTCGTTGGCTAAATGGGTAGTAGATGTCCTTGATCCTGTACTTGATTTTTATTCTGTGTGTTGTGTTATGGAATCTTTTACATTCTCTTCCATTATTCGTCGACAACCCGTTTGTATGGAGTCCCAATTTTTGGTCTCTTTAGATGCTGTCTTTCTTTTTACAAATATTCCGTTAGATGAGACGATATCCATATGCGCCGACTTTTTGTATCGATGCCCATCAGTTGCCTCTCTTCCTTTTCCTGAGGCTGTTTTCATTGAATTGATGGGCATTGCCACAAGGTCGGTGTCGTTCAGCTTTCGTCAAATTGAGGTAATTTACAAAGCTCTTTGCTTTGAAGTGGCACAAGTCCAAATGAATGGGGCACCCAATGAGACTTTCGTCAAATTGAGGGCGTTATTATGGGATCCCCTCTGGGTCCCATTCTGGCGAATATTTTTGTTGGGTTCCATGAAAGAGGTCTGTTTGATAAGTTTCCTAAGCCCTTTACTTATCTGCGATATGTGGATGACACTTTCGTTGCCTTCAAATCTCGTAGCACTGCTTTGAAATTTTTTGATACGTTGAATCGGCTACACTCCTCCTAGTCATTTACTATGGAGGAGGAAAGTAATGGTCAGTTGCCATTCTTAGATGTGCTAGTTGAAAGAGGAGATTCTTCTTTCCTCACATCCGTTTATAGGAAACCTACATTTACTGGGCTAAATTTGAATTGGCATTCTTTTGCCCCAAAATCTAGGAAACTTAATCTAATCAGATGTCTTTCTTCCTGAGCTCTTAACATTTGTAGTGAGTGCAAGATTGATAATAAACTTCGAGCTATCAAGGATATCTTTAGAGATAACGGGTACCCAGAGGATGCCATTGACAGTAACATCAAGTATACGGTGACAAAGTTCAGGAACACCAATAAAGTTTTTGTTCCTTTGAAGTGCCCCGTATACTTTAGGCTCCCTTGGGTTGGTTTTGCTACCGAATCCATTGAAAATAAGATTGCCTCATCTGTGTATCATTGCTATAATGCTGTTAACCTAAGACCAATATTCACTTCGAGGCCGGCCTTCGATTCTACCAACAAGAACAAGTTACCTATCTTTAAACAAAGTAATTTAATTTATAAATTTACTTGTCGATGCAATTCGACATCTAGAGGTATGACTTGTCAACGTCTCGAAGTGAGGATTAGGCAGCATATACCCAGATCTCTTTTGTCAGGCCGGTTAACATCCGGGCATTCCCAAGCAATGGATTCGGCAATTGGTGAGCATCTGCTCACTATAGATAACTTCAGAACTCGTTATGAAGATGATTGTTTTTCTGTCCTGCACAGGACAAGAAATAAATTCCATCTCAAATTTCAAGAGGCGATTTGTATCTCTCTTTGCAGGCAGTTAAACAGTCACACTCTTGATACATTTGGGGAACTTCTGGATACAGGGGTTAGTTAATTTTTTCTCCTCTATCTGGCCATTCTACTTATATATCATAGATATGTACCCCGTTTTCATATAAATTTTCTGGTGTCCTCAACTTGAAAAGTACCTGAAGAAAAGGAGTCCTTCGTTGTTTTATAGTTTTACTTAGTTCCCCGACTATAATCACCAATGTTGTCTTTACTTATTGTATTGTACAAATTTTGTTGTACTCATAAATTATATATATATATATATATATATATATATATAGTGATAGAACTCTGCTTATTGCTTCATTTTTTCCTTGCTTTAATGTCATTTTCACCCGTGTAGTTTTAATTAATCTCTAGACGTTAGAGAATCGTGTACATCTTATGATTTTGTTTATATTTTTAGGGTAATTGTTTCTTACCGTTTTTTTTTTCTCTAAACTCAGCTGTATGGAATTCATGACCTCCATTCGAAAACTAATTTACGTACAATTAAATGATTTAATATATAGAATAATAATCCTTAAAATAAAGATGATTTTTTTCAGTAATTAATCTTAATACAATAAAACTGCGCATAATGATATGGCATCATGTATCCATGTCTCTAAATAATTTTCAAACATCTATCTCATCAATAGATAAGACTCTAACTGAGAATACCACTTCGGGGACAGAGTGAACTTGGGAGTAATGGCAATGCCGGTGTAGTCAACAATCGTCAGATATCCAGAACAGGAGCCTTACCTCGGAGATCGAATTCAGTATCAAGTCTTGAACAATGACTGTTTGATAGTTCTCAAGAGAATCACATGTGTAAAGTCACTTAATAGCGTTATAACGAAGGAGCTACTTTTGATATTTGCAGTTTCTAAGTTTGTAAATATACGAACCGACTATTCGTCAACATTTTGCATAATGTTTAATTCATTCTAAGTATCTTTGGTTTCATAAACGCAACAAGTTGCATAATATAACACTTAAACTAAAAACATTTGTCACTGAATTTAATGACATCGATTATAAACGCAAAATCATGAACGTAAATAATACTTTCTTTTATAACTTCTCTCAAAAATATCTTTCCTTCAGTTTACATGCAATGAATTCAGCATAAAAATAGACGACTTAAGTCTATAAAAAATTATACATCTCAAGTCTGACATGCCTCCCGGAATTATATAGGAGAAGTTTGAAACGGACGCAGTTGTACCAATAAAGGAAATTTTAGATTCCATTACTTGGTTCGTGGTGGAAGTATCTTGAGACATTCTGGTACAATCCATGGCGCTGTCTTGTCCAATTAAAGTAGAAAGAACGTTTATGTTAGCACCTGTTTCTCTGTATTTGTACGCTGCTGCACTGAAAGGTGTTACGCTGTTGGCTTGAGATAAAAGAATGGAAAGAGACCCTTATCAAATTGATGTGTATACTTGTAGTCATATCCTTGGGTAGTGACGCCAAATTTTTACTGTATAAGCAGTTCTCACCTGCGTCAATTTGGATCGTTTTAGGCTCTAAGTATAGTCGTAAGATCTTAGTTTGAGAAATAGTATAACAAAATGAAAGCTAGGGGTTCAAATCATCAACTGATGATCAATTGTAAGGTATTTTCTTTCACTTAACTTTTTCAGATTGGTCTTTACTAGGACCTCTACTATAATTACCATATGGCAGATAAAATTTTATCTGCTCAGTAGAATCTTAGCTGTTTGTTTGATTATACTAAACAGTGTTTTAATTAAGACATTTAAAAGGTTTTTAGTAATGTTTATAACTATATATCAATGCTAGCATGAATTTTCAGAAATTGTGGTACCATTTTAGGAAAAATAGCTTGATATTTTATACGAAGATTCTTCCGCGTACTGAGATAAAAATGTTAATAAAGAAAGAGAGAGAGAGAGAGAGAGAGAGAGAGAGAGAGAGACTCTCTAGTCGATTTTGACCTTTGAAAGTCGAAAATTTCAGTTAAATACATGAACAGTCGGGCTACATACATTGGTGATGCCTTTAGAGTGGTGAAGAGTTGTGCAGAACGCGTCACAATATTCAGATAAGATAATAGAAGAACAGTGCAGCATTTTCTTGCATATTCTACCGAAAAAGACGCCTCAAATTTTGTATTAACAGCTTTTCCTTCTTCCAGGCAGATTGCATATCCGAGGCTACAGTTCCTAGTCTGCGCTACTATTTTACTCAAACTTAGGAAAGAATTTATAGATTTATAAATTTCCTAAATACATTAGTTCAGTGTAAAAAAATAGTCTTGTTCAGAATTTGATCTTGCTTTGTCAATTTCATTCATGACGAAATCCCGTACGCATATACTGGGTGTCTCAAAACCAATGCAACCCATCGATATGGTAATTCATATGGCTTCAAGTCATATTTCATCATAGCCTTAAATACCTCTTCAGAAAGATCAAACCAGATGACAGGGACAGAAATTGATTGACTTTATACTTCAGAGCATGTGAAAGACAAAGTTCTTGGAACATCTTCGCAGGGACTTTTTCGGACTCCTTCTGACTGAATCTCTCACTGCATCCACATCTTGCAGTTAACTTCCTCTTAGTGGCTTGAAATATGGGTACCAACAATCAATTTTGGCTTTTCTGGGGATAATTGTTAAGTTAAACTTTCAGCGAAATTTTGCTTGCACATATTGAATGATTCTGTCTTTAAATAAGTAGTGACGCAACATATTTTCCCCTCTTGCCCAAGTTTGTGATCAATGAATAATCACTATTATAGAATACTATTTTCGAATCTGAAACAAAAAAGAACATAACATTATTACTGATAATTAATAGAATTATTTGCACTCACATGGGTCCCATTTATACTGAGACAACCTGTATAATATTTAAAAATATATAGGACAGCTGACATGTACTTGGCAGCTTTTTTGCGTAACCTTTAATAATATTCAAGGTTGAGATATTTGTATAATTATGATTAAAATACTAATGTGTCTATCGTAATTGCCAGTTTCTTGTTTTCAGAGTCATCAAATCATAAAGAAGATTTTTGTCTTTTAGAATTATTTTATTTAGTTTCTCAACTATTTAAAGAGATTACAGGTACAGTGATTTTGAATTAGAAAAACGTTTTGATTTTTATATTTATATGTATTTCAATAATTAATTTCCATGAGTGCGATCTACAATTACTCTTATAAGTTCCACTGAAATATTTTGCGTAGCACAATCTCGGTTCAATAATATTTGTAAAATTTAGTTTATAGTTTGTACATGCAAATGCAAAAACTTTTATACTACAAAGATGAGTATTTATTTCTTCTTAACATTATGCAGTGTTAATTCGTTTCTTTTGTTTTCGTATATTCCAAAAGAATTACTGAAGGTTTTGAAACACGTGTAAATATTACTGGGTAGCATTAGAATAGGCTATTATTTTACTTATGTGATATCATCATCATCATCATCATGTCATGCCGCTAGCACGGATATCCCTGCCCCTCTTCTCCCTATCGTTCATCGCCTCTGGCAGGTTTTCAGGGCAACATCCCGTATCCTCACATAGCTGCTGAATGTATATTCGCGCTGCTTGTCCTGCTTTTGCTTGGCCATATGCGGGGGTCCATTGGAGTACATCACTTATGAGCTCGTCCTTGCTTCTCCAGCAGTGTGCTGCATGTCTGGTTCGTCTAGCTTTGATAGTTTTCGTGATGGAAGGAAGGTGGCCGTATAGTTGGTGTCTTGTGGGGTGTTGCTGCCAGGACTTGTTCAATATTACTCACAACATTCTTGTGTAATTGCCGTCTAGCTTCTTCTCCAGCCGTTTAGTTAGCGTCCATGTAGTGCATCCATATAGCAGTATCGACACGAACGCTGCCTGGAAGAAAATGCGTTTCATTTTATCGGTTTATTTTGATTTCCATATGATCGAAAGTCTATCGTTAGCTGTCCATGCCTTTATTAGACGCGTGTCGATTGCAATATGATATTGCCCATCTTCAAGTTAGAAATAAGACGCAGCTATTGATCATTAATTTTGGATGGGATATTTTTCCCATGTGCGCTTCATTTTCGATACTTGTCTGTGCCTTTATTTCTTCGTAATTTTTTTTTTATCTGGCAGATCTTCCGGCCATTTTCATGATATCACAAACTTCCGAGAAGAATCCATCGAATCAATATGAAAGTGTTAAAAGTTCTTTGAAATACAACGTAAGGTTAAAAAAACACATGCTAATTACTTTAATGACTACATAACGACGTGATGAATTTACATTAATAGAATATTATTAGGAAAACAACTGTAAATATGTATGATCATAGAGTGTATATTTTTTGTTCTCTGATTAAATACGATTATTCATTACATCTTCAGGATATATATAAATTAACATCAGGTGGGTATTTTTCTATTTAAATGATACATATTTAATTCGACTGACTCATACCTATAGTCGTGACAATGTCGAGGGTGCACAGTGGATTCTCAAAGGTTATGCTAAAGGCAATTATTTCCTGCTTTGGCTTTTCTCATTTGAGGATGTAGATAATCATCTGATTGGAAATGTCAGAAAATTTGTTAAGAAGATTGTAGTATTTATGAATTATTAGAATGTTTTTTTAAATAAGCTCTACAGGTAAATTATTAAAAATTATCTCTTATTGAAGAACACAACAAATTATAATTTATTCACAAGGTTATTGACGAGTTAAAAGACGGAATAGATCAAGGCAAAAATAATTGAAAGGGATCGTTTAAGTTAACAATTCTTGAAGTGATGTTTATTGCTGTGCAGAATCTAAAACCTATACTTTAAAAGTTTAACAAAGGGATTTTTTTTAAACAGAAGATCCTCCGCGTCAATTTTTATACATTATAGAGCCTGTAGTTAAAAAAGAGTGGACAAATACAAGGTTATTTTATTGATGTTTTCCTTCATTTAGATTCTCTTCCTATCTCTTTCTTTCACTCTCGCTCACACACACACACACACACACACACACACACACACATATATATATATATATATATATATATATAAGCTGATGAAAAAGTCACTCTCATTGAAATTTAAAAAAAGAACGCACTCGACAATATAAGGGGTGTAATGGAAACATAGTAGGTGCGTAACCCAAATAGTTTCGTTTCGTATCTTTGTTTAATTGCATATGAACATTTGTAGGTTATATAATGCAAAATCCAACGTTGCTAGAAAAATCAGTGATAGAATTTAATTCAGTGATGTGGGGAATTAGAAGGTTAATATCTTTTCCAAGGCTATTAGTACGAAAGTAAACGTACTAGTGCGACTGGATTTCGAAAACACTTACTTCGATATACCACTTCAGCAATTCAGTCATAACGCAACGGGGACAGCCGCGATCCAATAAGGATTTAACATCAAGTTGAACGTTCCACAAGGTACCTCTTTGAAATACGATTGACAGATTTAAGTTGACATAGAAACTCCTAAAAAACAAACTAAGCAGTTCCGGTTAGATGTAAACATGACCCACTCATGCTTAAACATATATTTCATAACTGGAGAGCACATCATTAGATAACAAAGCATATCATAGCAGATATATAAAGATCAGTTGAAAATGTTTGGATACCTTAAATTAAAATTATTCAACGAATGGATATGTTATGTCACCAGTTCTTCATGAAGCTCTATAGGGAGAACACAAAATAGAATTCGGTTCAGCTATGTTGTCGTTTGACGGCAATTTTTATCTCTGAGATGATTTTCAGTGGGTTGTAAAAAAATAACCGTCTCCATCCACCAGTGAGCTATGTAGTGGCCGTCTTCCACAACGTGCTGTGTGACAAAAACAAAAGGTAAATCACGTAAACTCTCATAGAAGCTGCGAGAACTGGTCTGGCAGGAGTGTTAGAGATTTTTGTAAAAGGTTCACTTATCAACTAGCAGACTGACAAGAAACAATTTATATTCGAGGCTGAAATTGATATCGAGTCATTCAATTTTAAGGTTTCATCGTTAATTGATCTAACCAGAGAGTGGTTTGAGTAAAAAGTTTAGCAATATTTTGCTTCGTATTATAATTCGTACTAGTTTGGGACATGTTTATCTCGTGACCAAATCAGTTCAAATTGTTGAAGGTACCTGCTGTGGTTTGCAGATTCGATGTAATTGGTGCGCTCACTCATTGCTTATTGATTCACCGATGTGGGACATAAAAGCTACACAGATTTTCATTCGTTAACTTATGATCCAGTTCGAACTGGTAAATAATAACAACACTGCAACAACTTAAAAACTTATGTATATACGAGCTATGTCTGAAAAGCAACAGTATTGACATTTAAATTATTCATTTTGATTCAAAATAAGAAACTCCATGGCTTCCCCTTCAAAGTAAATCCTTGGTGTCTACTCCTTCATCCTTTTCTGCCACGCTTCTATACACTGTTAGAACAATTTATCTGGGATGTCTGGGATGTCTCTTAGCTCCGTCGTTACCGTCCTCTGAAAGCCTCCATGTCTTGAAAATGGACCCCCTTGATAATCCCTTGAATTTGTGGAAAAAAAAGTCACAGGGAGTAAGATTAATAGAATAGGAATTTTGTTCCAGTAGGGCAATGTTTCCCTCGAGCAGGTGCATTGGAAAATCACAATGATTTGTTTTTTCCACAACTCTCGTCTCTTCTTGCTCAACGAGCGAACCAGACGCCGCATTTCCATGGAGATGTTCTAATTGATCATCTTGCCTGTCGGGAAGAACTTGTTGGAGACGAATAAATAAATAAATTAATTAATTAATTGAATAAAAAAAATGAAAACTTAAATTTGCAGAAACTCCCAGAGGTCCCTGACAGGAAAAAGGGATGACGCATGCGTAAAAGCAAAAAGACATCCTTTTGACAAAGAGGAACGGTTGTGGTCTTCAGATAAGACCGGTGGAAGAACAACTCAAACAACGGGTGATAGGTGAACGTTATTGTATTAGCAAAAAAAGGAAGTCTTACAAAAGAAGTCTGTCTGTCAAATATCTCGTAAGAACCGAGAAGTTGTCTTCCTCGAGCGAGCTAACTTGGAGGATATGTTGAGGTTGGACGAGTCTATATTTGGGGTATGTCCCCATAACACCCACCTCCCAAGCTTTTTTGTTCCGTTAAAAAAAAGGGTGTCAATATCTCCGTTTTTGAAGTCAATGTGTTGTATAGCCATGACCATGATTAACTATACAAACACATAATACATATATATATGCATGCAGATTCATATTGATGCAATGAATAAGGACGAGCGAAGACTTCTTTAAAAAATATACCTCTCACTTTATTGAAAGGGTTCGAAAAAAGTTACTCAAGGTTTTACTGTGAGAGAGAGTTGGAGACCGAACAGAACTGCGATATATTGACCCCCACTCTTATGGCCATCAGCGTTGTGTCTTTCTCGTTCTCCAGGGTTGCTCAACCGGAGGCCCGGGGGCTCAGCTTTCTGCTGGCTTTCTCTACCCCATCTGATATCCAACTCAATCGGGGGTCCCAAAGGCCTCTTCTGCCGGGTTGTGGCTTTCTCTACCACACCTTGTCTCCAACTCGTCTGTCTCCAACTCACTGACTTCATGTCTCACCGAGTTATATAATAGTACAATCGCCCACCTAGTCTTTGGAATGGCATGTTTGATTGTCATCAAGCGGAAATAACTGTCATGCAGTTCACAGGTCACTCTCTTCCGGTGCATCAGTCTACGAGTGTACCATGGGTTTTTTACCTCGTCCCATTTTTTCAGCGAAGCCCACCTACGCGATTTCTTCTCATAACTGCCATCGGAATGTGTCACTTCCTTCCGGTGCATCACTTTGGAATGGCATGTTTGGCCGGGTCAATGGTCAATATACAACAAATGGTCAAAGGTTCGGTAAATTTCCTCTTCCTTCCCGATCGACGCTGTTCTATGGCTGCCTGTGGAGGTTCGATATCAAACGTATCGTACAACGTTTCCGTAGCTTCTTCCTCGTCTTGGGGTGTGCGGCCAGGGTCATCTAGCCTTCGCCTACTGATTTCTTTCAGGTGTCTTTTATGTTTGGCGGTAGGGCCCAGAATGATGTATGTCGTGTTTCCAATTCTTTTGTCCATTGTTCCCAGTTCCAAAAAAAAGATGTGTTGTTACTGTAGGCTTTGAAGAAAACCTTGTCTACTGGGTTATATCTTTTTGTGGGAACAGCCGTGGTCCTACCCAGACTTGTTTGCTTTGGCCGCAGTTTTTCAAAAACTGGTCGTATCTTTCGCGCAAACATAGTCTCTGCAGGTGATGTTGTGTCTGGTGTATTCGGTAAACCTGTAAGAACTGTTGTAAAGCCTTTTCTGAGGGTGTTCCGGAGGCTTTCTTTAGAAAGTTACATGTTTTATCTGGAAGAATTCTTTAAAATCAGACGACTAAGCAGTCTACAACACCAAACCGAGCAAACAGTTCGTGGAGGAAGGTGATGGCGACCCCAGTCGTGGGTCTCTTTCGCCTAAGGACTTCCAGCCACATTGTGTAGCTGTCAACTACAATCAAGTAGTAAATTTCCCCCATTGGTCCCGCGAAATCCACGTGAATCCTGGACCTAGGTTGGTCGGTCTTTGGCCACGGCTTGTAGGTAATCGGTAGGGCCCTTGCCGCCAGGGCACAACCCTTGCAAGCATCAACCATCTTGGAAATGTCCAGGTCCATTTTTGGCCAATACTCGTGACTCCGTATTAGGTTCTTCATCCTGTTCTTTCAATATCTGTTTCTGTAACGTCTTGGGTATAACCACCCTTTCACCATATAATAGTACGTTGTCGCACAACGAGAAAATGTCTGCTATCTGTTGAGTTTTGACCGCAATCTTCTGTTTTGTGGCGCTAATAGATTCGTCTTCATGGGCTTCGCGTTTTATTTCCTGTAGTGTAACCGGAATTCCCCTTATCATGTTAAGTATCATATTTTTAATCTCGCTGTCGGTTCGTTGGGAAGCGATCACAGAGTTTTCTAGGGGTTCAATCTGACTGGGAACCAACCTTGACAATCCGTCAGCGTGACCGATTTGTCTGGAAGGGAGATATTCTAACTTAAAATTGTAATGAGGTAAGATGTTTCCTGTATATTCGGGTAGTCCTTTTTTTCGATCCGAAGATGGTTAGGAATTGTTTATGGTCAGTTTTCAATTTAAAAACTCTTCCACGCAGGTAACGGTGGAATTTTGTTACGGCGAAAATTATTAAAAGGGGTCCCTTCTCGATCTGCGAGTAATGCTTCTCTGAGGGCAATAGGGAACGTGAAGCGTGTGCTAATGGTTTTTTACTTCCATCCGCCATTTTATGTAATATGCAAACGCCTATTCCATGGGAACTCGCATCACTGGCCACTATAATGTCTGATTCTGGATTGTAGTGCGCGAGGGACAGATCTAACATCAGTGTATTCTTGATTTTGTTGAATGCCTCCTGGCATTCCGGTGTCCATTTCCATGTACTGTCTTTTTTCAAAAGCGCATTAAGTGGGGCCCGTAGGTTATGCATGTTGGGAATAAATGACTGGAAATAGTTGGCTTAACATAAGAAAGTTTGCAATTCAGTGATGTTCGGGGAACTGGCATGTTTTTTTTTATTACTGTTGCCCTATCGAGGTCCGGTCTCCTGCCGTCCCTGTCTATTATATGACCCAGGTATTTTATTTTTTCTAAGAAAAATTCGCACTTTTCTTCCTTAACTTTAAAACCGAACTCCTGTATCGACGAAAATACTCTTCGTACTTGTTCTCGGTATTGCTCTTTGGATTTACTGATGATAATTATATCGTTTAGGTACGTGATTGCAAAATCAAGGCCGTCCAACACGGTATCCATTACCTCTTGGGAAATGGCCGGGGCGACTTTGATCCCGAACGGTAACCTTTCGAATTTGAATAAACCCATGTGGGTGTTTATACAAAGCAACTTCGAGCTATTTTCCTCGACAGGAATCTAAAGATATGCATCACTCAGATCTTTCCTCCATTTAGCTTTGTGAAGACCTCTTCAGGGCTAGGAAGTGGGTAGTGGTAGTCTCTTAATACTGCGTTTAACCCAGTTGAAAAGTCGGCGCACACGAGTATTTCGTTATACTTCTTTTTGACGTAGACACTAGGAGCTGCCCATTGGCTGAACTCCACTTTTGATAGGATGCCGGTCTGGACTAGTCTGTCAAGTTTTTTGTTTATTTTCTCTAGCGAAGCGAATGGCACGTTTCTTTTTTCTTAAATACCGGTTGTGCGTTGTCTATAAGTTTGAATTTGTCTGCTGTTTTGTACATTTTTCCCAAAATAGCTGCGAAAATTTCGGGAAAAGTCTTTTTTAGTTTTGTCTTAAGACTTTGTTTTTCCGTCGTTAAGGATTCCACTTTTTGACAAAAAATGTTAATGGATAAATACCATAAGTTAAATTCCTGTATCCAGTCAGTACCAAATAAGTTCTCTGTATTCTTTCGCGCAGAGAGTTTTAATTTTTTTGTTGTACCGTTAAAAGTAACCTTTGTAATTAACTCTCCCTCGAATTTGATTTTCGTCCCAGTAACTGTCTAAGCAGTTTTAGACATTTTTTGCATTGTCGGCTAATTCAATTTTCTCCACGTATGCAAATTGATTATGGTCAGGTATGATCCAGAATCTAATTGTAACTTAACTTCCTTGTTTAAGATTTTAACCAGCACATATTTACGAATATCATTTTCGTATTTTTGATTTGATATTGCTAGACGAACCCGGTTTTTGTTATTTTGTGATTTACAGTGTGAACTTTTATGTCCTACCTTTTCGCAATTTAGGCATTATTTTAGTGCGAAATGGGCAATCACTCGACCAATGAAATTTTCCATAACTAAAACAAAGAGTCGGAGGGGTCTTGTTAACTTTTTTTTCCAGTTTGTGAGGGGAATAGCGTCCTCTCTTTGTTGTTGTTTTTTTCGGGGAGTAATGAGTAGTTTTTTATGTTAGTTTCTGACGTGTGTGACTCCGGATTCCTCAATGTCTTGGGAATCCTTCTTTACACTTATTATCCTTTGACAATCTTCTGATAATTTTTTCAAAGTTAAATTCGGTTCACTCTCCAATTTGGTTAAAACTTTTCGTTGGATTTCGGAGACTTTTGCTGAGACAAGTCCCTGGACAAAAATAAGGCACTTAAAATCATCGGCATGCAGATCTGCCAGCTTGAATTCGTCACTTTGCTTATTGACGACCGAAGAAAACGTCTAGTAATCCTCGTCGTCTTTTTTTGTTAGGTTTAAGCATTTTCACTGTTTGTGGAATAACGATGTTTTGGAACTAAACAATTCTGTTAATAGTTTAACGGTTTCCGTAAACGTCAGGTCACTAGTTTTCTGGGATAAAATATAATCCACGAATTTGTCATGATAGTTCAATATTGTGTCCTACTTGTAACAAAGAGCTTTAAAACACACACACACACGTATATATATATATATATATATATATATATATATATATATATATATATATATATATAATCCTACGAATATAGTCTAAGGATTAGACTATCAATAATAATCCAAAGGGGTAGGAGTATCCACTTGAGTGTTCAGTGCCAACGGCAATCCATTTTATAATCAATTTTAAATTAAAAATACATCAAAACTCACGCGCAGAGAGGATTCACCTACAATTCCCCTCTCTCGCTGTAAAATCTTGAATAATAATAAGCATAATATCATTGTTTGAGGCCGAAGTTCATATTATTCATTGTCTTTCTATAATTTAACCTTTTCTTTCAATTGTCGGATCCTGTCGTTTAACTAAATAAAATAATTTTTGCTATTCTTTTTTTTTAAAGATTCCGTCATTTGACATTCCTATTGAAAACTACATTTTACTTATAAAATGTTAACGTCTTAAAGAATTGATTGATCTGTTATCGTCGGGTTGAAATTGAATATTTCATCATATTCTCCAACTGAAAGTGTAAAAATAAACTAGCTAGTAAAAATCTATCGTCGGTAAGGAAAAGTAAATATATTTCTAAACTGAAATAATCTTATTTACTCAATAATGATTGATACTGATTCTTGTCAACAGTCATTGACTTTCAAAATCATAATAGTAAAAGCGAAATTTCTCGTTTGAGAAGTTCACATCAACAGTTATTTTCCCCATCTTGAAAACAGCAGCTGGAACAGCAGATCTACTTAAGCTTAGATATTTTTCGTGATTCCAAAATACAAAAATCGCAGGTTTTTTCATCAATTTTATAATTATAATCTTTACCAAAAGTCTTTTTATTGAATTGATACGATCCAATTTTCTTAGAGAATTCTAACATGCTGATAATTGAATATAATACTCTTGGGTTTATATTCTACATGAATTAATATAATGTCTTCTGTTAATAACTCCTTATTCTCGTTCTTATGATCTCTGATTGTAACGCTATCAGCAGAAACAACTCATAATTTTATTGTTTTTCACTGGTATAGAAATACATTTGTTGGGAGAGAAACGGTGTTAAAATGTTAAACGCTGAAATGTGAATTGTTTGTGCACAAGTGGTTAAAATTTGAAATCTTTTGGATGAAATTTTTTTAAATCATTGAATAACAAATTGATGTCAACTCAGCTGGTATGAAACCTTTAGAAAGACCGTGTATTTACAAGATATATATACATAATCTTTTACATATTATCCGTTTACAAAAAATATATTGACAAGAAAAGGCACACAGATTGCTGAAATTTAAAAACTATTTTGGCGATTTTAGGAGGGAAAATCTTCTGGTGACACAAATGGTAAAATCAGAATATACATCGCTTTTATTTTGACCATTTAAAATTTTCCTTATTGAATAACAACCATACATAAAATACACACCGGAGGTGGAGGTGCCCGTGGTGTAATGGTTATCGTCGTAGGAAATGGACACGGCGACACGAGTTCAAATCCTGGACCAGGCTAATTGCATTTCACATAGCACTAATACCCTTGGGAAAGGTATTAATCTAATTATTCTCCCGCCAGATATGGGTAAATAGTAGGTGAGGCAACTAGTCTAGGAGAAGGAAAACTCTGAATTCAAACCTGTTAAACTCCGCTTAAAAATTGACCTTGTGTCATATCCTGCTCCTAGCGGAGTGTTTGGTAAATATGATAAAACACACACTGAGCCAAATTATTGAGAAAAGCATAAAATGCTTGTTTTAATTTGTACGATTTCCAAGTTTCAACACGTCTCGGTTTTCTTTTTACTGTTATTAATCAAATCGGTTAACGATGTGGTGTTGCCAAAAAAAAAGAAAAAAAAGAAAAAAAAGACCTCTTCTCAATATGTGCAAAGTAAGTAAAAGATCAAGCATTACATTCTAGTAGAACCCACGTGGTATCGCAAGTAGAAATAGTATATATGTTCTAAGATATATTAGAATATGCTTTTTTTTCATTCAAAGGCGGAAATGGGATACATAACCAAAGTATAACTATTCCTCACGTTCATTTTCCTGCTAATGATTAAAAATAAAACAAAATTAACGTTATTCATCTACTTCAGTTAGCAACAAAAAAAATATGATTGAATTCATGAAACAATATATCCAATGACCATGATAAACTTACTGATGAAAAGGTCTCGAACCAAATCTATAAGTCCGTAGACAAAAGGTTCGCCTACAAGTAGATACACGAACTTGGATGTAGATATTCTATGTAGAAATGCTGACTTCATTAGATAGATACAACTGAACCCATTCAACGACACCGAACAATCAATTACCAACAGAAGTATCACCTGAAATAATATTAGTATAATTACAGAAGTAATATCTGCACCAAACCAAGAACGAACAAAATAAAAAAAAAAAACGTCGGCAAAGAATAACTCACGGTTTGACATGCCAAAAATCCATGCAATCAAATGAAAAAATCTAAAGGAAGATATTTTTCCTTATCAAAATTGAAGGCATTAATATTTTTGCAAGCTGATACTATTTCTATTTTAAAACATACTTGATTACAAATGTTTGGATAAAGTTTATATTCACATCGTCTACGTGTACCTTCCTGTATACGTAAAGAATTTATTAAAAAAAATGAAAACTGCAAACAATTATTGTCTATCGTCTTGAATATAGACTTGTATCAATTAAATATCGTTGCTTAATTGCACATTCCTTTCTTATTTTTATACAGAGACAGCGCCTGTAGTTATAAACATAATATATAGTTGATAAGCACTGATTTTAACTTTTTTTTTCGTTTGACGGCGTCACAAATTACAACATACGTCGGTTGTTACTAGATCTAAGAGGACGAGTATTGTTTGTTGATCTTAATAGAATGACTGAACAAAAATATAGGGAACAAAGTAAACACTGAAAAATCAGCAATAATATAGTTAACATTATAGAGATGGATAATGAAAAGGGAAGATGAGATAACGATATAACAATTCTGGGAGAAAATGTGCGTGTATAAAGATTCCAATATGAAAATATGTCGTTCATTTATTTTCCTACTTAAGAACACTAGGTGTGAAACTTCAGATGTGCAATCAATAAAGAATATTGATTATACTGGTCTACAAAGATTTCGCTATTGGGTGAAAAACATGTTTTAGATTAAATGGCGAATGCTTATTCTAAATGTAAAGTTAAATCGTTGCAACCAAGTAAGTATTTCAAGTGAAATTGAGTATCAAATTAGACCAGATGACCCAGTGCTACCATTATATAGTTGGATATATAGTTTAATTTGCAAAGATCAGTAGTAGATTTTATCGAATGCAATACTAATAGTAATAATAATAATAATTGGTGCTTTTGGAACAATAACTAATGGATTATTAAAAGGCCTGGCGGACGGGTAGAGACTATCCAAATGACATCATTACTGAGAACGGCCAGAATACTGAGAAGAGTTCTGAAGACTTGAGGTGACTTGCTGTCACTCAAACACCAGTGAAAACAATCAGCTCAGACTGATGTGAAAAACTCTAAAAGACTAATAATAATAATAATAATAATAATAACCAAGACAAAGCACCAATACAATGAATGACGCACCAAAAATAGACAGAACACTCTAACCAAAATAAACAGCAAACGAATATCAATCGAAACACCACACACCCACACCACACATAGCAAACTCGAACAGAAAAACAAGAAATGCATTTAAGAAATTAAAAGAAAATTATATTTGAAAAGAGGACAACATTACCATCACTAAGAAACATAGTCTGGAAAACAGTTAAGACGGAAACTGAAAAAATAAATGACTTATGAAAACATCTCAAAAGCTCTAGCTTGGTTTGACTACAAAAAAGCTTACGATGTGGTTCCGAAAATCTGGATAATATACTCCCTTAAAATGTTCAACTTATCAGATAAAGTCATAAACTTTAAGAAAACCATGAAAACCTGGAGTGTGTAATTGACTGCAGGAGGCAAATTTCCAAAGAGGTATATGCAAGGGAGATGGACTATCACCATTACTATTTTCTGATAGGGATGATGCCACTCAACAACGTACTCAAAAAATGCAAAGCCGGAGAAAAACTCAGTAAGTTACAGGAAAAGATCAATCACCTAATATGCCTTATAGCTATCAAACTGTTTGCCAAAAGTGAAAAACATATAGGTATGGAATTTGACGTAGAAAACGGTGTCATGCTAATAATGAAAAACAGGAAACGAAACATGATAGAAGGAATGAAACTAACAAATCAAGAAAAAAATAGAACACTCGGAGAAAAGGAAACCAAAAATTACTTGGGAATATTGAAGTAGACACCATCAAACAATTGGGAAGGAAAGATAAAATTAAAAAAGAGTACCTTCAGAGAACGAGAACGCTATTTGAGCCAAAGCTATATAGCAGGGACCATATCAAAGCGATAAATACCTGGGCTGTCTTCCTCGTAAGATACTCGGGTCCATTCTTGGAGTGGACCAGAGAACTTAAACAAAGGGACCAGAGAACGAGAAAAATAATGACCATGCATCCTAGAGATGGCGTTGAACGATTATAAGTGTCAAGTAAAAAACTGCATGGAAGACATCGTTGATGCATCGATACAACGACTTGAAGAATACATGGAAAAGCGTGGGGGAATAACCAGAAACAAAAATGGACGTTTTAAACGAATAACAGGTGATATCTCATTTGAGAAATTTCTTTACAGAAAAACTGAATTTCGTCAAATAGCAATACAAAAAAAACCACATGAGTACTAATCATACCAACGCAAGAATAGATAAGACTCAACAAAATAGCAGATGTTGGTAATATAGTGATAGAGACGAAACGATCGATCACACAAAAAGCGAAGTCAGCATGCCAGCAGAGAAAGAGTATAAGACTAGACTTGACTGGGTGGGAAATTTCATAATTTGAGAATTGAGCAAGAAATATAAATCTGACCGTACGAATACATTGTATATGCTCAACCCAGAATCTGTCCTGGAAAATGAGACGCACAAAATTCTTTGGAATTTTGAGACACAAACGGATCACATAATCTCGGCCAGACGATCAGACCTAACAATGGTTAATAAGAAAAGAGAACTTACCAAATTTTGGACTTCTCTTGGGTGGCTAACCACAGATTAAAATTGAAAGAAAATGAAAAGAATAATATGTACCTTGACCTTACTTGCAAATTGAAAAAATATGTAAAATATTGTAAATATGAAATTGACGGTGATACCAATTGTAATTGGCACTGTTGGTACAGTCACTTAAGAATTAGTACATAGACTAAAAGACTTGGAAATAAGAGGACGAGTGGAGACAATCCAAACTACAGTATTGTTGAAATCGACCAGAATACTGAGAAGAGTCCTGGAGAGTTTAGGAGACATGTCACTCAAACTCCTGTGAAAGACCATTGGCTAACACTGGTATGAAAAACTCGAAAAGGAGTAACAATAATAATAACAGTAATAATAATTTACAAAACAATATAAACAACACAAGGATCAACAGAACAGCAAATACTTAAAAAAAGAAATGGGACAAAATAAGTGAATGGATATTTCAATGGACAAAAAAAAGCTATGGACAAACAAGCTATGGCCATGTTTGAGAATGGGAAACCTAAAGAGAGAAACTGAATCTCTTCTTATAGCAGTTCAAAACAACGCCATTAGGGCCAAGTATGTAAAAGAAAAAAATTGATAAGGCGCAACAAAATAACAAACGTTGGTAATGTGAGGATAGAGACGAAACAAATTATCCCATAATAGGGGAATGCAGGAAATTAGCCCCGAAAGAGAAAAAGACTAGACACGTCCGTGTGAAGAAGGTGAAATACTGGGAATTGTGCAAGAAATTTAAATTTGATCATACAAACTCGTGGTATATGCATAATCCAGAATCTGACCAAGAGAATGAGATGCACAAATATCTCTGGATTTTTTAAAAACAACTGATTACTTAATATCGGCCAATTAAAAGAAAGCGAAATGAGAGATAAATACTTAGACTTTGCCAGAAAACTAAACAAATCCATCGGAAAATGATAGTGACGGTGATAACAGATTTATCTAGGGAGCTCGGAAAAATCCCTTGGTAAAGGGATTGGAAGACGTGCAAATTATAGGAAAAGTCGAGACCATCTATAATACAGCCTTATTAAGATCGTCCAGAATAATGAGAGTATTTCTGGCGAGTTAAGGTGACTTGTTGTCACTTAAACACCGGTTAAAAAAACATCTGCTAACACGTGTGGAAATTTCTTTGATAATAATAATAATAATAATAATAATAATAATAATAATAATAATAATAATAATAATCTGGACATTGCTAGAGAAGTGAAAAACAATGGAACATTAAAGTGACAATGATACCGATTGTAACTGGTGCGCTAGGTCCAGTCAGCAAGAGGACAAGTGGGGACCATCCAAACCACATCATTGTTGAGATCGGCGAAAATGCTAACAAGCGTCCTGGAGACTTGAGGAGACTTGCTCTCACTCAGACTCTAGCGGAAAACCACCAACTAACGCTGTTTTAATGAACTATCAAATGTGTAAAATAATAATAATAATTGAACTTTTGTTTTTACAAAATACAACGATTAGCAATATTCAGTAAAATAGAATATAATTGGTTGAATTAGAGACGACACTTAAATGGATCAAAAAATTAAATAAAATGCTTGAAACTCTTTAAATTAATCTTTTTTTACATATTGAATATTTTTACATGTAAGTAAATATTCCAAAATATGTCTGGAGTACTACGTAATATCAATGTATTATTTTGAATTTAAAGCAATTTTTTATAATATATAAAGGAAAAAAAAAAGAAGGAAAGAAAACGAAACAAAAAAGACAGTGGCATGGAGAACGGGAGTTTTGGTGATCGTAGGGGCTTCTTTCTCTCTCCAAATCAAAAGACTAAAACCCTTTTGATAAAGACGATCATTAGTAATATTCATTAATTTTGAACGAAAGAAAAACGGCTAAAATTGAGTGAACACCTAAATGGAACAAAAAGTTAAAAACACACCCCAAACTGGTTAAATTAATCTTAGTTTATATCCTGAAAATTGATACATGCTTTTAATTATTTCCCATAACCGTCTGCCATACTATTGATGTAATATTTAATATTTTCCTTTTAAATTTAAAGTTAACTTTTATATATATGCATAAAGGAGTAAAAAAAGAAAGAAAAAAAGAAAAAGAATGAAAAGAAAAGCAGCTTGGAAAAGAGGAGTTTTTTTATTAAGAGGGGTCTCCTCCCATCCCTAAATCACGTGAATAAACACATTTGACAACCTGTTATCTTAAAAATAGCAGGTTAGGGTGTTTTGAATTATTTTGCTAACTAAAATTGCAGAGCAAACCATGGGCAGTGACCGATACCTTAACATGGATCGGGTTGAAAAAATAAACAATGAGATCAATTATAAGCACTCCATTCACCAAGTTACAACATATGTTATGGAAAGATGTAAACTAAGCAGGTTTAAAAATGGAAAGAAAACATTAAACTTTTACTTCGTTAAAACTTATTAAATTTAAAACCAAGGTCTTTTGTGACCCACTGAAGTGTGTTCCCTTTCCTGTCAGAGTACCAGGTCACATCTGTGACAGGAACACATATAATACCCAACCCCTGGGTCTGGTATAACAACGATATATTACACATGAACATTGACAAATTAACATCCAATTCAACTTAATACTAAAAAAAAAAACAGGTCTGGGTGTCATGATCGGCAGGTGATCCCTTTATATGAGTCGTGAATTCTCTCGGTCTTGTGGGAAAGTTGGTTGGTCTTATTTTAGGTAGAAAACCAACAACCAACGCAACTATTCAACTCAGAAAAAACCAACAGAAGAAATGGACTTGAGATGACAACAGACATGTACTTCAGCGATACTTTATGAGTCATCCTAAACAAAGAGGGTATATAAAAATAATTATAGAAACAGTGACCGAATCTGTAAGATAAAATATAACACTCCAAATACTTGCTGAACAAGCAAAAATCATTTTAATAAAAGGTTGGTTTTCTGAACTTGAGATACTGGAAATATGTGAACAAGAAAATTTTGAAGAATAAGTAAAAGATCCTCCAATAAAAAACGAAACGCTAAATACTGAAAAGAAAGAGAAGTCCAAAACAAAAGTCCAAAATGCAAAATACTAAAACGGGAAAACCACACACACCCGAAACACAAAACAAATGTCAACACAAGAAGACAAAAAAATCTAGAGTTAAAAAAGGACATCATGAATGAAAAAAGACTATTCTACCGTTTCTAAATAACCAAGATTGGAAAAAGTCAAGATAGAAACCGAAAATAATTACGAAATATCCTAACGGACAACATCACTGAACTAAATGAGCAAACTCACGATGGATCGAAACTACTCTATGATAAAATTTGGGATTCCCAATAGGAACCGAACAGAAATTCAAACTCTGGATAGGAAAGTAAGCCACAATGACAGATTAAAAAATTAAGCGAGAGTACTTAGGAAAGAAAAAAAAGAAATGTATATTTTAGTCAGAAAAAAGACAAAATGAAATAGCAACCAAGTCTGACAATGAAACCTGAAAGATATATCAAAGGTATTATTGAAGGAAATGAAACATAAAATATACCTAGATAGGTGCAACCAGTACAAACAAAACAGGGCATTCCAAAATGAGGGAAAAGATTCTAACAACGAATAAGTGGGGAATGCACGAGGACAAACCAACAACTTGACGCAAAGGAAATCAAACAATTTTGGAGTAAAAGGTAGAAATAAAATAATCTAGGCCGAGTTGATTAAAAATATGAAGAAAGAAAACTTACAAGGACAAGAAGAAAACCCTGTGATGGAGATAAATCTGGAGGCTTCTGAAAGAACTGAATTGTAAAATGACAGACCCTAATAGCATACATGGATTATGGTCTTAAAATCCTCATCCACCCATGATAGACTGAATCTTTAACTGAATAGATACCAAGAAAAAACAAATATCCTCGAATGGATGACTAAAGAGTAGAATCCTCTCATCTAGGAATATATACCGATAACGTGTCGACTTATAAGGAGGAAAATCCTAACTGCTCAGTTTAGGGAAGAGATCTGTTAGTTCCTTTGTAAGCCACAGATTATTTCCCAAAGAGGAGAGAAGATGATAAAAATAAAGAAAAAAAAAAGGACAGGTGATTTACTGTACATTGAGAAGCGCATCTTCAATTAGAGCAAAGTAAGAATGAAAATGGTTGCTATTGCGCCTGTTAATTATATGAAAGCCTATGATGTTGTTCCGCAATCCTGGATGATGGTATTATCTGAAAACGTGCAAGTTATTCGACACAATCATTAGATTCATTACAGAAATTAAGAAAACATAGTAAGTAGACGTGACAGTTAGAGAAAAAATATTTAGCAAAGATAAAAATCCAAAGGGGCATCTTTCCGGGAGTCGCATTGACACCATTGCTATCTTGAATATTAGTGACTCCAGTCAATTACAAACACAGGAAGTGCAATGGTGGCTACAAGCTTATAAAATCAGAAGAAAAGATTAACGACATCAAGCTGTTTCCAAAAGCTGAAAAGAATTGGAGTCTTTCATACAAACAATGAGAATATACAACCAGAATATAGGAACGGAATTTGACATAGTGGGAAAGGATAACTAGCGGAAGGAATAAATCTGCCAAATCAAAACACAATAAGAATGCTTGGAGAAAAGGAAAATTACAAATTCTTCGGAATATTGGAAGCGGATGCCATCATAAAACCGTAAATGAATGAAAAACAATAAGAAAAGAATACCCCAGACAAACAAGAAAATTTCTCAAAACTAGTCTCTCCCACAGAAATCACATGAAATGAATAAGCACCTGGACTGTCCCACTTGGAAGATACCCGTGACCATTCTTATGAGAGACATTCTTCAACAAATGAACCAGAAGACAAGAAATTTGAAGTCTGTGCACTAGGTCTTTAATCCGAGAGATGACAAAGATTGACAATATAATTTTAAAAAAGGGAGGTGGAGAAGAAAACGTGTCAGCATTGAAGATATCATGGATAAATCGTTACGATGACTCGAACACTAGAGTACTTCCTGAAAAAGTAACCACAATATGAATTACAGCGTTCAGTAACATCACTGATATCAAAAAGACAAACAGAACAACGATAAAAAAAGGAAATAGAAATGAGAAGAAAACAAGTGCATAGCTCTTTCAAGCGAAAAACTGGCGAAATTTCACTTAAAAATACCTGGATATGGCTACGAAAAGGAAGCCTCTAGAGAGAAATTAAATCTCTTTTCATGGCATCGCAAAACATCACTAGAAGGAGCAATTATATTGAAACGAAAATCGAAAAAAATTGCTTGTGCATGTTATGTGGCCATGGAAAGAAACTATTAATCCTATAATAAGAGAAGGCAAAAAAAGAAAATAATAATAATAAGACTAGACACAGCTGGGTGGGAAAGGTGAAGCACTGAGAATTGTTCAAAATTCTGAAATTCGACCATACTCCAAAATTGTTCATGCACAAACCTTTATCTGTCTTGGAGAATGAGATGCATAAAATTCTCTGGGAGTTTAAGATACAAGCAATTAATCTTATCCCGATCAGATGAACAGACCAAGTGATTATTAAAGAAATAGAAAAAGCGACCCTGTATTATATATATTGCCGTCACAGAATGAAAAGTAAAGAAAGCAAAATTAGAGACAAGTACTTTGACTTTGCCAGAAAACAAAGATGGCTTTGAAACTTGTGGTTGACAGTGGAATTGAAGCTGTCAACAAAAGCTTGGAAAGGAGGCTAAAACAGTTGGACATTTGTGGGCGAATCGAGATTATCCCCTCTATTGCACTGTTGACATTAACCAGACTAATGAGAACAGTCTTAGAGATCTAAGAAGAGTTGCTGTCACTCAGACTTCAGTAAAATACTGATGTGAAAACTTTAGAAGTAAAATGATAATAATTATAATAATAGCAGCACAAAACAACGCCATAAGAACCAATTATTTCAAAACAAGAATAGATAAGACGTAACAAAACAGAATGTGTCGGTTACGTGGTGATAGTGACGAAACCATCGATTACATAATCAGCGAATGCAGCAAATTAGCACAAAAAGAGTATAAGACTAGAAAAGACTGGGTGATCCACTGAGAATAGTACAAGAAATTGAAATATGACCATACGAACAAATGGTATATGCACAATCCATAATCTGTCCTGGAGAATGACACTCAGAACCTCCTCTGGGATTTTGACATAGAAACGGATCACCTAATATCATCCAGACAATCAGACCCTATAGTAATCAACAATAAAGATAACTTGTCGGATTGTGGAATTTACTGTACCGGGTGATTGCAGGTTAAAATTGAAATAAAGTGAACAGAACGATATATACCTTAACCTTGCTAGGTAATTGAGAAAACTGTGAAACATGAAAGTGACTATTGTACCAATTGTAATTGGAGCTCTTGGTACAATCACCAAAGGATTAATAAAGGGACTGGAGGACTTTGAAATAAGAGGACGAATGCAGACCATCCAAACTACTGCATTATTAATATCGGGAAGAGTAGTCACCATCATTGAGGTTTGCGTTGACGCACCAATTCAAGGACTCGTGGAATAGACCTAAAAAGACAAAGACTGACTAATTATAGCATTCAGTAACAGCAATATCAACTGTAATAACTCAAGGACAAACAGTAAAAAAAAAACAACAACCTATAAACATAACTTGGAAAGGAAACAATTGAATAGATTCTTCAAGCGACAAAATGAGGAACTTGCGTAAGAGATAAAATGGCTTAGAATGGGAAACCTCAACAATAAAATGGAATCTCTTTTCATAGCAGCATTACATAATGCCATAAGATCTAATTGCCTGAAAGGAGAAATTGATTATACCAGAAGAATGTTGATAATATAAAAAATAGCATGTGTAGGTTATATGTTGACTGATATAATAAAACAGTTAATCAAATAATAAGTGAATGCGAAAGACTAGCATTAAAACATTACAATATTCGGTATGACTGTATGAGAAAAGTGTTCCACTGAAAATTGAGCAATAGATTAAAATTTGAACAAGTTGACGAATGGTATATGCACAAATCAATACCTCTCATACACAATGAAATGCTTAAAATTCTCTGGGATTTGAAATACAAATTGATCTCCCAATCACGGTCAGAAGACAGACCTAGTGCTTTAACCACAAGAAGAAAATAACTGATATATTTTTTCAAACTGCTAAGTTACAGTAAAAGATTACTAAAAAATTAAGTTACTTGGATCTTGTCAAATGACGATGATACCGATTCCAGTTGTTACACGTGGAAGGACCTATAAAAGTATGGTAAAGAGGCTGGATATCAGAGAGAGAATCAACACCATCCAGACCACATCAATGATAATATCAGCAAGAGAACTTTGAAAAGTGTCAGACTTAAGACATTTGAACCTCAGAGTAAAACCACCAGTTTAAACAGGTGAAAAATTCGCAAAAGGTGAAGCAATAATGCATTCAGATTGAGTATAAAAGAACTGCGTTAGAATATATAACTTTCACTTTTTTCTGTTTTCAGTTGATTAGGCAAAAAAAACTTCACTAAGTAATCAAGTTTCTAAAAAAGAGATATTTGTCTGACAAAAAATGGATTCCAAGCTCAAAGCAAATATATTTATGTAGCTTCAATATGTGACAGTGAGTTTAAAACGAAATTCAACCAACTTGCAGCTTTAGCTTATAAGGCATTTGAATTTGTTATATCGTTATTCTTTGAAAAGCATTAAAAACAATGAATTATTGGACTAAAAGTATAGTAACAAATGCATTACAGATCGTCTCTTGAATTTACTTCTTACATTCTCGTCTTGATTGCTTCCATCAAAACTGGGTGAGATAAACAATAAGCATGGATAATGATTCCACCAGGATATATCGGTAATCATATTTACCCGCTCGGGTAGGATATGACACAAGGTCAATTTTTAAGCGGAGTTTAACAGGTTTGAATTCAGAGTTTTCCTTCTCCTAGACTAGTTGCCTCACCAAGGCTGAAGAACCCGTCTGCCCTACTATTTACTCATAGCTGGAGGGAGAATAATTGGATTCCTACCTCTCCTAAGGGTATTAGTGCTTTGTGAAATGCAATCAGTCTCGTCCAGGATTTGAAGTCGTGTCGCCGTGTTCATTTCCTATGACGATAACCATTACACCACGGTAATGTCACATAGAAATACTTGCAAATACTTACTCGTATGCGAATTAATGAGTTCTATGGTTTTAGTACGGTATGATTAAATTATGTCTACAAACGTGTAAACAGGCTTTGGCATTAAATAACCTATAGAGGTTGATATGCCATTAAACCCAATTAACCAACCAACCAACAAGTCAACACATGGTTCACTTAATAAGAGCCCAGTTAACTTTATATTCAGTATTCGGCCAGCGGTTAATAAAAAATCAAGTAAGCTATATTTATTAACGTCACGGAGAGATTATTTTCTAAAATTTTGTCCAGCGATGAAGAATATTGGTCCAAATGATGACACGAATGATATTTTTTTCCATATGGTATTGTTTTTATTGAATAACAGTCAATCATAAAAAAACAAACCGAGTACAAATTATTGAGAAACGCATGAATTCCTTGTTCTAATTAGAAAGTTTTCCGAGTTTCAACATTTTGCGTCTGACATTTTTAGTGACTGTCATTAATCAGAGGGAAAGTAAACTTTTCTGTTAAACTTGCAATGTTGGCAAATACGCTTTTATAGACCAAGCTGGGTAAAGAAAAAATTAAATCATGCTTTCAGTTAGAATATACCATAGAATTGCAAACATATCTGCAAGTTGCTTGAACAATTGGTTTTTTGGGGCAGTTGGCAGGTGATCTGTGAATATAGATATAGACTTTTATGGTCTGACAAGTTACATTGAACTGTTGCTCTCAATATCAACACAAACTTTGAACTTCTCATGGAGTTTTTTTTTTTTTTTTTTTGCTGTAATTCTTACAAGGTATTTACACAGACCGCTCGGAATAATTTGTTCAGTACATTTTTCCAAATATTTCCAGCCACTTTTTACAGTCATTTTTCAGGTAATTTACTAATGTGCGTAATTCAAGCTACATTCTTCGAAACAACATAATTTAAACTTAAAAATATATTTGATAGGTATATATATATATATATATATATATATATATATATATATATATATATATATATATATGATTTACTTACGGCCGTTAGTTGCTATGACATCTAACGGCCGTAAGTAAACGCATTTTTTAAATCACAAACTGCACCAAAATGAAGATGAGCGAACGTCCAATGTAATGTCCGCTTTTAGTTGATCTTGTGTATACATAGATATATATTTCTTTTAGATACCCTATCCGGTGGCAAAAGCTGCTCGGTAGCGCCAGGAGTGGCAGTACCGCCTTGAGCTACCGAAACTGTGTTATCACCCTGGTTGGCGGCTGATGAGGCTAGGGTATCGCACGTGCTTTCACACGTTGTATGATGAAAGAAAAATGATTTGTTTATATACTCGTTTAGATAGATAGATAGATGGATAGATAGATATGATTTCGTCTGATTAGTATACCTGACTTTCTTATCAAACATTTTCTATTCAGAAAACTAGTACTTCGGTAGAAATTAAAGTCTGCAATTAGAGAGGACACAAAAAACCTCTCACTTCCGGAAAACTGAGCGATAAAAATGCCAAAAAATAACTTGGAAATATATATACATACGATATTTGAGAAAATCCATTATTTGAAATAATAGATAAAATTACAGAAGCAATTGATTATAATTTTCTAAAGAGGACTTAAAACATAATGGGAAGAAGTAGAAACAACACTTACCATAAAATACTTTTGGCATATATTAACGATGAATTGAAATAAGTCAAGGAATAATCAATACAAAAGTGTAGACGGAAATTGGATTACTTAAAAGTATGTTGTCAATGTTGAAGAACACAATTTCTAAGGTTAGATAAGTGCATGACACTAAAATCAATGAATAATATGGGTACAAATGGATTGAGAAAATGTTTATCTCCCCCTTAAAGGTTTATTTAAGTAATATCTGATAAGCCATGAAGGAGTACAGTCTTCTCAAGTACATAGGTTGCTTTTAGAATTCAGAGGGGTCACTGAGTATAATCTATTGTTCATATGGGATCAATGAGTATATTTTATTGTTAATATTTCTTTTGCAATGGTTATCATGGTTGAGACTAGAACATTCTATTATTCTAAAAGCATACTTGAAGCACGCATTAATTTCTTGTTAAAAATGGTTAATAAAGAGTGGAAAACTATTGCGTTTTGTTTCGTGACGACTGTCAAATGTAAAATAAAACAATAAATAAATGATTGAATAAATAAACACACAACCAAAAAACTAATCAAACGAACGATTCAGTCAAGCACAAGATGGAGGCGGACTGTGACGTCAGAAATAAGTGAACGATCGATTGTTGCTGAATCATGCAATATTGAGTTCATTTGCAACAAAAACGTCTACTGACCAGCACACTATTTTAGATTTCCGATTATGAAGTCATGAATAATTAACAAAGACCTCAAAACTAATAGAGCAACAAAAGATTGTGCATTAACTAACTGGAACATGATTTTTTTAAAAGACCCAAAAGCTTTTGGTTTTAAAAGGCCATGTCTTATAAAAAAGCATATTTAAATAAAAATCCAATAATAATACAGTCAGCGTCATAGGTATCCAATATACCAGGAAACTTGATAAATATCGATGAAGGTTTTGATCAGATATTACTCAGTTTGACACAAGACCAAAAAAATATATGTTTTTTGTAGAGCTTAACTTTTGCTATTGTTTATACTTTAATATAAAACTAAACACTATAGAATTACATCTATTTTTAATCTAAATCTACAGGTGTTGTTTATAACAAGCTGAAATCACCATCTACAACATGTAAAAACTTAGATCATGGACAAGATGGAACAAACTGACGTCTAAATGATTCATTTATTTTAAAGATGTGACAACCTGTCATGGGTTATTCTATACCTACTGGTTAGGGGATAGCGTTCGTTTAATTTCATATGTATTCTTCTTTATTGTTTCAGATTTTGTTCACGGTTCAATAGAATATGAAATATTTTAACATACATATTTGACCCACAAATGGGACTCTAACAGATACAACCACACCATTTCGAGTAGACTGTTAGTACTGGCAATGAAAATACCAATGACAGGGCATTCCCAAATCCACAGGACATCAAAACAAGGGTATCACTATCAAATACTATTTAGTGTCATAATCATAACACTTTTTTTTTAATTCTTAAATCCCCTGACTCGATTCGAACATTCCTCATTCCCATGACGGAATCAAATTACTGCCCGATATTACTGATATATACGTACCCCAGGAACTGGATTTATCAAAATAGTTTCAAAGCCATATTACTTTAGATTTAAGGACATATATTTTAATATTTATGACATACATGGTGTCTTCAATAGGTTCCCAGACTATTTTTCGTATGGGCACTTTTATTGATAGTACACACATGAAACTCATGTCCACTTCGAAGTAATCTTCTCCGGCTGCAATGCATTTGTTGAACCGTTCAAACAACTTCTGGAAGGACCCATGGGAGTCGTCTTGTATGACCGTCTCAATGACCTTTGTAACGGCCTCTTTCATCTCCACAATTGTGTCATAACGACAACCCCTAATTTTTTCTTGTACTTATGGAATAGCCAAAAGTCATAGGGAGGAAGGTCTGGACTATAGGGTGGGTGAGGAACTGTGTTGATGCCAATCTTAGTCAAATAGTCTGTGACAAGGATGGAGTTGTGGACTGGTGCATTATACTGGTGGAAATGCCACTGACTCGATTTGAAGAGTGCTGGCCTCTTCCGAGAGAATCTCTGGCTGAACTCCCTTAAAACCTCAACATAGTATTCCTTGTTGCCTGTCTGTCCAGTGGGAACCCAGTGCATGTAGATCATGCAATTGCTGTCCCAAAAAGGGATCATCAAAATTTTGTGGGTGGATTTGCTCTGTCTGGCCGTCATGAGTCTGGGAGAGCCAGCATGCTTCCACTGGGAACTCTGTCTCTTGGTCTCTGGGTCATAGTAGTAGATTTAACTTTCATTTCAGGTTACCAGAGCATCAAGAACTGCAGGATCTGAATTGATCAGCTCGACCATCTCCCTGCTATCATGACAACGTCTTTCTCTCTGATCTTCTCTAAGCACCATTGGGACAAACTTCGCGCAAATCTTCTGCATCTTCAGTTCCCCGCGAATAATAGTGCGTACACTTCCCACATTGACATCAAACTGTGCACTTACTGTTTCTATAGACACACAACAATCCTTATCCATGAATTTTTTTATTTGGTCAATCAACTCTGGTGTTCTGACTTCCTTACTACTCCCACACCTCTCATCATTCCTCACAGACTCCCTGCCTTCCTTGAATCTTGTATGCCACTCAAAAACTAATGCTCGATTCATGCAATATGGTCCAAAAGCAGTCTAAAGCATTCCATACATTTCTGTCGCATTTTTTCCAAGTTTAAAACAGGCTTTTATTGCATATCATTCTTTTAAAGTGTTCTCACATCCAGATTGCATTTTTGAAATTTACCAGCTGTTCATTTGAACCTGAAATCATAAAATGGCCAGTCATCTCCTAAATCATATCATGGTCAGTCGTCTCATAAGATGTATAGCAATAACATACTGAATTTTCAAGAGTCTACTACAATTTTAAATGGTTGTACAAAAAAAAGTCTGGAAACTTTTTGAGCAACCCTCGTAAGTACAAATGTGTTAGTATAGATGTGACCCATACTCAATAATAATATTTTGACTACGTGTAGAAAAAATAAAATCAATTTACTAAAACAATGTTCATCAAAATATGTTCATTTTATATATATATATATATATATATATATATATATATATATATATATATATTTTAACTTTGTCGCATAACAATTCATAATAAAAAAATCGCTGAGAGATGCACTGCACCATCTTATTCTCCTGCCAACGTGATGAAGCTTTCTTCCCAGAAGCAAATTTACCGTCTTTATCCAAAGTTTCCTGATAGCCTTTTCAGTGAAAGGTTCAACAGAGAGTCCACATTGCAAACCCTTGACAGCCCATTTTACTTTTCTCTCATAGTAATCGCCAGTCTTGGCGTGAACATTTTTCAACTAATTCTTGTTATTTCGAAAGTTACCGCTGATAAGTTTCTTCCAGATGTTCCTCTCAAGTTACTATCAATGAAATCATGATCATCTACTTTGAGGCATTCAAAGAAAAGACCATGTCTGGAAAAAGTGTTTTTTTTTTAAAATGTTTTCCAAAATCTAAAATAAGTCAGTTAACCCGCCTGCTTAAATTTGACCAATTGATTTCTCACCTCAATGCATGCTGACACCTGGTCCCTTCACCCCGTTGTTCAAGCCCCACCATCTTGCGACTATATATTTCTTCCATACTTGTTTTTACCTCTTCCCAGAAATACACATGTTTTATACACACACACACACACACACACACACACACACACACACACACACACACACACACACATTATATATATATATAAACAAGGACGCTTTCGTGGTATTATGAAAATAGGAAATAATCCCGGCGACCCGAATTCAAATCCTGGACGAAGATGATTGCATTTCACTTAACACTAAGACACTTGGGAAAATCTATTTTACCCCCCTCCAACTATGGAAAAATAGTAGGGTAGTTTGGGCTCTTTAACCTTGGTATGGCAACCGTTCTACAAAAAAGAAAATTCTGAATTTAAACCAGATAAACTCCGCTTAAGGTTGACCATGTGTCACATCCTCCTCGAACACTGGGGTTGGTACTATATATATATATATATAGTGTGTGTGTGCGCGCGGGCGAGTGTGTGTGTGTGTGTATGTGCGTATACATATGTACCTCTGTACGTGCGTAAATATATATATATATATATATATATATATATATATATATATATATATATATATTTGCTTACACCTTTCTCATTGCTTTGTTTTATTTAAATTAGTATATACTGAAGAATGTATGAAAATCGAAACCTTTAACGTCAGTAAATAATCAAACTACTAATATAATCATTCTCTGAAAATCTTGTGTTTTTTTTTTCTTTGTTTTTTTTTTTTCTTTTTTCCTATTTGAATATTTATATATATAGTCGGTAGAGTGTTCGTCAATGGCCGGGTGACCTGGGTTAAGTCCCAAGTCGTGTCATACTAAACACTCAAAAAATAGTACATTATGCCACCTTATAAGACTCAGTGTAAGGTACCGCATAAGGGTAAAGTGGAACAATCTAGGGAAAGGAGTAATGCCCTCCCCGACACATCGGTGTCGTAACTAATGAAAAGGGCTCTTTCGGGTCACCTTCTACAACGGTCACCAACTTTACCTACTTTTGACTTATATATATATATATATATATATATATATATATATTGAGAGAGAGAGAGAGAGAGAGAGAGAGAGAGAGAGAGAGAGATTGAAAAAGAACGTTTATGGTCTCATGTACATATCCAACTATTTGTGTCTCTGTCAATATCAGTGTCCGTGTGTCTCTGCGGATTCGATATTATCAACATATATCTGCGTAACCTTTCACATTATACAGATGTACATTAAGGTAAATCATTCATTTTGTAATAGAACATACTTGACATTTTTTGTAATTTATAAAAGTGCGCATGTCGTTATTAGATATATTTTCAAAGCCATAAAAAAAATAACGTATATTAGTTAGATATTATGATACTTACATTGTGGAAATTGTATTTAAAGAGGTAAAATTAGTAATGGTTTAAGAAAATTATTGGAATTTTCTTAGATTTATTTTTAATGGGGAGTCAACCGCTGCGTTATAGAGGATAAGGTGTAAGCGCGCCAACTTGTAAAGCCTGGGTGCAGGCGAACGGATTTCAGAGCAGACATAGCAGACACAGCAATCGTCCTACGCGCAATCATTCTCAATCGCGACAGTAATAATCAAGTGCATATAAACACAATAGGTCTTTGTCGTTAAGACCGGATCGATATCGTCCGACATAAACAGAAACAGGCAAGTCGTTGTTAGTGTGGTGGTGGATTGGTGGGTGTGCGTTTTGTGAGACGGTGGAGTACGTAGTTTGGTAAGAAATGATGAAACGGGGAAAGGGGTTATGGCGGAGGAGGTTAGTTGATGTTGGCGGTATTGTAGGTGTTGTGCTGGGTGGTTGTGGTGAAGGTAAGAAAATCGTTGATCACCAGCGACATCTTCCTTCTTTTGACAGGTTTTCAACATCGCTGTTTAATCGAACTGACAACACAGTAGATTTCTATAAACTGAGAACGAAATCTAAAAGGCAGGTGGGCGCGCACGTGCTTATTTGCGCGCGAAAACACGGAAAAAGAAACCCGCTTGCGATTATGCACACACACACACACGTGTGCGCACACAAAGCGCCTTCCTGAATGTTATTTTTACCATTGATGTTGCATTATTACGAAATAATTTTTTTGGTTTAGGTTTTTGTTTAATGGTATATCAACCTTTGTGAGTTATTCAATTTCGAAGACACTTCGGTAAAAAAAAAAAACAGTAATAAAACTACTTAACTTAAAGCTGGGGTGTATAGTGGAGTTCAGCCCTTTTCCAAAGCTGCTAGTCCGAAAGTGAAATTAAAAACGGAACTACATTTCGAACACTTTTAATTTGATGTTGTAGTTCATTACGTTAGACACTACGCCATGAGGACTACTCCCGGACAAATTTGTGATCAGTATGAGTTTTATAATTATTTCATATTAGAACATATGATAAAGAAGCTAAATATATGTTTTTTAATGCGATGAGTACCTAATTCAGAACCATTGGTGTGAGATTTAATTTCTGCCATAGTCTCGAATCTGATAGAGTATTCCTAGATTAAACTGTATCAATGAACACAAAATCACGTAATAGCTTAAGAGGTATGAACTCTATAAATTGAATTTGGAATCCAAGATTATAACCATTTTCATCTCCTGGTTCTATTGCCAGACTGACGTCTCTCTTCCTAAATTACAACAACATATCTCAAGTAAAAAGTTGATGACACTGTATGAAAATCTTTTGATTAACGTGGCGTGGTGGAGTCTAAAAAATGTCGGAGACAAAGACAAGATGAAAAGATGATGAGGTGTTCATTTGAAAGGAAAAGGTCGGACATGTAGTCACAGTAAAAAAAATGCCACTGACTTTTTTATTGATAATGCAAAGTCCCACTTGACCAGTATCAAACCTCAGAAGACGTGAAGAGGTATTTGCAAGTCCATAAAGTAATAACGTATTGATTTACAAAATCGTAGCACACCCTCAGTACCGGTGTTTGTTTTGCTCGCCACGATATAAAGGCCGTTACCTGTCCTTCAGCCAATGGCTCACTAACTGACATACCCTTTTCAAAATTCCGTACACCTTGGGGTTACATTTTCCTATATCTATTGCGAGTGTTCTCAGGATTGACACAATAATGTGGGTCACGTGGTCAGTCACCAGGTACACTGGTAATGGGGGGCAGCAGTTTACATTAAAATAATCTACATTACATTAATTTCTAATGAACTCGGTGTGTATAGCGTGTATTTTAAATAAACACAATTATCGTTCAACTTTATTTACGAAGGTGAACACTGAAAACGCAAAGTGTTAAAATACAAGTACTTCGATCGACAGAATAATTAAGCTTAATATATAATGATTCTTTTTTGAACACGTATCCTTTGAATCACCCAGAATATTGCCCATGTGTGGCACCTACCCATTCCATAACGATTCGGGTTCAAGCCCACTTTTCAAAGCGTTAAAGATTTTTACTGTTGTTGGGATTCTCCTTTGAAGTATAGTTGTGGTTAAATCACATCAGTGATGATGCTGCGGTTTCACAGCAAGTTGTTAATTTATGGGTGGAATACGTAGCCGTTTGATTCCAGATTTGGCAGCCCTATTTGCTATGGTTATGGAACACACCAACTGTGCCTTTTAAGAGAGGTAAGACTCTACCACAATGTGTCCTGGGTATGACACTAAGTTGTATCTGATAATGAGGCTCCAGTTCTTGAGTTTTGTGAAATCTGGAGATGTTGACTAAATAGAAAAGATCAATCATTTGGTAAGGATTATGCTTATTAGATATTTGAAATCTTACAGTTGAGTATAAAATAGTGAATTTACATAAGGATAATTGATAAAGAAAATTTCTAATACTAAATAGCAATACTTCAAACTATTTAACAATGTGGAAGTAACGAATTGATTTTAAATAGAATTATTAAAGTTGGAGAAGAATATAAGTAACCATTTAACTTTGTATAAAGTAATGATTAATATCAAATAAAATTATGCGTTAAGTAGGAACACATGAAACCATTTAACTCATGCAAACAAATAATCTTACAAATTAAATTTACCTGCAAACCTTTTGCTTACAAATTTTTCAAATTGTATATATATATATATATATATATATTAGGTACCCTAGTGAGCAGCTTAGGTGAAACTGTAGTAGGTTACTTCCTGACTCACGAAATAATTTTCGTCACAATCTATCTATCTATCTATCTATATATATATATATATATATATATATATATATATATATATATATATATAAAGGATGTGTCATTATATGACACACTGCTTTCGATCTGATAATTTCCTTATGGACCAGTTTGCTTTACCACAAGGCAAGAAAGTCAAGTCTGACGTACTAATTATTCAGAGTTGTGGGGAAAAAGTAGATTCGAGTCTTTCCCTAGGACATTATAAACAGGTGAACAACTCTCAATCTCGTTCAGGATTTGAACTTCGCATAACATATGTATTTTCTGTATCTGTTGACATCATATTCCTCATTTGCCTTTTACGAGCATTTGGCAAATACAGTTTAGGATTGTACCCATCAATCAACAGAATTATAATTACAACATATTGGTTACACTGCTAGCAGCCCAAGAGTAAGATTTTTCTTGAAAAGTTCTGGAATAACTAATCGCTTGACATACAGAAATACCTTTGTTTAAATACTTAGATTTTCGGATCTAATAAATATGAATAATTTCACACTAAAAACAAAGCGAGAATCAGACAATATCACGTAGAAACTATTTCGGATGAAGACAGCATAGATCATATAGTGCCTCTTGCAAATACACTTGCTCAAATCGAATCTCTGCGGCGGATCGTGAAGGTGGCAAGAAGCATTGTCCTCGTCATGAACTCAGAGAAAATGGAGTACATGTAATTTAATCAAGATTCTGCAATCTCAATATTAAATGACAAACCTCTGATAGTCGTAGACGATTTCAAATACTTTGTTGCGAATATCTCATCAGCAAAAGCGATGTCAACATTGGTATAGAAAAAGGCATGGACTGTTATAAACCAGTTATCGATCATGTGGAAACATGATGTCAAATAAAATAAAAACCAAAACCTTTCAAGTTGTAACCATATCAGGACTATTGAAGGGCCACACTATCAAGACGTTTACGAAAAATTTGAAGAAAAAACTGGAGGGAACTACAAAAGAATTTGGTGATGCATTGAACAAATCCAAAAAGAAGCAAACCACAAGCGAGCAGAGGTATGGCCGGAAAACTCGCGTATAACAAACAATCAAAATAGATGAAGGACACTTCTGGGGAAGCAAGGACGAACTTTTGAGTAATTTTCTCTTGTGAATTCCTTCATATAAACACATCAGTGTTGTCTGACCAGCAAACGATTACACCCATACTGCTGTGCAGACACTGATTGCTGTCTGGAGGAACTACTGTGAGCGACTGCCGAATTGTGGGTCAAGAGAATTCGTGCAATTAGCAAGACTTGATGATGATGGTGATGATGGAATTCTAAGAAGATAGAGTTGAAACACACTGAACGTTTTTTTTTCCGGAGTTTATAGCTTTGGTTAAGGTTTTCTTTTAATTGCCTTTAAAGAAATAAAGTGTGTGGTTATCATACAAAGCACTCCATAATATTTTATTTTTCTCATATTACAGTATCATTTTCGTAATGCACACACAAACAGAAAGAGAGAGAGAGAGAGAGAGAGAGATTGAGAGAGAGAGAGAGAGAAAGAGAACGAGAGAGAAAGAAACAGAAAGAAAGCAAAAAAATTAATCAAATAAAAACAAAATTATTGTAGGCCCAACAAAAACTTCATCAGAAAGATGATTATGGGATCAGTATTAGTTTGGGAATCACAACATCTTTACTAATCTTTACTAAAGGCTGGCATACTCCAAAAGCATCTACTAGTACTACAACTAGAATTTGGCGGCTTTCTGTGACATCGTTTAAATGCCAGATCAAGAATCTATCCACGAATTCTTTTCTCATGTAAACGATCCCAGTAACGAAGTATTAATCGAATGAAGTAAAATTTGAATTAACCGACTGATGATATATCAACACTGAACGATAATGGAATATGCAAGACATTTGCAAGAGAGGTCAGTGTACAAAATCTCAATGATGATTCGTAAACGATCTCACTAAGCAGGAAATATTAGCCATAAGGTGCATAGTAAGTTCAAAATATCAGACTTACAGCACATAAAAAATCCAAGGGCTAAGAGATAGACGAATTAATAAATAAAGTTTTTATTGATATATTGATGAAGATTTATCACTCTATCGACAGGCTATTGTGACATGAATCATAGCATTACTTACATGTTTATATTTAATCAAATATATAATTCTTCATTGTGATAAATTCTCGCATGAACTGAAACGTTACCTTGTGTCAATGTCTACGTATTGGATAAATATGGTCATGAAAATTGTAGGAAAAATCAATAATAGTTTGTATGTGTATAAATCGAAATTTTGGCCATCTTAAACATGTATTAGACAAGTGCATTCCTTGTATCCATAGTAGCTTTGGGTTAGGTATTTAATACAATGTTGAATCATTGTCTTCGTCAAAATCTATATATTTGAAGCAAGAAAAATGTCGGAAACTCAAGCTCGATTACTCTCACTAACCGAAGAGAATTATTATATACATTTTTCTACTTGTATTCTATATTTGAAAGAAATCTAGATTATGTTGTTGACTCCCTCAAAATCTAACGTCTATGACAATAAAAGTACAGAATTGTTGCGTTGTTAAAGAGTCACAAGAGAAGACATCTACAACTCGGAAATAGATGCATCATAATTGGTTCTGAGATCATTTTACCGGGAGGTGTTTTTGTTAACACAATGTTTGATATCAAATAGAAATGACCTTACACAATTTTCGTGACACGCTATGTGGGTGGTCTTCAATAACTTTTAAAAGAGCGAGCAGAATTGATTAGATATATATATATATACATAAGCGTGAGCTTTAGAGTGTACTCAGAAAGTCTTAACTCAAAGCAATATATCAACTTACAAAACCACATTTGAGCAAGAGAAAACGTTTAATGTCGTAGTTATTTTCTATCGACTTGAACCAGAGTGAAGCGTCTGAAACAAATTATTTCTCTAAAAAAGAATTAATACTTAGATATAGAAATGATAAAAAAAACGTCATTACTTAATAGCAAATAAAAGAAGCGAATCATTAAATATTTTTATATTTACAAATCCGGCATCAGTATATGAACGAATTGTATCAGTTTTCCAAATAAACGTAGGAAATTCTATATGGTTGGAATAGGCAGTGCTTTAATATAGGAGTAGAATAATTATAATACGATGAACTTGGAGGTAATTTTGTTGATGACTTCCAGCTTGCTGCAGAAGTGGAAGCTGAAAATGAAAATTGGGAAATGTTGAACGGTAATTATTTCCAGGATTACTAAGTAAAAAAATGTATAAATATTCATTTTTAAAAAGTGAATAACGCCAGGAATAATTTTTAAGAAAATGATAGAATGTTCTCATGTGAATAATTATCATAATAATAACGAACTAATCAATGGTTGATTAAAATTAGTCCATGACAAAATCGGAGTTCCTCCAAAAAGCATTTACAAAAACTCAAAACCTGAAAGGGAAATTTACTGGAAACGCAGATAAGAAATCTACGGCAATTAGTAAAAATGATAAAACAAAAGGAAAACAGTGAAACGTTGAGACAAAAAAGAAAAACAACACAAACAACCATATAGCTTATGTAGTGATAGAGACGAAACAACTAATCAAAATGCAGCAAACTAGCAGAGAAAGAGTATAAGTCTAGATACAACAACGTAGGCAAGATTATCCACTGGGAATGTATAAGAAATTGAAATTTGTTCATACGAACAAATGGTATATGCACAGCCAAGAATCCATGCTGGAAAATGAGACACACAAACTCTTCTGGGATTTTGAAATACAAACAGATCACCTAATCCCGGCCAAATGACCAGACTTACAAATTGTCCACCAAAAAAAAAAGAACTTGGCGAATTATGGATTTTACTGTCCCGGCAGACTACTGAGTAAAATTGAAAGAAAGTGAAAAGAAGGATAAGTAGCTGGAGCTTGCTGGGAAAGTGAAAAAAAAGTGTGCAACGTGTAAGTGACGGTGATACCAATTGTAATTGGTGCTCTTGTAACAGTCACTAAAGGATTGGTAAAAGTAGTAGAAAATTTGGAAATAAGAGGACGAGTGGAAACCATCCAAACTACAGCATTTATAAGATCGGCCAAAATGCTGAGAAGTGTCCTGGAGACTTAAAAAGACTTGCTATTACTCAAACTCCAGTGGGAAACCAGTGGAAAAATCGAGACAATCAAATCTCCAGCACTGTCGAATTCACCTAGAATAGTGATAAAAGTCCGGGAGACCATAAACGACTTGCTGTCACTAACAATTCCATGAAATCTCATCGGTTAATGATAGTGCGAAGGACTGTCAAAGAGTGAAAAACAACTGTATAGCCATTTCAAACGAAAAGCAAGCGAATACCACACGAGAAATCATCGACATGGCTAAGAAAAGAAAGCTTTAAGAGAGAAACTGAATCTTTTCTGATAGCTGCACGGAATAACGCCATAAGGAATATGTCAAAGCAAGAACTGAAAAGACGTAACAAAGAAGTAGATGTAGGTTATTTGGTGATAGATACGAAACGATCAATTGCATAATAAACGGGTGTTTTAAGTTAGCGCAAAAAGTCTATAAGACTAAACACAGTGGGAAGGTGATCTGCTGGAAATTGAGCAAGAAGTCTAAATTTGACCATACGAACAAATGATATATCCACGTTCCAGAATCCACCCTGGAAAATGAGACACATAATTCCCTGGGATTTTGAAATACAAACAGATCACCTAATGTCGACAAGACGATCAGACCTAGTGATAGTCAACAAAAAAGAGTATCTGCCGAATAGTGCTCTTCCGGTTGACCACAGGGTAAAACTCAAAGAAAGCTAAAAAATATATAAGTATCTTGACCTTGCAAGAGAACTTAAAAAAACTATAGAACATGAAAGTGATGGTGATACCAATTTTAATTGGTGTGCTTGGTAGAGTCGGCAAATATTTGGTACAGTGTATGGGGGACTTGGGAATAAGAGGACGAGAGGAAACCACCCAAACTACAGTATTGTTGAGATCAGCCAGAATACCGAGAAGAGTCCTAGATTGTTGATAAGACTTGCTGTCACTCTAACTCTAAGGCAAAACAAACAGCTAACACTGGTGTGAAGAATTCTCAAAGGAGTAAAAGCAGGAAGAAAAATAACTGTATGGATACTTTGAGTGACAAACTAAGGATATTGCACGCAAGATGACCTGAACTTAGCCAAAACGGAGAAATCTGAAGAAGAAAACTGAATCTCATGTAAAAAAAAAGGACAAAATAATGCCATAAGAATTAATTACGTAAAAGCAAATTCCGATAATACGAAGAAGAAAGGTTATCTATTGGGAATTGTGCAAGAGAATAAAATTGGACCATGCTGACCAATGGTATATACAAAAACAAGGATTTTTCTTTGAAAATAATGTCTATAACATTCCTTATAATTTTATGATGAAAACAGAAAACAGACCTAGAATTAATTAACCAGCTGAAAAGTATTTGTCATCTAGATATTTTTGGCTATTCCAGTGGACCACAAAGTAAAAAAATAGAAGGTGCCCGTGGTGTAGTCGTTATCGCCGTAGGAAATGAACACGGCGATACGAGTTCAAATCCTGGACGATACTGATTGCATTTCACATAGCACTAATACCCTTGGGAAAGGTATGAATCCAATTATTCTCCCTCCAGCTATGGGTAAATAGTAGGACAGACTAGGTTCTTCAGCCTTGGTTAGGCAACTAGTCTAGGAGAAGGAAAACTCTGAATTCAAACCTGTTAAACTCCGCTTAAAAATTGACCTTGTGTCATATCCTGCCCGAGCGGAGGGGTTGGTAAATAGTACAAAGTAAAAAAATAAAAGAAAGCAAAATGAGGAACAAATACTTGGATTTTGCCAGAAAGGTGAGACGACTCATAAACAGGAAAGTTACTGTGTTACCAACTGTAGTTGATTTTTTTGGAACCGCCCATAAAGAAAAAAAGACTTAGCAAATTAAAAATGAAAGGAATAATCAAAGGTACTTATACAACAAATATGTTAAAATAAGCTTTAACACTAAGAAGAGTCCCAAGGAGACTTTCCGTTAGTCAAATTTCTGTGAAAAAACACCCGTTAAAATTTGTATGAAACACTTTTCATTATAGTTACAATAATATCAACCAAAGAAATAAAATACCTCTTAATACAACGCCAAGAAAATGGTATTTCTAAAAAAGTTTAGTGCTAACAAATCGCAGAAAAATGTTAGATGTTGGCTATGTGGTGACAGTTGCTTATAGATGAATTGTGTAAGCCAATGTAGTTATAGTAGACGCATACCAAAATTTATGATCGTGTATGAAATGTAATCCAAGGAGAATAAAACAAGCAAATAGTTTTTAAATATAATATATGCCCAAATGGAAATTGTTCCAGAGAATATAAGACGTTCTAGCACAGGCCTGTAAAAGTTATTATATTTGTATGTTATTTTGTTTGTTAATTTCGTTTTACAGTATATTATCGGTCATTTAATGCCGATTCAAGTTAAAGAAAATAAGTAAGAAAAGAAATTCAAAGGGGAGGTCTTAGGAATTAATGATAAACTTTAGATAATTAGTTAGTTATTTGTTTGTTTGTTTTTTATTATTAGGAGTTCCTTTGTAGGGAATCATGATCATAAAAAACCAAAAAATCTGTGGAACAGGTTGCGGAAGGGATCTGTTTGTTAGAATATATCTAGTAAAGAAAGGGTTTATAAAAGTAATTTGGTCTTATTGTAGCAAGTTCATGTACATACACATAAACTCAAAAAAATAGACTTGCATCTATCTATCTATCTATATATATATATATATATATATATATATATATATATATATATATATAGTACCTATAAATGTATGCATTATTGCTTCTAACTATCTACATACAAAGACAAAAGATTCCATCATGGGTACGAAGCTTGTAGTGCCATTCAACGTTCCAAGTTAGAAAAGAAGAGATGAGTATGTTGATACAGGTCCTAATCAACAAATCTCTAACTCAGAATTCACATAAATATTGTACGTATTCATAAGCATATTTATAAATAGAACGTTAATTATTTTGTTAAATCTTCACAGAAATAAATGCACAGAAAGTCATATGCTATGATAATTTAAAAAAAAATAACAATTAGGCAAGTGTGAAAAAACACTTAGCAAATTAATTTGAGAATTAATTTTTATTTATTGCAGACTTCCATAGTTGTTGTCTATCGCACCACGATTTTAACTACGGTTCCAGGTGAGCATTGTCAGAAGATAGCGGTTTCAAATCCTACCCAAGCCGGAGAGAGGTTTACTTGGTCAAAAACGTGGTGCGATAGACAACAACTATGGAAGGCAGTAATTACTGGGGATACGGTTACAAGACTTAGCATTCCTATCCGAGGTCGCGGTAAAATCACCTGAAGAAGGCTAGATGTGAAATTTGGCCGAAACGTAGTGAAAGAAGAAACAACACAAAAACTACCAAGACGAGGACAAAAAGTCCGCAATAAATAAAAATTAATTCTCAGATAAGATGCCTCATCTCAAAATGATTCCAATTAAAGACAAGTTCAAATTAATTTGGTTGAATTTGATACCTAATGTGTCTATCATTCTAAAACTTGTTAAAACACGATTTTTAACCTAGAAGGGAATTTGAAATGAACTATGACAATATTTCTATGTTAAGTACAAACAACTCAATTTAATCTACCCATTATATAGGGATTTGTTGCTTTCTTTATAACTGAAAGCTTAAAAAAGATTGAAGGAATTATTGCGTTGTGGGCTGTCGAAGTAGTAGTAGAAGACAAAGACGAGATGAAGACAGAAAAAGGAAAGAAATTAGACATTTGGTCATTGAAAAAGTACCACTTGTTTTGTTATTGGTGTTTTAACCTCTTTCTAGACTGTTCCCAGATCAGAAATACATGGATTGGTATCTTTGAGTCAATGAAGAAATAACTAAGTCGTAGCGCAGCACCAATATCAAGGTGGTTCCACCAGCTCTGAAATTTTAGTCTTTCTTTGCCCTCTGTCAGTTAATACCTAACTCTTTTCTAACATCCCCAACATCGTATGACCATATCTCATCTTAAAGCGAGATTTCTCACTGTTAAACCTCTATTGTTAAAACTACCAACAAACAAGTTAACTAGTGAAGGGTGATACACATTACGTTGCAGAATTTATGCTACTGTTCAATCTACTAGAATCCAATTTTAGTTTAAAAAATGTAGCTTAAATCGACTATCAAAATTTGCAATAAATCTTTTGCGATCCCACCATGCATCACATAAGTTATTCTTACAGGCAGTTCCCTATCTTAATTAAATCGAGGTAATATTCGCTATGACATATTATTGATAGATTTAATGGATTTTCAATTCCAATTTCCTTTTGAAAATCAGCTACACTATTTTATTATATGAAAATTTAATCGATAAACGCGTATTTTTGAGTATAAATGTTAAGGATATTGACTTAATTCTCAAGGTAATGTTTTTCTATTTTAATTTCTTGCTTGATATTCTTTTTTGTAAGTAACGCTTATCGCGAAAATATTATTTTACATATTCTTCTTTTATAAATCGATCAAAATTTATATTTTTTATTGAAAAATCATAGGGAGTTTATAACTAAATCTTTTTTTGCAATTTCTCCAAAACTCTCTGTTGCTTATAGCATCAGGTTTTCTAAACAATTTCAATGAGCCCAAAACTTATTTCCTATTCATGTCAGCTCAATCTATTTTACACGCTTGTTTCGTCTTTAACGTTTTTGCTTGCCAATTTTTGTATCAACTTTTGCATTACCATAACAAAAACATTGCAGATTTTTTTCATAAAACTATTTTTATCTATTGAAAATGAAAAAAATTTAAAAATGTAAATAGGATTTCTTGTATTAAAAATGATCAGATAAGTATATAGTCCTACATACGTAGTAGCATGAATGTATTCACTAACAGAAAGATGTATATATTGTTTACAGTTTGGGACAAAAATAAATGCCTTTCTAATATGAATTAAGCAAATATATATATATATATATATATATATATATATATATGTGTGTGTGTGTGTGTGTCTGTGTGTGTGTGTGTGTATATGTGTGTCTGTGTGCAAATATATATGTATGTATAGGTATGTTTATATATGAATGTATTCAAATATTGATGTTTTTACCCAAGCCCTCAGATGAGCAGGGTGCAGCACAAGGTCATTTCAGGAGGGTTTTAACTGGTTTGAATTCAGAGTTTTCCTTCTCCTAGATTGATTACGAGAGCTAAGTTAAAGAACTCAGTCTTTCCTACTATTTATACATAGCAGGAAAGAGCATAGTCTAATGCATACCTGCCCCAAGCGAATCAGCGCTGTGTGTGATGCAAACAGACTCGTCCAGGATTTGATATCGGGGCCCCGTGTCCATTTCTAAAAAAGATAACCATCACACCAAGTATACCTTTCTCTTTTTTACTCTATCTATCTATATATATATATATATATATATATATATATATATATATATATATATATATATATATATATATATACCAAAGATAATGCTTAGATAAAAACATAGGAATAATTTGAGATTTAAGGTGAAATGAATAAAATTAAATAAAATAAAAAAGATGAGAGGATACCAATTGTACGTACTCTTCAATGGAAGGGTAACTAAATTAATAGACACAAAATTAAAATTTGAAATTAAAAATGTTAATCTTAAATTTTGAATTTAATTTAATATAAGTATTATTGTATCCTTACTTAAGGTTATTAAGGAATTTTGTACTTCACTAAATTAGTATTAAATCTGGAGTTTTAAGTTGAAATGTATTTAGAATTTAAAAAATATCTTAAAAAATTAATTTGCTATAATTCCAATCGGTAATAAAAATAAAAGAAAACGGAAGCGGGCTAAATGAGGAGAAAACTCTTAACCCCTATTCTACCCACTCCCACCCTTCTTTCCTTTGTCTTGTCTGAAATAGTTTATTCCTTAGATCTGAAGAAAGTCCTGTTATTTTGTTGTTTTTGATTCATATCAAAAACCCATAACAGGATGGGAAAAGAATTATAATCCCAATGTGACCGTTTTTTGTTTTTTTCTTAAAGAAATATATATATATATATATATATGTGTGTGTGTGTGTGTGTGTGTGTGTGTGTGTGTGTGTGTGTGTGTGTGTGTGTGTGTGTGTGTGTGTGTGTGTGTGTCTGTGTCTGTGTGTGTCTATCTCTATATTGATGAATTTAAATGTTTATATATATATATATATATATATATATATATATATATATATATATATAAATAAGTTAATAATTTTTAAAACAAATGAAAAGACACGACTCAGAGTTTCAAGCAGTCAAGCTCATGTGAACTAGTATTCAAGGCATGTTAAATACAAGGTCAACTAAGCATCAACAGGTTTTGAATTTTTATTTTGTTTTATTATTATCGTATGTTATATTCGAAATATCAAATGATACCGCTATTGATTTTCGTGGATAGAACGAAGTAATGATTAAAATGATTCAAGCACATTTTATCTTAGGTTTTAACCAGAGTTTTATGTAAAATTGTGTACGTCGAAATTATGTATAGGTTAATGAAGATTTGACTTTTTCATTTATAGAATCTATTATCTATGGAAAATTATATTCGAATACCGTAGATTCTTTTAATGCATTTTGAATGTTAAACTTACCAAAGTATAACTCATCTATAAAATAACGTCAATGTTTGGCGTTAAAGAATAGGTTTTCAAAATTCAGCCTAAGTTTTATCACCATGTAACTGAGTTGATAGCTTAGAGTTTCCTGTCTCTTTCAAGCTAACCCTTCTTATTATTCATTGATTCAAGGCGTTTCCTCTCGATTCATTCAGTGTTTACTCAATTGTTCAAAACAACAAGTAGGATTCCTGTGTAGTTTCCGTCTAACATTTTCTTAATAAGTTTCATGAGAGTCAAAGTAGTAGAAGTGCATCCATACAGCAGTAGTGACACAACCAAAGCTTGGAAAGAAATCCCGTTTTCTTTTATCACTGTGCTCAAATTTCCATATGATCGATTACAGGTAAATAGCAGCACACGAATTCATCATGAATATGTTTTCCATAATTTTTTTCTAGATGAAATAATGCTGCTGAGATATTAGGAATGATCAATTATATTAAGTGTGTTGCCTCAAAAATTGGACATGGTTCCTTCTTCTTTAAAACAAATGAATTCTGATTTATATGCGTTAACATAGGGGGCAATTGTTCCCGTGGCCTGCTCAAGGCTATGCAGCAAGGAATCGGCTTGGATTAATGTGTTTATGTGAAGTACTACATCATCTGCGTAGTTTGCCTATGTCATTGTTTCTGTGAGGTATTTTCTACTTCCTGTCGTTTTTAAGGAGAAAATATTTTCTTCTACTTGCTCTTGAAAGGTTCACTTACACGTATATAGAAACACACTCATCTGTATATCAGCAAACATGCATAAACATTGAATCAAAAATTATATTATAATATGAATACAGAAAAATAAAACCACACACACATATTCTCTCTCACCCTCTTTGATTTCCTCTTCACACACACACACACACACACACATATATATATATATATATATATATATATATTTAACACTATTAAGTACCAACAACCACGCACACACACACACACACACACACACGCACACATACTAATACACATGCGCAGGTACTCATTTTTGCTCTGTCTCTCTCTCACTCTCTATCTCTCTCTGTGTGTTGGTTGGTTAGCTGTGTTTTACGGTATATGAACACTTATAGTCCATTTAACGCCAAATCTTGTATATACATAAATATAATAGAAATATAGACGTTTTATAAATAAATATTTAGCTCACGGTTATATGATTTTATGTAATGCTCGTTATTGTATTCAACGTTATTCATTCGTTTTCGTATTGTTAAATGAATTTAAGTATCGCTATGTAATACTGATAATTCAATTTATCATTAATTTGTTTGCATACAGTCAAATTGTTTAGTATATTACTATTGTTTGTACACAGCTAACTGGTTTTAACTATTATAATTGTGCCTGTGGTGTAATGGTTATCGTCGTAGGAAATGGACACGGCGACACGAGTTCAAATCCTGCATTTCACATAGCACTAATCATCATCATCATCATCATCATCATATCGCGCTGGTAGCACGGATATCCCTGACCCTCTCTCGCCACTCCTCCCTATCGTTCATCGCCCTAGGTAGGTCTTCAGGACAACATCCTGTATCCTCACATAGCTGCTGAATGTACGTTCGAGCTGGTCGTCCTGCTTTTGCGCGGCCATGTGTGGGGATCCATAAGAGTACATCTCTTATGAGTTCATCTCTGCTTCTCCAGCAGTGTCCTGCATGTCTGGTTCGTCTAACTTGAATAGTTTTCGTGATAGGGGGCAGGTGGCCGTACAGTTGGTGTCTTGTGGGGTGCTGCTGCCAGGACTTGTTCAGGATTGCACGCAGCATTCTTGTGTAATTGCCATCCAGTTTCTTCTCCAGCCGTTTTGTTAGCGTCCATGTAGTGCATCCATATAGCAGTATCGATGTGACCGCTGCCTGGAAGAAGCTGCGTTTCATTTTATCGGTTAGGTCTGATTTCCATATAATCGATAGCCTATTGATAGCTGTCCATGCTTTCGTTAGCCTCGTTTCGATGTCCTTTTCGGTTGATTCGACGCTGCTTCCTAGGTACGTGAATTTGTCTACTAGTTTAAGTGGGGTTCCTTCTAGAATGGAGATGTCCCCCGTTTGGTTATAGCACATATATTCCGTTTTGTGTGCATTAACATAGAGGCCTATGCTTGCTGCTGCTCGTTCCAAACTATGCAGTAGTGTTTCGGCTTGGTCAGGTGTATTTGCCAGTATCGCTATGTCATCGGCGTAGTCGGAGTCGGTAATTGTTGTTGCGGGGTAACTTCTGCTTCTTTTCTTCGTCAGTTCGAAGCCATTCTCTTTGATTTTGTCAATCGATGTTCTAAGTACGTAGTCTAGACAAATGATAAAGAGGTACGGGGCCAGCGTGTCCCCTTGTAGTACTCCTGCTACAATGTCAAAGTATTCTGTGTCTCCATCCGGTGATCGTACTTTTACTTTAGTGTTTCTATAGAGAATTGTTATTGCCGCTACGGTTTCTTTAGGTATGCCGTACGCTAGTAGGATTTGTTCCATCTTTCCTCTGTGAATGGAGTCGAAAGCCTTGGTAAAGTCGACAAATATTAATGTCGCTTGTAGGTTCTTTGCCCGTACACCTTCAAGGATTCTGCGGATGGTTAATATTTGTGAGGTCGTGGATCTATTTCTTCGGAAGCCATTTCGGTTTTTTCTAAGTATGATGTCGATTTTGGGTTCTATTCGGTTTCGTAGTAGGGCATTGTAGATTTTGGCAGCTATGGATGTAAGTGTTATGCCTCGGTAGTTTTTGGCTAATCTGAGGTCCCCCTTTTTAGGGAAGGGGAGTATGCATCCCTTCATCCATCTATCTATCGGATTTTTATTATATACTGCGTTGCAGTGTCGGAGCAGCATGTCGTCTAATTGTCTATTCTTCCATACTTCCGGGGGAATTTCGTCCAGCCCTGCAGCTTTCCCATTTTTAATTTTTTTGAGAACCGAGTCGAGTTTTTCTTGTGTGAACGGTCCTAGTTTAATGTCTAATTGTTTGCTAATTATTCTGGTGATTGGTTCATGCATTATTTTTGGTGGATTTCCAAGTAAGTTTTCGAAGTGCTGTTTCCACAGTTTTATTCTTTCTTGTTGGTTTGCTGCTTTGAGTTTTGCTTTGGCTGTGTTCTTTCTTCTGCTCACTTCGTTTATTGTTTGCCAGGCTATTCTAGATTGTCTATCTTCCACCGAGTCTCTGATCTTATCTATCTGATTTTGAATGTATTCTGTCTGTTCCTTTATATATATGCCTGCTAATTGATATTGTGCCGTTTTTAGTTTTAAGGCATTTGTGTTTGTTGGGTTTTTTCGATAGTTTTTGGAGGCTGTTTTTACTAGTGCACGTTTTTCTCTCACAGCTAAAGTTTCCCATGGGACTCTATATTTAGTTTTAATTTCTGTTGGAATGTATTTTGCTGCTGCCTCGAGGTGTGCATTGACGAAGTTTTCATATTCGTCGTTTGGTGTACTTTTTTCCGTCTTTTCTTGTAGTTTTTCGAATCTGTTTCTTAATTCTAATACGTATTTATCTCTTATATCTTTGTTGTTCAATAGGGCCCAGTCATAGTGTTTGGTGGTCGCTGTTCGTTTGGCGTTTTTTCGTAGGCTTAACCGTATTTTCGCCGTGACTATTCGGTGGTCGGTGGACACACCCTCAAAAGAGGAGTATGCCTCGCAATTCAATGCACTATTTTTTCATTTCTTGTTGATATGGACGTAGTCTATCTGAGCTTTAGTATTGTTTGCGTACGTGTATGTCCATAGTTTGCCCTCTCTTTTTTGGTAGTTTGTATTGAGGCATGCTAATCTATTTTCTATCATGAAATCTGTTAGATGTTGCCCATTCCTATTTGACGTGTTGTGGAGGCTGTATTTGTTGTTTCCGTTTTTCCCGATTTGGGCATTCATGTCTCCACCAATGACTAACATGTTGTGTTTCGGGATGCTACGCACTAATGAGGATAACTCATCGTAGAAGGTGACTAGTTCATTTTCTTCACTAACATTGGTGGGGCTGTAGCATGAGATGATTGTTGCTCTGGGATTTCCGTTTAATGTAGCTGCCATCATTGTAGGTTGTATTTTCTCAACGCTATTAAGCGTTTTTAATGCTCTAGGTCCTATAAGTAATCCTACCCCTCCTACTGCGGCGTTGACAGAGTTTTTCCATGCGGATACAGTGGCAAGCGACCAGCCATTGCAAGTTTCGTGATATTTGATATCTTCGGAGTGCAGGTATCTGTGTTCTTGTATGCATATTATGTCTATCTTATGTTCTTCGGCCGATGCAATTAGCTCTGGGAGTTGTCCTATTCTCTTTAGGGTTCTTACGTTAAATGTGGCTATTTGCAGTGTTTGCTTGCATTTTAGTAGTTTTGATTGTTTGAGCTCTGTAGCTGATTTTTCGAACACCGAGGCCAGGGCTCCAACCTCAGCAGGACGCGCCCCTTTTTTACCCGCGCGAAGAGCGATGCGGTTTGTGTAAGTGGTTTGAGTGTGGGTCATGGTTATCTTTCCATGGCTGTTTTATTCTCTTCTATAGAAGCCACTCTTATAGAAGAGCAGCAGTAGTTCCCCGATCGAACTAGCGATCCTGAGCGTAAAGTCGTCAAACTCACGTCCAGGACCCGTTTAGGTATTGAGTTTGGTCGTACATGGGTTTATTCAAATACCTTTACGTACATCATGCTGCTTCCCATGTGTACGTAAAAAAATAAAAAATAAAAAAAATAAAAAAAAAAGATAGGGTAATTTTGGTTTAAGTTTTCTTAAGTTTTAACTTAGTTAAAGTCCAAGGTTAAGGTACTTTCGTCTGACTTTCACTGGTACTGACTTGTGCTTTTTTTTTGCTGTATTGGGACTTTTCCTAGGTTTTTCATTTTTTTAATTTTTTTTTTTTTACTACAGTTGGAAACCTAGCAGGCTTCAGGAATTATAGAGCTTAAAAATTTTCCCTTTCTCTTGGGGTGGGGGGCTATGGTAGCATTAGGTGTTTTAGGCTTAATACCCTTTGGGAAAGGTATGAATCCAATTATTCTCCCTCCAGCTATGGGTAAATAGTAGGGCAGACTAGGTTCTTCAGCCTTGGTGAGGCAGTTTGTCTAGGAGAAGGAAAACTCTGTATTGAAGCCAGTTAAAATTCGCTTAAAAATTGACCTTGTGTCATATCCTGCCCGAGCGGAGGGGTTGGTAAATAAGATAATTGTTTGCTCACAGTAAAATAGGTACTTGTTTGTGCTTTATGGCATTTATACCCTTGCAGGTTATAAATAGCAAATCCGGTTTATACAAAAATAAATTAGATATTCAAGAGTAGTAAACGAATAGTTGGTAGGTAACCTTTACAACATGCTAGAGATCATATGCTAGTACAGAGTTAAACTGTTTCAAGTATTCCTATCTAACAAGAATATAATTCTTGTCTTTAATTGGAATCCTTTTGAGATGAGGTTTCTTAATCTGAGAATTAATTTTTATTTATTGCGGACTTTTTTCCTCATGTTGGTAGTTTTTGTGTTGTTTCTTCTTTCACTACGTTTCGGCCAAATTTCACCTCTGGCCTTCTTCAGGTGATTTACAGCGACCTCGGATAGGAATGCTGAGTCTTGTAACCGTATCCCCAGTAATTACTGCCTTCCATAATTGTTGTCTATCGCACCACGTTTTTGACCAAGTAAACCTGTGGCCGGCTTGGGTAGGATTTGAAACTACGTTTCGGCCAAATTTCACTCAATGCCTCTATCCGCTGCCCCACGGACCCCTAAAGGCGATCAAGGATTGATTTTTTGGTCTTATAAATCCTTATCTGGTCTTCCAGAGTCGGGTCCGTACCGAATGTTTGTACTTGTCTTTAATTGGAATCACTTTGAGATGAGGTTTCTTAATCTGAGAATTAATTTTTATTTATTGCGGACTTTTTTCCTTGTGTTGGTAGTTTGTGTGTTGTTTCTTCTTTCACTATGTTTTGGCCAAATTTCACCTCTGGCCTTCTTCATGTGATTTACCGCGACCTTGGATAGGAAAGCTGATTCTTGTAACCGCATCCCCAGTACTTACTGCCTTCCATAGTTGTTGTCTATCGCACCACGTTTTTGACCAAGTAAACCTCTGGCCGCCAGAGGTGAAATTTGGCCGAAACGTAGTTTCAAATCCTACCCAAGCCGGCCACAGGTTTACTTGGTCAAAAACGTGGTGCGATAGACAACAATTATGGAAGGCAGTAATTACCGGGGATACGGTTACAAGACTCAGCATTCCTATCCGAGGTCGCGGTAAATCACCTGAAGAAGGCCAGAGGTGAAATTTGGCCGAAACGTAGTGAAAGAAGGAAGAACACAAAAACTACCAACATGAGGAAAAAAGTCCGCAATAAATAAGAATTAAGAATAATTCTATTTAGCAATAATAATGTTTGCACTTATTTTTATGCTTGCAAATATTACTATGTACCACTAGAAATTCATCATCCGTCATTTATTTAATGATATCGAGTGTTATTAGATCAAAGATGGATATTTTTGTATTAAGGAAAAGAAGGAAGGAAGAAGTAAAAAAATAGGGTAGTGACGAGTAACAGAATGAACCCCCCCTCAAACAATAAATCCTCATATAAAGGTTAATAAAATTCGAGACGGACAGCGTTTAACAGACTTAGAATATACCAAGTGTATCCACTCCAAGACGAGAGTTCAAAAACTGGTTAGTAATATATTGTCTTTTTACTATATTGTCATTTAAAAAAGCATGAATGATTTAATTTTGTCATTGTAAATTGACTGCCGTAAATCATTGCATCTTAAATGCAAAGACAATTTCACTGTAATTCTATTTTGAAATTGAACCTGCTCAAGAGAAGCTAACACTAGCGGAACTCCAAGAGCATCCACTCCAAAACAAGAGTTCAAAAACTGGTTAGTAGTACATTGAATTTTACTATATTGTCATTTAAAATGTATGAATGATTAAATTAAAATGAAACCTGGTCAAGAGAAGCTAACACTATTGGACTTTATGAGGACCTAAAAACCTAAGTTAATGTAAAATAAGTGAGTAAAGTTGGCGACCGTAGTCGAGGCTAACCCGAAGGCTCCATTCTAGATAGCTACTACACCAAGGTGTAGAGGAGGGTGCAACTCTTTTCCCTGCATTGCTCCAATTTATCCTGGATTCTTACCTTATAATGCTGAGTGTTAAGCAAGGTAGCATCAAGCACCTTTTTTAAATTCTTCGGTATGACTCGACCTGAGATTGAACCTAGGTCTTCGGGGGCCATTGGCGAACACTCTAACCATTATGTCAATGTCCAGTGCTGTAAAATATAATGTAAAATAGGATGCCTATTAGGGTGCTAAGGAACATAAATACGTACTTTAATGAATGAAAAAATAAGAGTGGAAGTTAACTAAGTTAAAATATAATAATGACCAAAGGAAAAGAAAACAATTTTCGAAAACTATGGGAAGTAGCATGGTTGATGTAAACGCAAGCGGATAAACGCTCTGATGGCTCAATGCAATGCCTAACAAGGTCCTGGGCGTATGAACCCCACGGTTCAACGGTGGTTCGAATAGTTCGAGTGGGGAACTACTACTGCTCATCAATAAGGGTCAATACTAATAGTTATATTCAACGTTAGAACATTGAAAAGAATCGGACCACTACTGAAGCTGACTGCATCGGCGATAGATCATAACATAGACATAATATGCATTCAAGAACACATTCAACGTTAGAACCTTGAAAAGAATCGGACAACTACCGAAGCTGACTGCATCGGCGATAGATCATAACATAGACATAATATGCATTCAAGAACACAGACACACACATAGCGAAGATATTAAATATCTCTATGTTGGCAATGGATGGACGCTGGCCACTGCATTTGCATGGGAAACTCTGTCAATGCCACGATAGGAGGTGCAGGTATGCTTATAGGACCACAAGCGCTAAAATCACTAAATAGCATAGAGAAAATACAACTTAAAATGATGGTAGCTAATTTTAATGGCAACTCCAGCGCAAAAATTATCTCCTGTGACAGAACTACCAATCTTAGTGAAGAAATTCAACTCATTGCTTTCTATGATGAGTTATCTTCTCTTGTTCATAGCATCCTGAAACAACGTTCTCGTTACTTGCAGAGACATGAATGGCCAAATTGGTAAAAATGTAAACCACAAATTCAGCCTAAACAACTCGTCAAACAGAAATGGACAACATCTAACAGATTCCACGATAGAAAATAGATTAACATGCCTCAATACAAACATTCCGAAAAGAAAGGGAACACTATGGACCTACACATGTGAAAACAATACTAAAGCACAGATAGACTTCGTATTTATAAATAAGAAATGGAATAATAGCGCATTGAATTGCGAGGCATACTCCTCATTCGAGGCCCTGCTTAATATACACCGAATGACGAATATGAGAATTTCGTCAATGTCCATTTAAAAGCGGTCGCAGAATGCATACCAACGAAACAAAGAGCTAAATCTAGAGTCCCATGTAAGACATTATTGGTTAGGGAAAAGCGTGCAGATGTGAAAATTGCATCCAAATGCTATAGGAAGAACCCAATCAATACCAATGACCTGGAACTTAAAAAGGCTTAAAAAAAACTAGCTTACAAATTCTTAAAAGAACAAGCAGAATGCATAAAAAATCAGATCTATAAGATTAAAGACTCGGTTGGAGATAGACAATCGAGGATAGCATGCCAAACGGTAAACGAAGTGAGCAGATGGAAGACCACTGCTAAAGCTTAACTGAAAGCTACTAACAAACAAGAACGAATACACCTGTGGAATTTACTCGGAAACTTTCAGAAAGTTACACATGAACCTGTCACGAGAATTATAAGTAAGCAAATAGGCATCAAACTAGGACTGTTTACACAAGAAGAACTTGACACGGTACTGAGAAAAATTAAAAACAGAAAAGCTGTAAGGCTCGATGAAATACCTCTAGAAGTATGGAAGACCAGACAAGTCGATGCCATACTGCTCCGATAATGTAATGCCGTATTTCATTAAAACCCGATAGACTGATGGACGAAAGGATGCAACCTCACCTTCCCAAAAAAGAGTGACTCGGATTAGCCTTGAACTACTGAGGTATAACCATTACATCCATAGCAGTCAAGATATTCAACGCTCTACTACGCAACTGCATAGAACCCAAGACTGAGAACATACTTAGGAAGAACCAAAATGGCTTCCGGAAATATAGATCCACGACGTCTCAAATTTTCACTATCCGTCGAATTCTTGAAGGTATATGCGCAAACAAACTAGAGGCAACTATATTATTTGTCTAGTATACCAAGGCCTTTCACTCCATTCACAGAGGAAAGTTGGAGCATATTCTATATGCCTACGGTCTACCAAAAGAAACCGTCGCAGCCATAATGATGCTATATAGAAACACGAAAGTAAAAGTTCGCTCTCAGGATGGAGACACAAACTACTTCGAAATTGTAGCAGGTGTACTGTAGGGGGGAGATACATTAGCCCCATAACTATTTATCATCTGTCTAGACTACGTGCTTAGAGCGTGTATTGAAATGAAAGAAAACTATTTCAAGCTAACAAAAGAAAGAAACAAAAGATAACTCGCACAAACAATTACCGACGCCGACTACGTCGATGACATTGCGCTTCTGGTAAAAGCACCCGTCTAAGCCAAAACCTTGCAACATAGTCTCGAACGAGCAGTTGCAGGCATCGGCCTCCATGTCAATACACACAAGACGGAATATATGTGCTTTAATCAAAGAGGTAACATCTCCAAACTAAATGGTAGCTCTCTGAAACTATTACACAAGTTCACCGACCTAGGAAGCAGTGTCTCATCAACCGAGAATGACATCAACACGTGACTAGCAAAGGCACGGACAGCTAACGATAGACTATCGGTCCTTGGAAGTAAGACCTGGCGGATAAAATAAAATGCAGTGTCTTCCAAGCAACGGTCATGTCGATACTGCTATATTGATGCACTACATCGATGCTAACAAAACGTATGGAAAAGAAAACTTAACGGCAACAACACAAGAATGCTGCGAGCAATATTGAACAAGACCTGGAGGCAGCAACCACAAAGCAGCAGCTGCATGGCCACCTACCATCCATTATGAAAGTTATCAAAGTTAGACGAACCAAAGATGCGAGACACTGTTAGAGAAGTAGGGCCGAGCTCATAAGTGACATGCTCCGTAGATCTCTTCACATGGATGAGCAAAGGCAGGAAGACCAGCTCGAATCTACGTACAGCAGCTCTGTGTCGACACCGGATGTAAACCTGAAGACCTGCTGGAAGCAATGGATGATATAGAGGGGTGGTGAGAGAGGGTCCGGGATATCCCTGCTGATGGCACGACGTGGTTATGATGAAGCATCCACCTGATATCATATTTTCTCAGTCCAGATGATGTTTTTTAAAACCAAAGTTTTATAGCGTCCACTTTCTTTCATATTAAATTCTTCACTTTTGATTACTTTGATTTTCTTTTTTTCTTCACACACACACTCACATATATATATATATGCCACCGAAACAGCTGAGGAGTTGGATACCATATCTAGCGTACAGTTAGGCGGGTTTCAATCCCAGCTTGAAGCATCCTGCGTGTCTATTCACCCTGAAGAGTTTTTATACAACAGAACAGTCTGTCTGTGGATGACAATATATATATATATATATATATATATATATATATATATAGGCGTGGCGTATTGGTTTTTACTTCAGAGTAATAGCCTTGGGAAAGGCGAAAACCCTTGCCCTTTATCCACCAGCTATGCGTAAGATAGACGGGCACCGTATACCCTCTATTCTTGATAAGCAACTGGTCAAGGCGAAAGAAAACTCACCCGCTGAACTCTCCTTAATAAATGACTTTTCGTTGCATCCTGCAGTTTGATGGAGGCTTTTGGAAATAACTGATATTCAGAAAAAAAAATGAATATATCCCAGGTGTTACCAAAAACATCAGGACTTTCGAACCTTACATCTGCCAAATTAACTAGAATGTAGCCAGTCTTTTTGGATAATCCACATATTTCAATATCTTTAAGCCATAAAGTAAAAAAAATGTTCTAATTTGGATATATAAGTATGCTTGGGTTGAAATATTACTTTATTTGTTCTTAATGGGATATCAATATTCTTGTCTCTTGAGGAAATGACGTCGGAGACGTTTGCCGAAAGCTACACATTTTTTTCAAAATTATTCTAAATACAATTTGAAAAATATTCATATATACCAAAATATTAGGTGATAGTCTCTGCTTTAAAACTTGTAAATGAAAAAGGTTTTTAGAAAGTTAAGGTGCCAGCGGGTTTAGAGCTTTGCTATGTAATCGCAAAGGTTTCAGAAAGAAATTCTGTGAGATGCACTCAAATTTAAATATTACTTACTCAATGAACTCAGGCATAAGTCAATCTTTTTCAGTTTATGGTTTTGAAAACATTACAGAGATTATTCCCGTATAACATGCAATTTTCCACACATTTTTTATGCCTTAATGTTGGTACTCGTATTATACACAAGAAATAAATATCAACGTTTTCTTTTCGACTACATTGAAATTGACCCTGGAATGTGTATTTCTTATATTTTCACTTTTTCAATTGTGCTCTTATTTTTGCCATAATCTTTAAAGTAAACAGGTCGATGTGTTTGTGGTGAATATGTTTCAGAACTTGAGAAGACTGAATATTTCGAAACATAAGGAAACTTGACAGTTTTACTCTATAAAAGTCAAACATGAATTTGAATGTTCAATTTAGCAGCCACAAATTCTAAAAAGCCAGTGAATATTATTTACAAGATATTTCAATTATTAGTAAATCGTAGCCCGAATTTAGGGGTGCGTGTTATACTAGTGTGAATCCTGTTCATGAGTACTTACATTATTTTACATATTTCTTAATTGGTGATTTGTTCCTCGTCTTCTCAATAATATTTCAATGTCAATCTTCAAAAAGTATCTCTTATGTACGGGTTGATCCAAAAAGTAGGTCTTAAAAAATACAACATAGGCACTATTATATATTGTACATTATATTTGAAAAAAATAACGCCGTGAGTACCAGAGAATATTTTAGAATATCTTGATTTGAGGAGATATATCAATTATATAGGAATAAGTTACTGAAATCGTGTAAATTTAGAGCATACATCTATTATTTGCATTAACTGCTATATTTGTAAAGAAATATTAAATTTGGATTTCTCTAACAAGAAAGCAAATTTTCTCCTTTTTTTCTTAAGTAGAGGAATTATATTGTAAATTGAATGGACATGACTTGAAAATCAAGAAAACACCGGTGCGCAACATATGGAAACACTGGACAGCTGTTTCGACCTTATTAGGTCTCATCAGGAGTGTATACTCTGATCTCCTCGAATGGAGATCGAACCAGCGACATCGGAGCCGAAACTCTACCACTGACCACCGATCCCCATCACACACATACGATGCCAAATTAGCTAGTCATGGCAATTTCGCAGCCAATTAACCTAAATGAGTCTGGTAAGTTACACCTGTACTCTTTACAGAGGACACGGTAACCTCCAGTGCCACGTTTTCCCAAGAGACTTGAAAATTCGCGTCCGCTTCATTCAATTTACAAGAAAGCTAATATTATAAATGGTTTCAAGAATAGAACGGAGAAGTTAATGATTTTATTTTTAAATTATATATATAAAATGTCGAGCTTGTATTTACAAAAAAGTCAGTAAAGTAACCTAATACAGTGTCGTCCATCAATATATATAACCTTGCAATTACTTCCAATAAACAAAGTATACATGGTTTTTAATATTTCTAGCGGAAATAAAACAACAAATTAGACGTTATTTTTACCAACGAGCGGAAGCATTGAAAATCTGTAACTCGAAATGAAATTCCATGAACAATCTCCCCCCCCAGGGGTTGAGAACTCTGGCGAAGGAATTAACGGTTGCCAACCGCATAATGCAAAGTTCTCCGAATAAATTGAGGACCCCGGTACCCGGTAACGAATAATGTAAACAAACGAACGCTAGTAAGTAATACGTTATAATTCCGTGGTTGACGTAGGTTGCCTATGTCTAATCGGTAAGATACTAAGTCTAACGTAAAGTTGGGAAATTTTCGATCCCAGCTTGAAGTGTCTTGCGTGTCTAGTTACACTAAAGTGATGTGATACAACGAAGCAGTTTGTTTGTGGATTACTATATATATATATATATATATATATATATATATATATATATATATATATATATATATATATAAGAGAACATCTTGTTCTTGAACTGCTACAGATTCTTTTTTTTTTCACAAGTGCAGACTTCGGTTACAAATAATACTTACTATCCTTGTTCATTGCTTACCATTTTACGAGAAGGAATAAAAACTAGTATTTTTAGTTTCGAAACAATCGGTTGGTGTACAGAAATTCATGAGCGATACCCTCAACCTATGACTCTCTTTGATCTCTCTCATTCTCTCTTAATCAAATATATATATATATATATATATATATATATATATATATATATATATATATATATATGTGTGTGTGGGGGGGTGAGAGCGCTCGGTTTATAAAATACCTATCTTGAAAATAAACATTTATTTAAGTCAGTAATTACTTTTATATATCGAACATGAGAGACAAAAATAAATTCATACCATTGAGGTAGTTTAAACCGTTAAATTGCCTATTTGAAAAATAAAATGGCGTGGCATCATTTCCCAAGAACATGCGAAAAATCTGCATGAATGTTTAAAATACATTTAGTCAATAAGTTATAACGTCCATGAAGAATCAAATCCAGTGGATAGCAGCTCTTTATTGTGTACTTAATAAAATAATGCATCCTCTGTAATTAAGAAAGATCTATATCACAGCAAAAAAGACATTACGAGAGCAATAAAACGACAAAATTTAGAAAAAGAAACTTGTTAGATAATGGTCAGAATGTAAATAGAATACGAATAACTTCCTTTAGAAGACAACACTGGAAACATCGTGTAATTAACTAAAATATGTATTTTTAGCTGAATAATATATTTTCACTTAAATGCATTTTATTTGTATGTACGTGGTCTGTTTCAATGACCGAGTTGTCAATGTAACGATTTAAAAATTAAAAATTAAACTCCGTTGGATTGTTTGTTTTAAAATAATGTAAAACTTTTCAAAAGGAAACTGTCATTTTAAAATAAATGCATCTAAGTTCAGACTTTATTATAAAATACAAAAAACAGATAAAATAATTATTTCTTCTCTCTAATTTTTGGCGGAGTTGACATTACGTAACTTATAGTTAAATTTTTCTTAAAATGATGTCGAACAACATTCTTTCAAGGATATTATTTGTAACATTATTTCACTTAATATCACGGAAGATTGAACACATCTCTTCGACTGCTTTAGAAATTTTATTTTCTTTGAATATACTTTTAATTGATTGATTGATTGATTTGTCTAAGCCCCCACCTCGACATGTACAATAACCTTTTTATTGGTTTTTATGTAATTTGCAGCACTCATGAATAATGCACTAAAGACAAAAACGCTAAATTTCATTATCTTATTTAGAGCTGTTATGGAATATCATGGGAAAATCCAATGTTCTTATGATTACAGGCCATTAAGTTCTCTCACAAGAATATTTCATTACAGACACCAAAGAAACTATTCAAGGGAGAATACGTTGTATACATTATAAGAAGCTCATTTTCAGCAATATTTCGTTCCTTTCTTCTCTATATTTGAAATATCAGACAGTCATAGTGAAATCGAAAATAATATTAAGTATTTCAAATAATCATTGATATTTTGTTTATAATATATATGTTTCATAATAAGTTGTGACATAAAACACATTTCATTTAGTTCAGAAATTATTTTCCTCATCGGCAATGTTCGATTTTCAGTTCATCATTTATAACGGTGGCAGCATCAAACTGTATCATACTACATATATGGTAAACGCACACATAAAATGTTCATAAATCTAATTCGATATTATTGGGGAACTTCTGATATATATATATATATATATATATATATATATATATATATATATATATATATATGAATTTCCAGGAAATGTACAAATTTAAAGAAGAAATATATATATATATATATATATATATATATATATATATATATATATATATATATATATATATATATAACTCATATTCTCAATTTTGCCTCTACGTTATCATCCTCATCATTAAGTCATACTGACAGCGCAGATTTCCTTGATTCTCTTTCGTCATCTATCCCTATCGTCCATCGCTCTTGACTGCTCATCTAGTCGGTATCCAGTATCCACACTGAGCCAATAAATGGGTTTTGCTTGTGTGCTGAAACCAGTGTATCATATGTGGCACTCCATAGGAATAAGTCTCTTCTGATTTCTACCAGCTTTCTCTAACAGTGCCTAAGATGTTTTGATAGTCTTACAAGTGGTCGAAAAGCTGCTGTTTTGTTGAATACTGGTTTCAGGATTTGTTCAAAACAGCACGTAGCTATCTTGCGTATTCTCTTTCAATATTTTCCTCAAAGTCTCGAATGAAATTCATGAGATGATGCAAAAGTACTAACGAGACGCCTGTCGTGTAATGGTTATCGTCTACAGAAATAGACCCAGCGACAAGAGTTCAAATTCTGGATGATACTGTTTGCATTTTGCATAGCACTTGGGAAAAGAATTAGTCAAACTATTCTTCACCACTTAGGGATAAATAGTAAGGCCTATAGGGCTCTTCGACCTTGGTACAGCGAACGGTCTTGGAGAAAAAAAATTCGAACCAGTTAAAGTCTGCTTAAATATTGACCGTGTGCTACCTCATGTTGTAGTGTTAGCTAATACACACAAAAGGTTCGAGGAATTAAATTTTTATTTTATTAGAGATATTATATTTCCGTATGGGATGATCCTCGTGGCGAAATGTATTGGACTGCGACCTTGATGTAAGAGTCTTCGAATTCTTATCATTGAATTATATCCCCTTTCGAACTGATATCTTTAGATATTGAAAATATTTAAATCCCAGCTAAATATTTATCCCCTTCTCTAGTTAAATTGTATTACTGCTGTTTACAAGGAGGACATTAACGTTAACTATCCCAAGAAGATTGATATGACTTTACACCACCAAACCAAACTATGATTTCTGTATGGGAGAAAACCATTCGATAGCACTCCATGCAATTTATATGCCAATGTATTTTTCAGTTGATGAGATATTGCCACCGAGTTAAGTGAAATCGTGTAGTAATTTCTTAAGTTTGTCATTTAAAGTGGAAATGGCATTGTTTCATCAGTTTTCAGGTAGAGACCAATGTTTCTTGCTTCCTGTTCCTAGCTTGCCAAGAGAGATATGTTTGCTAGAAGCGTAAGACCACCTGTGTAACCTCTATCCATGATAGTTTCTGCTAGATATCGGGTAATTCGTGTCTTGTTTTAGTCTGAAACGATCTTTTATTTATTTGATCTATTTACGTACTTATTACGTACTCTAGGCAGATTTTAGTTAGAAATGGTACTTATTTATCTTCTTTGAAAACTCATTGGAAAATATCAAGGAAATATGTATAATCATCAGGTGAACAAACTATTGTTTTCGTAATTTTGTCGAGCATCACTATGGTGGTGGCGGTTTCTTAGTAGATACACCCTTGTTGAAATATTTGTTTCATCTTTCATTTGTGTATAGAATCAAATACTTTGGAGAAATCTACAAACAATAGTGTCACCTTGAGATTTTTTGCATATACTCCTCTGATAATTCGACGAGAAGTCAAAATCTGAGAAGTTGTGGATCGAATTTTCTGATTTTTCCAAAGAACTCTCTCATCCACAGCCCGGATAAAATAGAAAAGTTAGACTGTAGAAACCATGGAATTTATAGCAGATACAGTTATATCTCAATAGTTCTTCGTTATTCCTAGGAAGCAGATATTCGTCTATTTATCTGTTGTTCTTTGTTTACATGAAACGTTGCATCATAGAAGAAGTATGTCGTCAAATTTACTTGCCTTCCATACTTCCGCAGTTTGTGTTTCTATAAGGTCTGCAACAAAGATAGAAATAAACCATACAGTATATCAAAATAAAAATAGCAAAATATTCAGTAAATGCATTATCCATGTCAAAGTTCCCATTGCTTTGGTATATATTTCCATCTTTAGGGCAGTGTAAATGTTATATATATACATACATATATATATATATATATAAATAGAGAGTGATATATTTATCGTGAGTAAGAGAGAGAGAGGGGTGTTGGGGGAGAGGGAAAGAGAGAGAGAGAGAAAGAGAGAGAGAGAGAGAGAGAGATCTAAGTTATGATAGTGTCGATACAGAGTCGGTCGCACTTTGCGACTATTAGTTTCACGCCGATGCCATCATCAAACTAAGACCTTGAGCTTTTCTAACCTCCCCCTCTCTCTTTCTCTCTCACTCACTCTTATCTTTCTCACTCCATCTTTATCTCTCTCTCTCTCTCTTTCTCTCTCTCTCTCTCTCTATATATATATATATTAATGTTTTTGTTTCCTGTTCTCAGACGATGATAAATGAATAAAATAATTACTCCAGCATAGGTATGAAGTTTTTTACCTGCTTTTAATTCATATTCATTAATGCGCTGCATGATTACAGTCATATAGATTGATGGTAAGTGGTCTAGGGTGTATTTTGTTTCGTGACTTCACCTGTAAGCAATTTCTGCTTTTTTATTTCATAACTCAACTTAATCAGATAAAGTTACACTGGATTAATTCTGTTCCCAGCAAAGCGTGTGCGTTTTTAAATTTTTATTGCAAACAATTATCTTTTTTGTATCTTCCTCTTTATCTCTGGATTAGTTCTTTTTTTGTCTTTCATTTTTTTTCCCATACATATTTGAAACGTATTGTACAAATGCAATATTCTGTTCCAAATAAGAAGGGTTGTGGCTCTAATATTTACCTCCATAGTCGCTCAGTGGTCTCAAAGCAATTTTTCATGGAATTTCCAACTATATGATAATTGTGTGGGTCTTCGGCCGCGGTGAATGTCATTTTGTCATCATACAAAGGATAATATAACGTTGATAAATACGAATTTTTTGGTAAAAATCCTTAAATGTCTCTTAAACAGACGCATGAATATAATCATGAATCAACGTTACAACGGAACAGAGCGTGTTCTAAGGTTATCTAGTATATCATTAAAATCATAAATTATATAGATACAGTCGGTGCTCACGAAATATAAAAATGATTATGAACATATACATAAACATTTATTTACATAAACCCACTTATACGACACTCATACATAAGTCGTGTTTTTCTTTTCTTTTTTTTTTTTTTAGATCTTGTGAATATAGTTCGTATTTATTTTCATATGAAGGTTTATTAATGGGCTCTGACTTGTTCAGTAGAAAGTCCTTTATGGAGAATACCAATATTTAGCTTCTCTAAACACCGTCTTCAGTTTTTAGTCCTTACCCTTCATACTTGCGCCATCATTATTATTTTCCATTCAACGATAGGAAATTTATTGAAGTTTTCGTTATGTTCACATATGGACTTATCGTTATGCCGTTAGTATAACTGTATATTTTAAAAGTAATTCCTAGATTAAAACCCACACATACACACATACACACACACACACATATATATATATTTATATATATTAATTGGTATATATATATATATATATATATATATATATATATATATATATATATATATATATATTAGACAAAAAACGTCTCACCATTGTTGCAATACTTTAAAAGAACAAGCCATTTGAATTAACCGTAGAGAATGAAAGTTTCCGACTCATTTTGCAACAGTATAACTCAGGCAGATCTACGCTTCTCGATAAACACAAATTAATAAAGAATTTTAATTAGAATTTGTGAAGTAAATTTTCTACGGGCTCATTGGCTAGTAGGTCGCGTCATACTAAATACTTTTAAAATGATACTTAATACCTCCTTGCTTAATACTCAGCAATATAAGGTACGTACCAAAGGTAAAGTGAAGGAATCGAGGGAAAGGAGTAGCGCTCTCCCCTACACCTCGGCGTAGTAGCTATTGAAAAGAGAGCGTTCTGGTCGCCCTCGACTAAAGGGAGACAACTTTTCTTTCCTTACTATATAATTGAGGACCTCTGTTTGAAAGAAAGCTGCATAAATTAAATGGTCTTCTACTTAAGGCTTAAAAGTCAAACACACACACAAACACACACACACACACACATATATATATATATATAAATGAACACATGTTTTGACTCAACATTCACAACAGATTTATTCAAATATCTGAATGGTTTCGGAAATTATTTTCTTAAAATTGTGACTAAAAATTATCACATATTTCCACATTTGACACATTTACTTTCGATTTTATCAGTTTTCTTCGAAATAGGATATCATTGTTCGTTAAACAAGAAATCAATTTATCTTTATAGAGATCTTCACGTACTATCATCATTATGCTATCTTGACTAATCATTGGCGTATCCATATCGGGGCATTGTAATTTGTTTTCCACATTTGTATAGCTATAGCACTTGCTTGTAGAAGCAAATATTCTCCGGAAGGATTAACATAGACAGCAGATTTTCACAATGTACCAATTTACTCGTAAAAATTATATGATTATTTACGTAGTGAACGGTATTTTCCTCGAATCTGTTAATCATTTTTGATCATAGAAATCTAATAGTTATTTCAACAAATACAACATATAAAATATTAAGATAAAGAAAGTTATTACTTCGAAGAGCTTAAAAGCCTTTATGTAACAGTATCCTTATTTTTTTGTTTCTTTTAAATACAAATTGAGCCGTATGTACACATGGTACATTTGGTCTTGATTTCTCTGATGTGATATCAAGCTTCGTGGATTATCCAATATGACAACCACCCCTCTTGAAGGCCAGTAGTGGCACAGTCTAACCCATTGCTGGGGATGTGAAAGACTTTCCCGAAAGTATTATCTGAAAGCAAGATTGAAGTTCGAATTTGCTCACTACGATGTTTGGTAATTGAACTTTAAAGTGTGATCATCGGGATTTTGTAGGTTCAATCCTGACGATTGGTAAACATTAAAAAAAAGGATACATACTATAGCTAATCAGTTGTACCCGGTTTTGCTTAACAGAATTAAATTTCCCTCCGTAGTGAATTAACCAGAAAATCCGTTGAACAATTACGCACGGACAACTGTTTACACCGTATTAGGTCTCATCAGAAGTGTAAACCGTGATCTCCATCACTGGAGATCGAACCAGAGACCACAGATTGAAAAGTCGAAACTCTACAATTGAGACACCAAATCATATCGCGTGTAAGTGACACTAGATTAAATATTCGTGGTAATTGCGCGCCTAATTAACCTGAATGTGTCTTGCAATTTATATCCATAATCTTCACAGAGGACACGGTCACCTCCGAGAGTACGTCTTTCAAAGAGGACCAGAAACACGCCTCAGCGTAACTATTATGACCTCAAAAGCAAGAATATAGATCTACATTTTTTTTTTTAAAGAAGAGGAATTATCTTGTGAATTAAATTACCATGACCAGAAAATCCGCTTACACAAGACATACGGAAACCCTGGACAGCTGTTTTGACCTTATTAGGTCTCATCGTGATCTCCACCACTGAAGATCAAACCAGCGATCACAGATTGCAGAGCCGAAACTCTACAACTAAGCCAAAAGAACGAAAAAAAAATGTAGCTCCCTCCGCGGGTTAAATAAAGGGTTCAGTTTGATGTTTTGCGTTGGCTTCCAAGTTCGACAAGATGCATTACAAGACGCCCGAGAGTTGTATCGGTCAAAATGTTGTGAAAATAACAATAACAATGAAGAAAATAGTCCAAAGACTCTAAATCATAAACAATATCAAGCTACATTTTAAAATTTTGTCAAATAATGTATACGAAGTATGTGCCAATTTGAAAAAAAAATTCATAAAGTCATACTGAGTATGTTTTCAAGGATAGTTCTTGGCAAAAGACAAGATTGTGCAAGTTCAGCATCCTTCAAATTCTCTAAACATAACTTTTCCTTGAGTGTTAAAATAAAATTTAATCTCTAGAGAATATTTGTAGAAATATGTCGATGCATCTTCAGGTCATATCAAAAGATGGGTACCAGGGATCCACCGATGAATAAAAAACTAATTAAAATAAGTGTTTCACGCGAAGGAACTTATTTAAAGGAAACTGTTATTTCATTCATTATTAATTTCTGTTTTGGTAGTTTTTCAATAGAATAAGTAAAATGCAATTGTTTTCTACAAATATGTACAAAAGAAGAAACTCTACAGATATGGGGATAGTTATTAATTTTCCCCAAAAAATTCTGAATGTCATATTTTCTTTATTATTTGTAATTAAATTTCTACACATGCAGATAATTCACTGATCTTAGGAAGATGTTCTTGTGACTGTATATAGGGCGAAACATTTGATATTTTATTATTGGGTTCTGTTCCTGAATAGGACCATGACATCATGAATTGTTCGTGGTAACATCGTCAATATTACACAATGGGGGAAAGAAGTAATTAAAAACCCTTTTGATAATTACTACCCCACATGTTCAGCCCAAGTCCATTGTTATGTATATGGCTTGCTTTTAGTCTGTTTTCTGAAAGGTCAAAAACAGACTGATCAGACGTCTTAGTCTTTGGAGCAACCGGTACCGTGATCCAAGCTCTCAGACTATTAGTCTGCTTTGTGTTCTCTCTGACTCTTTTCCGGTTACAAGATATGTATCCACTGATGAAATAAGTCAGTTGTAGGAAGCAGGTCCATCAACATGGACCTCTGATGTTTTTCCAATATTCCTCCAAGTGTGACTCCGAGTCTTTTATTTTGTGACAAAGACATCGATCCTAACGTACATGTCATAGTATCACGGATTGATATTTCATGTTAAGCATGGTAGGCAAATTATGCACAAAGATCCTACCAGAGGTTAAGTAAACAAAAAATATATCAATGAATGAAAAGATAAGCAAAATTTTTAAAAATTGGATAATGTATATATAGATTAAATGGATATTTCTTTTGCTTTATGGTTTAAATAAACCCAAGCATACTTATAAAAATCCTTGTTAGGAGTATAAGTTAAACGCAGCCAAAACTAATTGTGTATGCTATTATTGTTATGTTGCAATAGTTAAGGGTATATTGCTCCTTTCTCATTATAAATGACGTTTGTTTTGTTAAAATAATAATTACTAAATAGAATATCCATATTATAGATTTAACGTATTTTTAACATCCCTAATATAGAATTAACGTATTTTTTACATACCTGTTATAGATTTAACCCATCTTTTTTAACTAAGCAGCCTGTATTTGTGTCCCTACCAAAAAGTAAATATATACGAAAGAGCTGAATTCTAATCAAACAAGTGCCATTTAAACTCTATTACTGCCTAACAATAAAATCAATCCGGTTGTAGAATAAGAGATTAAAAAATAAAAATATTCACCTATTTTCAGCAAAGAACCTGAGATGCTTACTGATTGTCTAAAGAAACAAAATAAATTATAGAAAGTCTAAACAATATCTAGTTTCCAAAACAAATATTAGCCTGCTTTGTGAAACATAAAAAAGTAATTAAAGATGATAATTTCTCCAAATTCACGTCTATAATCAGATTAATTACCTACTGCATTTAACACACAGTGTTATTACGGCTTCTTCTTGTCACTCTGCTATAAGAACTCATGTTGATCCCATGTGACAATAACCCAATGTTATATTTGCCAATTTGAACCGGGAATGTTATTCAATTCCCTGTCTCATCGAACGAATACTTATTCCTGAAGGCTCAGTTCGACCTGAAAGAGATTAAGCGGTTTTCCTTTACAAGACCCACAAATAGAACTAGAATTCCCAATTACGATGTTATTAGCCTAGCTCAATGCTTCTAGAAAACGTGCCAATCAGACATTGTTTTCAACGACTAAGATTTTCTCTACTGGAGAACATGAATAAAATACTATGTGGCAATTTAGTGGGTATTTCTTTTTAGTCTTCTTAAAAAATTCAATAAAAATATATCATAAAACAATAATTTTATGTGTAATAATCAATGTGAATTTATAATAAAATAATAGAATCATTTGCACGTGTATCTGTTTATGCATAAGAATATGTAGATGTGGGTGTATTTTTTTTACACTTTTTATAAATTTAGTTTTAATTGACATTCAGTTTATATATATATATATATATATATATATATATATATATATATATATATATATATATATATATATATATATATATATATATATATATATATATATATATATATATATATATATATATATATATATATATATATATATATATATATATATATATATATATATATATATATATATATATATATATATATATTATATATATATATATATATATATATATATATATATATTATATATATATATATATATATATATATATATATATATATATATATATATATATATATATATATATATATATATATATATATATATATATATATATATATATATATATATATATATATAATATATATATATATATATATATATATATATATATATATATATATATATATATATATATATATATATATATATATATATATATATATATATATATATATATATATATATATATATATATATATATATATATATATATTATATATATATATATAATATATATATATATATATATATATATATATATATATATATATATATATATATATATATATATATATATATATATATATATATATATATATATATATATATATATATATATATATATATATATATATATATATATATATATATATATATATATATATATATATATATATATATATATATATATATATATATATATATATATATATATATATATATATATATATATATATATATATATATATATATATATATATATATATATATATATATATATATATATATATATATATATATATATATATATATATATATATATATATATATATATATATATATATATATATATATATATATATATATATATATATATATATATATATATATATATATATATATATATTATATATATATATATATATATATATATATATATATATATATATATATTATATATATATATATATATATATATATATATATATATATATATATATATATATATATATATATATATATATATATATATATATATAATATATATATATATATATATATATATATATATATATATATATATATATATATATATATATATATATATATATATATATATATATATATATATATATATATATATATATATATATATATATATAGTAATGGTTAAAGCGATGGACTGCGAAATCGTAGTACGCGAGTTCGTACTCCAGTCGCGCTATTACGTTTACTTTCGCGCAAATACCCTTGGGAAAGGTATGAACCCCCTTATCCTCCCAGCTATGGGTTAAATAGTAGCAGTACTGTTCTTCGAGAAGAATGCCTTTGGCATTAAATAACCTAAAAGAGTTTATATGCCATTAAACAAAGAAACCAAACCAAACCATTTCATTCTGTAATATAAGTTTTTCTTTATCAAGTGTTGCCGTATTGCATTTAGTGCTGGGTGGGGTAGATTTTAGGATTTGTATGTAGTTAGTTGTAGATTTAATGCTATATTTATTCAGGATAAACTGTTGTATTATGCTATTAATACTTTTCGAAATATTTTGGTATGAGAGTATTTCGTGGGTTGTAGGTTTTGATTTTCCAAAATATGTATCCGAGTTTGTAGTCGCTAGTTATTTTGGAAGTTGAATAGAAACAATTTCAGCGTTGTTTGCCGTAATTTTATTTATTTGTTTTTTTATGTTGTTCTGTAGGGGTTTGTATGCTTTTTGATTCTGCATTGTTGTTGAGAATATTATCGATTTTTTTTTTGTGTAGTCAATTAAATATGGTGTGTATATTTCCTATTACGGATGTTAAAGTCCAGATTTTTGTTTATCGGCTTCTTTTAGTTCAGGAACTAGAAGTAGATTTTAGTGCTAAGAGTTGAATCTATTTTTAGTTCTTTCGGCTTTTAATTATTTGCAAAGTTTTGGGTGTGCTGTAATTTTGTTGTTTTTTTTTTCTAAGTCTTTTATTTTTTGTAGAGTATTTCGATTTCAGTTTTTCTTTTCAAGTCAGATTTTTTGAGAGGTGGCTGTTTGCATCAAAATTAAGAATTGTTTTTGTTTTTTCTGTAAGTTGCATATGTGATAGTTTGACATATTTGTTGCTGGTGTTGGGTAGAATTATTGTTCCTTAGTATAATTTATTTGGCTTTTGTTTTGTTTTATATTTGAGTTGAAGTTCTTTGTTCTGCAAAGTTTCAGAAAGCATGTGTTAGCTTTCTATGTGTCGGATTTTAGATGCTTTGTTTGTAAGGGATTCAGTAATCCTCGTTATTTCTGTGTTTATTTCCCAAAATCCTTTTTGGCGGATGTTACTTGCCTTCCAATGCGATGTTTTCGGAATTTTTTCCACATATGTTGTTGGGTCGTGAAATCTATATCACACACACACACACACACACACACACACACACACACACACATATATATATATATATATATATATATATATATATATATATAAAGGCTGTGTCTGAAAAATAAGCAGACTGGAGTCACAAACAATTTTGTTAAATTACAAACGAAAAACCTACATGGTTTTCCCCTCAGGTCAAATGCAATTTCCTATCCACGATGGTATGCATTGCTGGAAGGATGCTTTTGGGATGCAAATTAGGCAGGTGGCAACAATTCACTTGATTACATCCACACCTTCAAAACAGGTTCCTATGATGATCCTCTTGAGCTAGAGGAAAAGAAGAAAGACAGTCGTAGAAGTCAGGTGAATAGGAAGGTTATTCCACTGGGCGATATTCATATCCTCAATGAACTGCCGGTTGTTCAAAATGTCAAATCCCATTCAAACAGTTTCAAATAGTCGGTGACAATCTGCCAAACACTGTCCTTTTTCATGTCCACCTGACTAGCAATCAGTTGAAACGACAACCAAGATATCATCACGCAACACTGCTTTATCCACTCAACATTGGCATCAATTTCAGCTCCTGGAGTTATTTTTCGCCTCCTCACGTCCCACCCTAAAGTTATTGTGTCACTCAACATATGAGTGCACAACAGTGCTATGTCCATACCATTTCTGAAGGATATCAAGAATTTCTTAGGAGTTTCTCCAACAAGACGATAGATATCAGGTACATTCGTTCCTTAGAGCTTATAATTAGACGACCTGAATAAGAAGAGCTGTTAACAAAACCATTTGAAAGAAATAAGCAATAATTGCAGAAAACTAATACTCCAAAAATATGTTAAATTCTAAAAGCATCCACTCTTCCTGCTTTCACCTAAAACGTACACAGTATACCGAGTTTCCTTAGTTAGACCCAAACCAATCATACACACTCATACACACACACACACACACACACACACACACACACACACACACATATATATATATATATATATATATATATATATATATATAAAAGTAAATAATGGAAATGAATTCGACAGTATAGAGGAAAGAGAAACGCAAAATAATACAAACGTGATGAATTTATTACGAAGGAGAGTTAACGTTCAGACATTTTGGTTTTAGAAAACCTTCACCAGGAATTTAAGATGGTGAAACTAATGTTGACAGAACAACGAAATATATTTTAAACTCCGAATTGATTAACCTTAAATCTACTTTTGGATTACTTTTTTCCCTACTTTTTTTCATATATATATATATATATATATATATGTGTGTGTGTGTGTGTGTGTGTGTGTGTGTGTGTATTTCGTTGGGTTTATGGTGAAAACTTTACTCCGTTGGGCAACGTATACGAAATATTTTACAAGAACATCATTAAATTAGGCTATAATAATTTGCAAATGTTTCAAATTTAAGTTATAAAAGTAATTCTAGGAAATCAGGAATTGAACCCCATAAAAGCAATTACATTAATAAGGCCGCCTGCCTCTCCAATGTGTGGGAAATTATAAAAGAATCAAGGTACAGGTCTTATATTAGAATTCCATTATCCATGTCCAGCTCATTGATCTAGTGGGTAGTGTGTTCGCCAATGGCCCGAGAGACCAGGATTCACTCCCAGGTCGAGTCATACCAAATACTTATTAAATGGTACTTGGTACTTCTTTGCTTAACACTCATCATTATAAGGTACGGATGAAGGTAAAGTGGAGCAATCCTGGCAAAGGAGTAGCGCCCTTCCTTACACTTCGTGTAGTAGCTATCGAAAAGGGAGCCTTTGTGTAACCAACAATTACAGTCACCAACTTTACTATCCAAGGTAGTAAAAAAATGTTGTAAATATAAGGCAAGTTATAAATATGACCGACTATGCATGGAATACCCCTTCATCCATTCGTCTATTGGATTTTGATTATAGACTGCGTTGCATTGTCGGAGCAGTATGTCGTCTAATTGTCTGGTCTTCCATACTTCTGGGGGAATCTCGTCAAGCCCTGCGGCTTTCCAATTTTTTATTTTTCTAAGAATCAAGTCGAGTTCTTCTTGGGTGAACGGTCCTAGTTTAATGTCCAATTACTTACGAATAATTCTGGTGATTGGTTCATGTGTAACTTTCGGTGGGTTTCCTAGTAGATTCGAAATGCTGTTTCCACAGTTTTAGTCTTTCTTGTTGGTTTGTAGCTTTCAATTTAGCTTTGGCTGTGCTCTTCCTTTTATTCGCTTCGTTTATCGTTTGCCATGCTATCCTAGATTGTCTATCTTCTACTGAGTCTCTAATCTAATCTATCTGATTTTGTACGTATTCTGTCTGTTCTTTTAGACATATGTTTGCTAATTCATTTTGTGCTATTTTTAGTTTTAGGGCATTTGCGTTTGTTGGGTTATTCCTAAAGCTTTTGGAGGCAGTTATCAAGTCTGCACGTTTTTCCCTAACCGCTAACCTTTCCCATGGGACCCTATATTTAGTTTTCGGTTTTGTTGGAAGACAATTCGCTGCTGCCTCGGGGTGCGCGTTGACGAAATTCTCATATTCGTCATTTGGGGTACCTTTTTCTGTCTTCTCCTGTAATGCTTCTCAGTTCTAATACATATTAATCTCTAATATCTCCGTTGATTAGAAGGGCACAGTCATAGTGTTTGGTGTTGGCTATTCGTGTGGCCTTTTTTCGTAGGCTTAGTCGTATTTTTGCCGTGACTATTCGGTGATCAGAGGACACATCCTCGAAAGAGTGACCTCGGAATAGCCAAGAACTACCGATGTATAACACTTACATCCATAGCAGCCAAAATTATAAATGCCCTCCTTCGAAACCGCATAGAACCCAAAATTGACAACATTCTAAGGAAAAACCAAAATGGCTTCTGAAGAAATAGATCCACGAACTCAGAAATATTGACCGTCCGTAGAATCCTTGAAGGCATACGGGCAAAAAAACCTACAGGCCACATTACTATTCCTCGACTTTACCAAAGCCATTGATTCCATTCACAGAGGGGAGATGGAACAAATCCTACTAGCATATGGCATACCAAAAGAGACCGTTGCAGCAATAATGATTATCTCTAGAAACACCAAAGTGAAAGTACGTTCACCGGATGGAGACACAGAATGCTTCGAAATTGTAGCAGGAGTACTACAAGGGGACACGCTAGCTTCATACCTCGTTATCATCTGCCTAGAATACGTGCTTAAAACATCGATTGATAAAATAAAAAAAAAGAACAGCTTCTAGCTGACGAAGTAGAGAAGCGGAAGGTACCCCGCAAAAACAATTACCGACGCCGACTATGCCGATGATATATCGATTCTGGCAAATACACCCAACCAAGCTGAAACACGACTGCATAATTTGGAACAAGCCGCTGCATGCATCGGCCTCCATGTCAATGCACACAAAACTGAATACATGTGTTTCAATCAAACGGGAAACATTTCCACACTTAAAGGAACCTTTCTGAAGCTGGTAGACAAATTTACCTACCTAGGACGCAGTGTTTCATCAACCGAAAAAGACATCGACACATTGTTAACAAAGACATGGTCAGTTATCGATAAGCTATCGATCATATAGAAGTCAGATCAGACCGATAAAATGAAACGCAGTTTCTTCAAAGCAGCGGTCGTGTCGATACTGCTGTATGGATGCACTACTTGGATGCTAACAAAACAGCAGGAGAAAAAGCTAGACGGCAATTGCACAAGAATGTTGCGAGCAATATTGACCCAGCCCTGGAGGCAACACCCCACAAAACACCATCTATACTGCCACCTACCTCCCATCACGAAAACTATCCAGGTTAAACGAATCAGACATGCAGGACACTGATGGAGGAGCAGCCGCAAGCTCATTAGTTATGTACTCCGATGGAACCCCACACATGGCCGAACATATATACCGCAGCTATGTGAGGATACGGGATGTAGCCTTGAAGACCTGCCAGAGACGATGAACGATAGGGAGAAGTGGCGAGAGATGATCAGTGATATCTGTGCTGGCGGCACAACATGATGATGATGATGATGATGATGCCTGGAGTAGAAACTAGCTACAGCTTTCTACAGTAATCCTCATTAATTACTTAACCAAAGGTCGGAGATTCTTAACACTTGTAGGGATAAAAAAGCTTCGTGCTTGGTAGGTAAAATATATCTTTTATCTTTCGGTTTTTAAAATGAATTTTTAAAATTATTTCCGTCAGTTTATTTCTCCATAAAAGGCGGTTTGGTCCAATCCTTCTTTAGTCAGATTTATCCAGATTATCCGGTTACGTGAAACCTATGTAGATTATTTTGGTTCTGCAGGTATTCATATATATATATATATATATATATATATATATATGCCACTTGGCATTCGTGCCGATTAGGTGTTATTATTCTGCTACATGGTTCCAGTGAGCTGTCCCCACAGGCAATACCTGCTAGCAGGTCTACCTTTATATCTTGACACCTTGGTGATCCAAAATGTGAATGACGATTGGGTCAAGCATTTTTTGATAGCCGCGCAGGAGTCTTGATCCTTGCATGGTCACCACAATAAAAATGACCCTGTGTAAAATTTGACCTTTTTCGAGGTCAAATTTATATTATACCATTATATATATATATATATTGATTGATCTGCAGTGCATTTTAATTTGGTATTTTAAATTTTATTTCATATATTTTAGTAATATGCGTGTTTCACACATTGGCCATAAACCTAAAGACACGTAACGATAAATGAATTACATTAAAACTGCATTAAATCCATCCCTTACACTCTCTCACACAGAATATACCCTGGAGTCCCAATGAAAAACCTCCGACAATCTTGTCTTGGAGAATTAAACGTAACCTTCCACCAGATTTGATAAACATCAACTGTAATAAGAAGGTTTTTATTAGCGGGGAAAATATTGTTAGAAATTAAGTACGAATCCTGAAAAAAACATAGCAATGAAAAACCCTTAGCACATGTCTCAACATATAATAAAAACATTCCAGAACTATTAACAGTATCTAGAACTACTTAAAAACAATGATGGGTTCCAAACAATACAAAACACAATAAAAAAATCATGAAACGACAAAAACAACTTAAAATACAAACTAACTTCATCTAGGTTTAGGGAAACACAATGAATAGAGTCTCAAAATACAAAAAAAACAAAACATGTGGAGTATATCCCCCAAAATCTTCGAATACCTCCCCAAATCTAAGCTGCAATCCTTCATTAAAAAATATTTACAGAATCGAATCTTTTTCTGAACAATAGAATATCTTTATATAAAAGCAATATTAAATTGGCAGCAAAAGAAAACTTCATATTTCAAAACTCTATTAGGAATAAAGCAATAGAACTTTTACAATAATGCTAATATCCCAGACTTTTGCGTAATGATTAATCCAAATAAAAGAAAAAAAGATTAAAACCTAAATGAAACTGAACCTAACTTCACAAACACACACACACACAAACACACAAAATCACGTGCACGCGCATACATAACAGAAAATCAAGTACACACTCACAAACGCAGACATATACATACAGATTAGAGGGAAATGAAAAAAAAAATCAAGAAAAATAAAAAACGGATGTAAGTGAATGTATGCACACACACACACACACCTGCTTGCACACACTCGCAAATTAGAAACATATGAATACATTGATAAAAAAAACACGAAAGAAAATGAATCACACGCTTATAAAAAAAAATTCACTGAAAAAGCTATTAGCAGAAGGAAATCTAGCAATCTATTGCTTCTTGATTTGGACCATGAAGTTTAAAAAGCAAGTAGAACATAAATCTGTGAAATGAAAGAGTAAAATGCTACATTCAAATTCATTCTCAGACCTACTGATTTTTAAATATGTATTTTTTGTCGCTTTGGATCAACAACGTATATATGACAATATATAAATTCCCCATGGAGGTTGAGCACTCTGGCGAAAGAAATTTTCGGCTGCCGTTCACATAATACAAAGCTCTACGAACGATTTGAGCACTCTGATATCCAGTAAGGTATAAAATGTAAATAAACGAACGCTGCTGCAACTGTTGCTCATTAATAGCTTATAATTTCTTAGCCAACGTGGTACGCTTGTTGGCTGAGCGGTCTGATACTAAGTCTAACATAAAGTTGGGCGGGTTTCGATTCCAGTCTTCAAGCGTACTACGTGTCTAGCCACACTGAAGAGTTGTGATATAACGAAAGAGTGGATGACAATATATATATATATATATATATATATATATTACAACAGAATATGGTTGTCACTATCACAGTAGGTGTGTTTGTAGCAGCCCAAATGTGGAATAATTTGGAGAGCTCTCACTATCTGTGTTAGAACGATTATATATATATATATATATATTACAACAGAATATGGTTGTCACTATCACAGTAGGTGTGTTTGTAGCAGCCCAAATGTGGAATAATTTGGAGAGCTCTCACTATCTGTGTTAGAACGATTATATATATATATATATATATATATTACAACAGAATATGGTTGTCACTATCACAGTAGGTGTGTTTGTAGCAGCCCAAATGTGGAATAATTTGGAGAGCTCTCACTATCTGTGTTAGAACGATTATATATATATATATATATATATATATATATATATATATATATATATGATGATTGTCGTATGAAGACGGCATAAAATCAGTAATGTAAGAATAGGAATTGAGATTTAGGTTAATGAAATTCACTTTGAAGTCATTCAGGTTGGTCTTGGTGTTTTCTGGCTGCTGAATATCAACTTTTCTTTTTTATTTTATTTATTTCTTTATTGATTGACAACCCGCGCATATATATATATATATATATATAATGGTATTTGTTGATTTTTCTAAAAAAAATTGTACGTCATCTGAAGAGACTACACATTAAAACTTGGTGAAATAAATTTATTATGACACATTAACTGTCTGTTTATTTTTCATCCATTTACGTTACTGATATATTCGTGTGTGTGTGAGTGTGTGTTTTGTACGTATGTAAGCATTAATCTTTTTAATATGTATATTCATATTTATTTATATATATGTGTGTGCGTATTTTTGTGCGTGTGTATGTACGTGTACATATACTTTTATATATACGTATAAATATTCTAATATATATATATATATATATATATATATCTTTGTACATGAATAATATTGTGCATGTAATTATCTCTCAACGAATATATATATATATGTGTGTGTGTGTGTGTGTGTGTATAAGTGTATATATGGGTTCACGCATATATATATATCTATATGTGTGTGTACATATTGTCCTCCACAGACAGATTTTTTTCGATCAATCAGAACTTATCAGTGTGGCTAAACTTACTAGATTCCCGTGGCTGGGATCGAAACCCGGTTGACTCAAACGCCAATTCAAGACTCTATCCTTCAGCCCATAGGAAAACAGCAGCAGCGGAGTAAATTTTAAACGGTTATGAATCGCAATTAATATTGTTTACATACATCCTCTTAACGGCTACTGAGAGCTCAATTCATATGAAGAGCATTGTAAATACGCAAATGGCAACGCGATTACTTCATTCGCTAGAGAGCTCAACACTACGGGGTTAGGGGAGCATATAAATATTGTCATACACAGACAGATCTGTTTCGTTCTATCAGAACTCATCAGTGTGGCTAGACATACTAGATGCCCGTAGCTGTGATCGAAACCCGGTTGACTCAAACGCCAATCCAAGACTCTACCCCTCAGCGACGAGGTAACCAGCAGCAGTGACGTAAACTTAAAACACTTATGAATCACAATTACTAATGTTTACATACATCCGCTTAACAGCTACTGAGAGCTCAATTCATATGAAAAGACTTGCAAATACGCTAATGGCAACGCGATTACTTCATTCGCTAGAGAGCTCAACACTACGGGGTAGGTGAGTATATGCATATCTTCATAATGTATATATACATATATTTATACACACAGACACACATATATATATATATATATATTTATACAAATACACACACACACACGCACACACACACACACATATATATATACATATATGTATATGTATATATATATATATAACCATAAATACATAAATACATACATGCACTTAAATATATGAACATACATATTGTCTTATATATATATATATATATATATATATATATACTGTGATGTTTGTTGATTTCTCCCAAAATTTTGTACGCCATCTGAAGAGGTGTCATTTTAAAACATGTTGAAATAAATTTATAATGACACGGTAACTGTCTGTTGATTTTTCATCCATTTACGTTACTGATATATTCCCGCAGTCTGTGAGTGTTTTTGTATATAACCTGATAGTTTTATAAACAAATAGTCATATATCCAGCACTCATTATAATTATATGAAATTTCTTATGCATTCTACATATCAATAATTCGAGACTTATAGTCTTTGGACACTAAGGATATATATATATATATATATATATATATATATATATATATATATATATATATATGAGGGGGTGTTTTCTATGCATGTAAACATTAATCTTTTTAATATATACATTCATATTTATTGATATTTTTGTTCATATACATATACGTGTGTGTGTGTATGTAAGTGTGCATATACATTTTTGTATACGTATAAATATTCGGTTACCAACTGAATATTACTAATATTTATGAATATATATATATATATATATAAAGAAATATGTATGTTCATGTATTTAAGTGCGTATATGTGTTTATGCATATATGATTTTATATATATATATATATATATACACACACACACTAATACCTATATATATATATATATATATATCATCATAAATGCATAAACACATATATGCACTTAAATATATGAACATACTTATTTTTTTATGCATATATAATTATATATATATTGTGAGAAAGACTTATATCCACAACATTATTCAGCCGTAATGATATATATATATATATATATATATTGTCATGTGGTCTACCACTGAGAGGAGAGAAATAAGGAATTTCCCCTACCCCTCCGTGTTTGAATTAACAGGCCACCAAAGACTGACCGTTAAAAAGAGGAATAGGAATGTAGGTCAAATCCTCGCGGCCGAAGTAACAAATCCAGGTCAGAATGAAAGCCAACAGATGTTTGCATTCTGTGACCGGATGGAAGAAGAAAGAGGCTAAATAATTGGCTAGAATCCTAAAGCGGAAGTAGCATCCTATTCCGTCTGCAGAAATAGGGATAAAGAATATCAGTTTTAGGACAGCAGTTGGGGTGACAATATGCGTGAGCACTGTGGCCAAGACTCCGGGTGAAGAAGCGGAAAGCTCTTGGACAAGATGACAGACGCATTCAAGCCGAGCTATGTAAAATCTCGCAAGCCCGTAAAAGAGAAAATACTCTCAGAAGCACCCCCCCAAAAGCTAAATAAACATTAAGACTCTTTCTCCCTACACCCTTTCTAAGTATTGCAATTACATACCCTCTCTCCCTCTCTCTCAATTTAGAGAAAAGAAAAAAGAAGAAGAAAGACATTTGTATTTTGATATTATCGGCTGATAATATAGCCAACACGTTAAATATGTGTGTGCGCATGTATTAAAAACCTTGTTATATTTTATATCTCTCCTCGTGTCGAAATTTATTCATTGTGTTGTCTGCCTGTGGTGTTGTCTTTTGCATGCTCCTTTTCAGCTTCATTCGCCTTATGTTATTCGCGCTAAATTGTTCTATTCGCCTTTAAAAATATGACACGGGAAATTGGAATTGTCGACTACGATAAAAAATATTATTATATCTAAACCTAGATGCCCATATCTTCCATTATTCTTGGGGTAGGAAGAGGTAGTGGTCTGGTGGGTGTGTGAAACGTAAAATTCGGAAACCCCTTGCCAGCGGCGGTCAGTCTAGCCCCAAATTAATCCCAACATAATCTGTCAGATTCCCTACGCCCAAAAAGGGAATCTTAACTGGAACTTATTTTGCGAGGGATCAAGTGCCAGGCTGCCCCGTCTTCACACGTGCGAAAAATAAACACTCGTCCAGGAATAAATATTTTAGGTCGCGTCACAATATATGTATATGTATATATATGTATCTGTTTTTCTGCTATGCATGTGTATTTTCTATTGGTGGTGTGCGTGTATATATGTTTCTCGTCCATCATCTTAATTATACTATAATACCCATATCCTTCAGTAATATGTGAAAAAATATACTTCATATCGCTATTCATGGACGAAGAATATATCAAATATTGAGTTTATATTCTAAAATTTCCTCCCAAGAAACGAATGTACGTTTTAAACTAAATAACACTATTTTCTCATTCTATTTTTAAAAAATAATTCCATTATTTTACCTTTCCCTTGAACACTTCAGTTTATTCATAAAATATCTAGTTTTAACGAATTCCTTGATTTGTCAAAGTCGGGAGGAAATTGGAAATTTCATCATATTTTCTACCGAAAATACAAAAGTAAACTAGATTGTCTAAATCCATTGCTGGGTTGTAAAATGTAAGTAGATTTATAACTTTAAATAGGGTGTGTAAAAAATCTGTTGGTTGCAGAAAGTTAAGATTATAGCTATGTACTCCAAAAAGTTACTGTTAGATGATACAAAAGTGTGTTTGTAGCTCTTTCAGTATAGTTCACACATGACAACCAGAATCCTTACGATTTAGAGAGAATTCCCCGCCCCTAACACACACGCAACAACAACAACTACAACAAAAACGAAAACACACATACATACATATACGTATATACATATGAATATATCATCATCATCATCATATCGTGCTGGCAGCACGGATATCCCTGTCCCTCTCTCGCCACTCCTCCCTATCGTTCATCGCCCTAGGTAGGTCTTCAGGACAGCAACCTGTATCCTCACATTGCTGCTATGTGCTATAACCAAACGGGGGGATGAATATATATATGCACATAAATGCATGTATAAGCTTATATATATATATATATATATATATATCTTTCGAGATATAAATCCATGTATATATATATATATATTCATGTGTATACATCTGCGTGTGTTTGTATATATATATATATATATATATATATATATATATATACAAACAAACACACACAGATTCTTATATACACTTACCTCTACGTAATTCTCCAAGAGATAATTTGTCATTTAAAGAACATATTTTTTTAAGAATATATCGGACCTCGATTGAATCGCCAAAAATAATTAACTTTTTTAGGCATCTTGTTATTCGAAACATAAGTCGGTGGGTTGGTATTTTTAGTCTCCAGTAAAGGAGATTTTTTCTCCTGATAATTCCATCATGGATATGTAATCGCTGAATTATATGACGATCAAATTCGCCATCCATCTCATTTGTTGTAATGTTGCGTCGCTTTTCATTGAAACAAAACTTAAATTCTTAAAAACAGAACAAGAAGAAAATGAAATTTAACATCTATGCTTGATGAAAATTAATTTTTATTTATTGCGGACTTTTTGTCCACACCTTGGTAGATTTTTTTTGTTATTGTTGTTTCTTCTCACTAAATTTCGGCCAAATTTCACCTCTGGCCTTCTTCAGGTGATTAACCGCAATTACAGGGGATACGGTTACAAGACTCAGCATTCCTCTCCAAGGGTCACGATTAATCACCTGAAGAAGGTTAGAGGGGAAATTTGGCCGAAATGTAGTGAGAAGAAACAACAACAACATCAAAAAGAAATTACCAAGATGAGGACAAAAAGTCCGCAATAAATAAAAATTAAATCTCAGAGTAAGAAACCTCATCTCAAAAGGATTTCCCATAAAGACAATTACAAATTCAGTACGGAAGATAATAACAAATAATTGGATTGATAAGATCAAAAAATCCAACCTTCATCGCCCTTCTGGGCCCGTGGCGTAGCGGATTGAGGCGTTGAGTCTCTACGGTTCCACGTGAGCATTGCGGTTTCAGTTCCTACCCAGAGGTTTACTTGGTCAAAAACGTGGGGAGATAGACAACAGCTATGGAAGGCAGTAATTTCTGGGGATACGGTTACAAGACTCAGCATTCCTATCCGAGATCGATCACCTAAAGAAGGCCAGAGGTGAATTTTGGCCGAAACGTCGTGAGAAGAAACAAAAAAAAAATTACCAATATGAGGACAAAAAGTCTGCAATAAATAAAAATTAATTCTCATATTAAGAAGCCTCATCTCATAAGGATTCCCAATAAAGACAATCTATGCTCGATGTTTGAGATATGACATCAAGAATAAGGAAAGTATTATACACTTGGACACTGACTAAACGGTTAGAGAAGAAGCTAGACGGCAATTATACAAGAATGTTGCGAGCAATATTGAACAAGTCCTGGCAGCAGCACCCCTATATTGTCATCTAACACCTATCACGAAAACTATACAAGCTTGACGAACCAGACATGCCGGACACTGCTGGAGAAGCAAGGACGAGATCGTAAGTGATGTACTCCTGTGGACCCCTGCATATGGCCAATCAAAAGCAGGACGACCATCTCAAACATTCATACAGCAGCTATGTGATGATACGGCATGTTGCCCTGAAGACCTGCCGGAGGCGATGAATCATAGGGAGACGTGGAGAGAGAGGGTCTGGGATATCCGTGCTAGCCGCACGACATAATGATGATACAAATGTAATGAACATTCTTACAGAAGACTTGAGCCAACATGTTGAGTGTAATGAGTTGTGTTAAAAAGTCGCCATTCACAGTAGCATCTGTGATATAATCATTTGTAAAAAAAAAACATAAACAAAATCGTCAGCAAAAATCCGAAAAAAACGTATTTTGCTTTCTTAGACATGATATCCATGACGAAGAAATTGTTGCCCCGTCGGTTGGGGTTGTAGAATATACTCACTGCTTATTTGCAGAGGGGTTAACCTCGCACCTAACAAGTGACCTGGATATAACACTAAACAATTTGATGGCAAGGTTCTAGTAGTCTTGGAGCTTTGGGGCATGTGGTGTACCTCTTCATTGCCATCGCTCCCAGGTTCCTTCTAGATACGGAGTAGTAGCATTTGATAGTGTCCTTACTTTTGGTCAAATAGAACTAAACAGTTTGTGTATGCTAAATTGAATTGTTTGAAATAGATTGTTTTTGACAATGAAATTGTGTAATTATGCTAAATTGAATTGTTTGAAATAGAACAGTTTATGTGTACACAATGGATTTGACATTGATAACCTACAAAGTTCTATAGAACAAAAAAAGAAATAAATAAATCTTGTTTAAGTAGTGCAGGTCTTGCTTCATTCGAAATTGTGTAACGAGTTTTCTTTCCTTTTTTACATGGACTCTAACAAAACGGCTAGACGAGAAGCTAGACGGCAATTACACAAGAATACTGCGAGCAATCTTGAAGAAATCCTGGCGGCAACACCCCAAAAGACACCTACTGTACGGCCACCTGCCTCTTATCACGAAAACTATTCAAGTTAGACGAACCAGACATGCAGGACACTGCTGGGGAAGCAGGGACGAGCTCATAAGTTTTGTACTCTTGTGGACCCCCACACATGGCCGTGCAAAAGCAGGACGACCAGCTCGAACATACATTCAGCAACTATGTGAGGATACGGGATGTTGTCCAGAAGACCTGCCTGAGGTGATGAACGATAGGGAAAAGAGGGTCATGGATATCCGTGCTACCAGCGCGACATAATGATGATGATGATGATGATTTTCTAGAGTCAAAAAAGAATCGATTTTATCTGATCCCCTCCGATTGGAAATAAATTTTTTAGGACCTAAGTAAAACAAGACTCCGTTTGTTTACACTGAAAACTGATGTTAACAGATCACTTTTAAAATGGATTGATTGATTGATTATATAGGAATCTGTGTGCGTGTAGTATTATTTTTGGCGAGACTTTCGAGAAAAGAATTCATTGGACGTTTATATTGGCATTTTTTGTAATTGTTGTATTAGAGTGCTTTGCATACAATTATATGATATCCATATCTAATGGGGTTGTCCTCGTGGTGTAATGGTTAAAGCGATGGACTGCGAAATCGTAGTACGCGAGTTCGTACTCCAGTCGCGCTATTACATTCACTTTCGGGCAAATACCCTTGGGAAAGGTATGAACCCCCTTATCCTCCCAGATATGGGTTAGATAGTACCACTATTGTTCTTCTATGAGAATGACTTTGGCATTAAATAACCTAAAAATAGTTTATATGCCAATAAACAAAGAAACCAAACCATATCTAATGCAAATAACTTGCACACTTGTAAGGTTTCAAGTGTTTCCATATTATATTAAAAATTAAATTATATAACTTCATATAATTATATACATTTGATAAGGGGTCATTTGTCTGCATACAATTATATGGTTTCAAGTAACTAATCCTAAATTCCAACCCCTCGTCAACGTGGTTCTACCCTAAAGTCCAAGCCCTCCTCAGCTTGGCAGGGCGGTGGCAACGGGTAGTGCCAAAGCTATGCTGTCGGGAACTTGGGTTCCTGATGGGAAAGTCCAGGTATCTGTTCTGGTAACCGGTGGCCTCGGGTCGCTCTGTCATTAGAAAATCTGCGGCAAACAGGGCGTTTTCCTCCCCTCAATTAAATCCCAAAGTATCTTCTTCAATGAGCAACATAAACAGCGATATTTCGAGATGATGTAAATGCTCGGGTGGAAGACTGTTCAACCCGACCAGAGTGAAAGCCGATACCAGTACAAGTAAGTACGCAACTAATGATAATAATGAGTAAATATCTATAACTTCAGATAATTAATATTCATAAAAATACAATTATATGACATCAGATATTTCTATGAAATCCTATTCATTTTTAGATAAATATATTTGAACCATAAATGGGAACTTAACCGTTACTAAAATTCCGGGTGAGATTGAACCTGGGAGTATTGATAATAAATGGGTAATCTACACACCTCATATCTCTACAACTGGAGCCTCACCGTCAGATCCTGTTTAGAGTTTTAAACAATATGCCCATTACAGGCAATACTGTTGGCGTATTCCAAGTCCGACCAACACTGATTCAATATATGATCTCATGTTTGTTATGGTTAAGGTAATTTACAAAACTCTTTTGCTTCGATGTGGCACAAGGCCGAATGAATGGAGCACCCAATGAGACTCGAACTCACTCGTGTAGGTTCGCTAGTCTAGCATGCTAACCGTTACACCACCAGAGGTGCCCGTGTTTGTTATGGTTAAGTCACGTAAACATGTGTGAATATTACCCAGTTAGTTGGGCTATAGACTATACCAACTGCTTTTCTGCTGAGGGGTAAGATTCGCTCTCAACGAATATCCTCTATATGACACTAAACAATCTGATGCTGAAGTTTCAGTAATGCTGGAGCTCTGGGGAATGCTGAGTACCCATTCATTGCCATAGCTCCCGTGTCCCCTCTGGTCCGGAGTGGTAGCACCCGATAGGCTCCTATCTATGGGTTTAATAGAACTAAACAGTGTACTTACGTTAAACTGAATTGTTTGAAATATAACTGTTCATATGTTTAAAAATGGATTTGGCATTAAATGACCAACAATGGCTGATACCCCATCAAACCAAACCAAACCATAACTTGTTTTCATTGACAACTGTTAAAACTACCGCATGACATTAAAGATGAGTGTCATGAATTGAGATTAAACTTTATGGTTGAATATAGAATCGTAGCTTAACTTAACTGATTGGAGAATTACTATATTCTTCTTTTTTCTTTTCATTTTATTTCAAAGCCGATTTTATACGTGTATAAAACTTGATTTTTTTATTAAAACATCATTAATAGTTATCTACATTTACTGTTAGATATTTTTATTCGATTCTAGTTAATATACTATTCTTTCCTAGAATATTACATTTTTATATTTATTTACGAAATCTGAAAGGAAATTAAATTTCTAAAAATAATATCGACCATATACTTATATCTGATATATAAGTAGATTGATTACTATGATAATAAATACAGCGTTTATCATTAAATGTTTAGCATCTTAGACGTAAAGTCATTAACAGACATCAGAGGAACACACATGCGTATGAAAACACTGCGCCTAAGTTCACTCGGTTGGAAGTCAGGAGCAAATCAGGCTGACAGGTCGTCACGATTCATATCAGCATATCCCATCAACATATTTACGGATAAACAGATAAAGGCAATGGAATACTGATGTAGCTTGAAGCAAATGGGTACGGATTATATAATCGAGACCAAATCTGAAAATACGTATAAAAAGAGATAGATGAAACATACATACATACATACACAGACAAGCCGAAGGAGACAGAGATAAAGACAGAGACACAAGTAAACAGACACAGAAAAGAAGACACGAAGACATTGTAAGATTGATATTTGATAAACTTCATATGATACATTAGAATACTTAAAAGTTAAAATATATTCGAAAAATATACTGAAAAATATGCATAAGGTGAGACAGAGACAGAGACAGAGAAAGAGAGAGAAAGGAAGACAGACAGACAGACAGGGAATTTCTTTATATCTCACAATTAAGTACATTTATGAACCCAGAGATTCTTAGAAATGGATAGATTTAAAGTTATGATTGAAAGATTGAATTGGGTTGAACTGGTCTGTCTTCTTTTTGCCAATGATATATTTTCTATCAGATGATCTAGGTGCGCTATTTTTGATCTCTTACATAAATAATATGTAGGGTCGTCCTTAAAGAAACAGAAAAAAATGATGATTCATTTTACGAACCATTAACTTTCAGCAGATTTATTTGATCTGTCCTTCTACCCTATTCTTTTTTCTCAACGTATATATATTTACCAACTCCTCCACACAAGCAGGATGCGACACAAGGTCAATTTTTAAGCGGGTTTTAACAGGTCTGAATTCAGAGCTTTCCTTTTCTTAGATGGTTGCCTACCCAAGGCTAAAGAACCCAGTTTTATCTACTGTTTACCTGTAACTGGAAGGAAATATTTGAAGTTATACTTTTCCCAAGAATATTAGTTCTAAGTAAAATACAATCAGCTTCGTCTGGGATTTGAACTGGTGTCACTGCGTCCATTTCATACTACAATAACTATTGTACCATTGGCACCACAACCAGTCCATCTTCTTTACTTTATGTTTTTAAAGATTATTATGAGATCTATTTATGATCTTTTTTGAGAAAACAAAAATTATTTGGAGCCAAACTGTTTAAAAAATAAATGATTCATTAAAATTAAAAAAAAGGATTCGCACGAATTATTGCTTTTAATACTCTACGCTTAGAGTAGAGAATTATTGCTTTTAATATTCTACGCTTAGAGTAGAGAATGAAATCAAGTTCTAATCCCGGTTGAGACCGCTTACGTTTCACCTGGCGCCAATATTCTTCCAAAATTTCTGAATCCTTCTCTACTCCTCCCACACAATAGGTTAATAGTAGATGACGTTTAGCTTTGGTTAAGCAACCAGTCCAAATGAAGGAGAACTGATTTGGGTTAAATACATAATCTGCTTTAAAATTCACTTTGTGTTGCATTGTCTTTTCGTGGAGGTGTTGGGTAACTATCAACTTTGTAGAGGACTTAGTACTTTTCGTAGTTTGCGGCAATTACTTTCAGATTTCGTTTCCACAAATACAACATAAATTTTACAAGCACGTAAACAAATGGAATGTGACAACAATAAACTATAAGACACAAGCAATTTAATGATTATAACAAACAGGATAAAAATAATTAAAATATTATGTTTATTTTATTTGCGTGTGTGTATGTAGAAAATACAACTATGTCCAGGTCAATAATGAAATTGTTTTTTCGCCCGTGTGTGCGTGTGTATATGCTGGGAAAGTTTATTGAATCAATGTGTCAATAGTTGGCCAAAGTAAAGAGGATAAAAAATTCACTTTAATTACATACATGTGTATGCGTGTGTGTATATATGTGAGGGACCCTAATTATGGGCCTTTTGTTTTCAAAGGTCCATGTACTTTCTATGATCTTTGGCGACAACGTGTCACGTTCCAGAAGTCGTATACTTTTTCGCTCCGTGTCTTGTGTGCGATGCCTTCTGTTGTCTGTCGTCCTTGCATCTGGTTGTGGAATGCCCTAGTTAATAAAATTCTTCGTTATTTATACTTTTTGGGGAGAACTAAAGAGGATCAAAAATAGGATTTTATGAAGTTTTACTGCGGGTCCTAAAATTCAAGCACGCAGACCTTTGTTGACTAATCAGATTCGTAAAATTACTTATTTATTTTGGAGCCTAAATATTTTCATTTAATCAGTTTCCTAGCCGAATTTTGTAAAATGTTCTTATTTTGTGTTTTAGCTGTTTGATTGAAAAATATCAAAGTGTAACTTCAATGTTATTTCGATTTTGATGCAAAATTTCGAGAATGTTCTTATCTTTGTTTTGGGGGGTTGATTATTTCAAGGCTAAAAAAATGTGTATTCTATAACTTCCGCTGGAAGTTTGATATGCCATTAAACAAAGAAACCAACACCGAAACATCGACTCGGCTTAAAAATGGACTTTGTATAGGAGGAATTGGTTGAATACATAGCATAGAATACCATCATCAATACTCATGCAATAAATCATTTTGAATTAACAGGATTATAAACTGATTGAGTTATATTTGAGGAACCTTGTTTACTAAAAAAATAATACTTATTAAATGTTCACTCTTTCTTTAGAGGGGCCAAATTAGTATTGACTTACCTCGAAGAGAGCAATATTAGCTTTTCTTCTAATTTATTATTCCATCATTATTATTTTATGTTCTTCCAATTTAATTGTTTGGTTGTTTGGGGAAAGGTCCGTGAAAGAGTACAAGCCGTCCAAAATTTTGCTGGAACTATATATTGGCCCAGCGGTTAGAGTGTTCGCCAATGGCCCGGGAGACCTGGGTTCAATCCCAGGTCGAGTTATACCAAAGACTTTAAAAATGGTACTTGATACCACCTTGCTTAACACTCAGCATTATAAGGTACGGTTCAAGGGTAAAGTGGAGCAATCCTGGGAATGGAGTAGCGCCCTCCCCTACACCTTGGTGTAGTAGCTATCGAAAAGGGAGCCTTCGGGTCACCCTCGACTATGGTCGCTAACTTTACTTTTTATATATAGACTCACCGGTTAGAAGCAGTAGGAGATCGGTCAATAACAGATGACTAAGGCGTATATGAGGATATGAAATATTTCCTCATTTTCATGACGTGATGCAGTTTTCTACTGACAAGATGTACCATTTTGAATTAGAGATTTCACAACTAGAGTACAGAATGGCTACCATGAATTCTAACAGGTTATGGGGCACAGAACATCGAAACTTTTCTTTGACGGCCAGGAATCCTAGTACGAATTGTGGGAAGTGAAATTCCTATGATATCTTAGAATTCACCATTTACACCAAATTGCACTGTCACCAACAGATCAAAGTGACGATATAGATTTTATAGAAAAGAATGCTACTGTCTTCGCCGAACTCGTTCAATAGTTCGATGACAAAAGTTTATTATTAGTAATGAGAGATCTGAAAGACGATAGAAGAAAGGCCTAAGGAATATTAAGAAACATTATTTATCTAGAGGAAATCCGAAAATTATTTTCTCTCAATACAGAACTAACATCTTTGAGGAGATTGGAATCAGAGTTTATTACAGAATACATGATAAGGCAAAGAATATTTTTAAATCTTTGAAAGAAGTTGATGAAGTTATTGGCGATGGACTTTTAATTGCTATGGTTCTAATAGAGTATCTTCCAAATTTAAACATTTGCAACGATCCTAACCCAGAAGAAAAAAAACTTAACTTTTTCTGAATTTAAGGTATGTTAAGAAGTTATGTTGATTTATTTCAAGACATTTAAGAAAGCTAACCAATTCTCAGTAAAAGGCACATATTAGTCAAATCCATTAGCATGAATTAAAATAATTCAACCCAATCTGAGGATTAAATAACGATAAAAATTAGAAAGATGGATGTGAAGCAAATACAGGACACACTATCAAATTTAGTAAAATAACGAAATCTATTATAATTATCATAATCTATTATGATTGGTTTGTTTTATAGCATATCAACTCTGGTTAGTTATTTAATACCAAATCCCATTTATTCAAATATTAATTAAATATATATGATTTATTTACTAATAATTTGTTGATAACATTTTTAAACGATTTAGAGCTCATTTGTTTTCACACAGTCAAATGGTTATATGATTTATGAGCAAACTACATTAACCGATACTACATACTGCTCTCGTATTCATTGTATCATAAGGTAGATAAACACGAGAATTGAAAGCAATCGAACGTCTCTCTAGAATGAAAAAAATATAATAATGTCATCAACGGAACACAACTCAGAAGCACTGCCAATCGATTAAAGCAGCTGTCTGTCTTTAGAATCGATGATTTTATTGGACCGAAGAAACAATATTAACAAAGTTATAAAAATCTTCAAGCGAGAACTTTTTTGAATTTATTCGCTATGATTAAAAAATCAGTCTTAAAATTATTCTGATCACGTGTAATCTAGTATCACAAAGAAGAACCTCTTAGGGCTAGTTAAATCTTTTGGAATATTTTGCAAACGTGAGGAAGCACCAGTGGCTTTTACTAGGGTAGCGAAGGAGACGAACTACATAGGAATGTAAGATTCCGAGCTCTCCTAGTACTCTCTCAGCTTTACACAATGGATTTGCCTCTATAACTTCGAGCAATGCCTCGGAATCAACGAGTTTAGGCCTACCTGGGCTTTCTTAATCAACGATGTTCTTACAAGCTGAGCAAAATTTCTTTAACGATCTAGTTAATGTACTGAGATCAACTAAGCCTTCACCTTTCGCACAACATTTTCTTTTTTTTTTGGTGGAGGTGTCTATTATAACAGAATTTGAACTTTTTCCTGAATTAAATTATAATTCACGTTCATATATGGGTATTTTAAATCACACAATGAAGTAAGCAATGCACACTGCGTGTCAGCCTACCAATTACCACAATACTCCCTCTTACAGTTCGAACAATTTCGGTTTTGTGATATACACTCCACAAACAACTGCGTACTAAAATATTGCAAAATATTTTACTCATTTTTGCATTTCCTTCAAGATTTGGACAGAGATGAAATATAGATGTATCTCCAGAAAAGAAAAAAAAAGTTTTTTTTCTTAATGGATAAACAATTATAAATGATCATATATGTTGCAGACTTATTTGTAGAGGGTAAGTAAGCATAACTGAAGAAAAAAAAATCCTACCTCAAAAACTGAAAGGAAATTAAGGAGAAAAAGATCACTTCACATATAAACGATAGAGGCAATTAAGCCCACAATATAGTAAGAACCTACATACTTATAGCCTCTAACCTAAATAAGAATCAGTTTAGTCATCTGCTGAGACATTATAAACCACCAAGTTAATGCTTGGTCGATATAATTAACCCACTTTAGAGGACATTTTATATGGGAAGATCTCAGCTTTTAATGTAGAATTGATCGAAGAACCATGCATCTTCTGATATGATAGTCGCATATATATTTAAACAGTTCATCCTATCTCCAAGAGAAGGATTACTATCTTGTCATGTGAAATAAATTAGGGAATGATTCCTTCTAAAAAATATATTTATTACGTTCATAAATAAAAAAAAAAAAAAGGTATTTTCTATAAAGACGAAACATAGGTTAGGTTGCATAATATAAGGAGAGGAACATATGGTGACTTATAAGGTCACCGTAGACTCAAGCTGATATGATATATAGATGGAAATATCTATCAAATAAAATAAATAAAATAAACTGCTGAAACAAGAAATGCATTCCTGTTGCCCTAAAAACATTACTAATACAGCCCAATAGACTGTAGATATATTGCTGCAATAAGTCGACTCCTTTAAATACAAAATACCTTTCTTTATAGATAGCAATTAATGCACTTTTAAAATGTGCTGTTGACTAGCGAATGTTTTGCATCCATATATCCGTATACAAAACGTTAACAGACTCACAACTTTGTTGTTATTCACTAGTAAATAAATGACATTTCCTTGTGTATAACATACGAAATACATATATAATGATTAATACAGTAAATTATTTTTAGTATAATTTAAAAATTGGCATAGCGTACCGACAATAATGTATAATAGTTACCGAAGACTGCTATGTCGACGATGTGTAATCGTAATATCTAGAGGCGAGAAAAACAGAAACACAACTCGTCTTTAGTGTGGGTTCCTCGTTGCTTAATTTTTTCCAACAGTTTCTGAGGTCACATAAACAGGTGGACATTGCTAATCAACACAGCGTCCAGGGTACTTTCTTCGTTCTAGTGGGGAATGACTCTTCGAGTATCTTTGATTCTTTCCTCACTCTCCATTCATGGAAACATTTGTCACCTCATAACCTAACAACAACAAAAAAGAAGAAGTTCGTCGTTGTATATAGATGTTTACAAAATATCATACTCCCACTTTAGACTGGGCTGTGTGACATCTTCAGGCCTGCCTTAGTCGCCATTTATGTGGTTGATCCACTGTGATCTCGGCAAGTTCAGATATCGGATGATACATCAAACATATAATGTTACATTTAGTCCATTTGAAAAGATAGATTTTTATTAACTTATCTTTCAGTTCTTATGTTTATTTCTTGTTACTTATATATTCGCATCCCACTGATACTCACATCCAGTCATACAAACGATCCAGTCGTCTTCATTTAAAGAAGTTTTACTTGATTTCGTTTTCAAAACTTTGGTCCTGTCCTATTGGTCAAGTGGGTACAGTGTTCGCCAATGGCTCGGGAAACCGGGGTTCAATCTCAGGTAGAGTCATATCAAAGACTCAAAAATGGTACTTGATGCCTACTTGATTAACACTTTACATTATAATGTACGTATCAAGAGTAAATTGAGCAATCCAGACAGTCGAGTAATACCCTCCCCTACACCTTCGGTGTAGTAGATATTGAAAAGGGGGCCTTTGGGTTGCTCTAGACTACAATTGACAACTTTACTCATTTATGAATATAAGTTTGAAATTAACCATTTTGCTGTCGTCCAAGACTAAATGTTACTGCTCGTAGTTTTTCAAAGAACTCTGAATGCTATTTCCAAAATAAATGGTCTCGTGTCTTCTTTTCATATATGAACATGTCTCCTTGTTTTAATTAATGCTAAAATGAAACATACAGCAGATTCTTAAATGAAAGAGCACAAAGATGTGAGATTTGTGATAAAAATCGAAATTTGTTTACTGTGTGTCTTAACTTTTAGCTGATCTATATATTTTTCTGTCCACTAATAGCACATGCACTATTCTATTATAATTCAGTTAAAAGATCTGGTGGAATAATCGCCTGGAAAAAATCCTAATGAAATGTCCAATTTATCTGAGTAAACCTTATGAAGGAAGTAGGCCATATTTCCTGCGAAAATCTAAGGATTTTCGAGCAAAACGAAAAAAACGTATATATAGTAAAAAAAAAACCTACGTAGGTACATGAAAATAAAACAACAGGAATTATACTTAAAAGAAGGGCTTGCAGAAATATAATTTCAATTCCTGGTAAATTACATCATCAAATATAAGGGACAAAATTTAAACAAGGCGATTTCTCATAAATGTCTTTCATGCACAGACTACCACAACAGAAATTCAATCCCAGTTGGGACCTTGAAAACAACACTGTCCCCCCCATATATATATATATATATATATATATATATATATATATATATATATATATACATTCCAAGAAAATTTCTTATTTTACTAAAAGTAAAAAGAAAAAAATAAAGATTACTTATATTAATGATTTACAAAAATAGATGATGCATGGATTATGTACAAAAATGTAAAGCCAATGAGATATTGTTTGGTGTTTATGTTGTTTCATTTCCTAAAGTGCCTCTTTCATAAGAATATCTAATTTGAGTTGATAAATATGTTTTGAAATAATTGTGCAGACGTGTTTAAGTAGGTGAAGTCTTCTTTTTTAACGTTGTCTGCTAATGTATTGAAGAAATTCAACTGGATGTCATGGAAAAGATAATTTAAATTTCTAAGCAAAAACCACTTAGATTACAATCGTATAGTGGGTAAAAGTAAGCAAAATTACTACTGGAGCCTAAAAGTGAAGCATATTCGTGATTATATCAGAAATCATTCTATGTTGCCTAAATATCAAATTAAGACAAGTTTTGTTTATTTCAATATAAAAATGAAGAAGAAAATTCAACGAGAACAACAATTTTTCTTCCGAGTCATTTTTAAACAACAACGTTAGCTTTGTGGCCCCTCATACAAGTCTGAGTGACTGTAAGTCTCCTAAGGTCTCCAGGATTCTTCTGAGTATTCTAGCTAAACTCAATGATGCAGTAATCAGAATGATCTTAATTCATAAACTATTTTGTGGTGGAGCCCATGGTGTAATGGTTATCGTCGTAGGACATGGACACGGCGACACGAGTTCAAATCCTGGACGAGACTGTTTGCATCTCACATAGTACTAATACCCTTGGGAAAGGTATGAATCCAATTATTCTCCCTCAAGCTATGGGTGAGTTGTAGGGCAGACTGAGTTCTTTAGCCTTGACGAGGCAAATAGTCTAGTAGAAGGAAAACTCTGAATTGAAACCTGTTAAACTCCGCATAAAAATTGACCTTGAATCATATGCTGCCCGGGGTTGGTAAATATGATAATCTATTTTGCAATTAATCCAGGCATTTCTCCAAGCCTTTTGGGAACTTTTCAAACGCATCAACTGTAAAAAGGATCATTTTCACCCTCAGGTTTTAATTTTTCTGGTTTTCTGACAAGGTCCAAATACTTGTCTAAATGTTTGCTTCCTTGTATTTTTGTTCTGTAGTGGGCTGAAACCTCACAATCAACAAGATGGCTCGTTCATTTTTTTCCCTGTGAAGTAACTCTAATTTTGGCATTCTGCTTTGGATTCGGGATCTGTTTGCATCTCAAAATCTCAGTGAATTTTGTGAGTCTCGTTCTTTAGAACGAAATCTGATTTGTGCATATAACATTTGGTTTTATGTTCAGATTTTAATCTCTTGAACAGTTCTAAATTAGTCCTTCTTTCCTACCCTGTCGGATCTAGTCTTATAATATTTTATGCTAATTTACTGCATTTGCTTGTTATATGATTTATCGAATCGTCTCTGTCACCACATAACCTACACTTGCTATCATGTTGTATCTGTCTATCTATCTATCTATCTATCTATCTATCTATCTATCTATCTTCATTATTGTTGTTATTATTATTATTGTCATTATTAATATTGACCATGCTGACTTCTGGTATATTCTCAAATCAGATTATGTCCTAAAACATAAGACTCATATACATCTCTGAGAGTTTCAGCTACAGACAGATCATTCTATAATCTGAAGACAAGACCACTTATTAATTAAAAAGAAAACAGCTTGTCAACTTGATAATTTTATTGTTCCAGTTTACTATAGAGTGAAATAAATGAAAGAAAAAAGAGAGACAAAGCTATAGCACATAAATGTACGGGTGGTAGCAACCGTCGTCAGTGTCTTTGGAACGGTCTCCAAACGCCTAGAAAAGACTCGGGGGAAATGAAAAGCTAAAGTACTTAGAATTCCTAATGACCTTGGGAGACTTTCTGTCTCTCAGACTTCATTGAAAAAGCACCTGTGAAAATGGAGTGAAAACAAGCAAGATGTGGTTTGGTTTGGTTTCTTTGTTTAATGGCATATCAACCTTTGTTGGTTATTTAATGCGAAAGCCATACTCCTAGAAGAATAGTAGTGCTACTATTTAACCCATAGCTGGGAGGATAAGGTGATTCATATCTTTCCCAAGGGTATTTGCCCGAAAGTGAATGTAATAGCGCGACTCGAGTACGAACTCGCGTACTACGATTCCGCAGTCCATCGCTTTAACCATTACGAGGACGCCCCCAAGCAAGATGTAAAATGATAAGTATATATAAAACTCAACATATGTATATAAATTTTTGCGTTTAATACTTTTCTTAAAGTTGACAGATCATGTATTTAACCATTAACCATGGGTGCAGAATATGAAAATAAGCCGGTTTAAAGCGGAGCCTTGTCAAAACAACCAGTGCTATGAATGTATATGATTGTGTGGGGATATCTGCTATAACTCAACAGATGTAGCTAGTACGAAATTTTAGCGCTCTCCTATTTTAATCGAAAACAATAATCTATACTTAAACAACCAGAACATTTCCTGGCTGAATCAAAAATGAAAAAATAAAAAAATTAGAGAAAATAAAAATAAAACCGAACCACTTGATATTATATGTTTTACAAAAATAGTAAATAAAATGATTAATCCACGAGGTGAAAATATGGAAGTGAAACTGTGCGTTATTAGATTTTCGATCATGTACTGATTAAAAATGCACCAAGTGTCTACAAAGCAGCACGGTTGTTTCCATATGTGACAACTTCTCAATCATAAGTTCATTACGTGTAAATAGGTGTGACAGTAATGTGAACATATTCAAGGGGAAAATATTCCGGAACGTAATGAGTGGGAAATGAAGTGATACCTTCAGCTCTGAAGCGTTAACTTATTTTTCTGATCGATTAAAAGTTACGATTCTTCATTGAGATATATTTCACAGTTTTTAATTTTTTTTCTCTTATAAGAAAAGAAGAGAACTATAATGTAAGAGGAGTTGTATTCTAATAATAAAATACTTTTCGCCAAGCTGATATCATCTAAAATGATCACATATAATTTCATGCGAAATTAATTAACTTTCGTCCAAGCGTATGTTTATTTTATGGATCTCGAGTGCACATATACATCGTCGCTCATAAATCAAAACAGATCTATTATATTCATATAAATTTAAGTTTCTTCAAAGCCAAAGATCCTACTGCTCTGTAGTATGGGGGTTGTAGAATAACCCGACAGCACATTTGTAGAGGTGTGAGGTCCCCGAATCATGATACCACCTATTGACCGTGTGTGCCGATCCGTAATGCCAGAGGACGGGATCGTTGGAGCTGAGATGATCATGACGAGTTCCAAGAGGATATATTACTAATGATATCCCTCTTCAGCCCTTAAATTGTTTAGACGGGTGGTCCATATTTACCCAACCCCTCCGCTCGGGCAGGATATGACACAAGGTCAATTTTTAAGCGGAGTTTACCCGGTTTGAATTCAGAGTTTTCCTTCTCTTAGTATAGTTGCCTCACCAAAGCTGAAGAATCTAGTCTGCCCTACTATTTACCCATAGCTGGAGGGAGAATTATTGGATTCATACCTTTCCCAAGGGTATTAGTACTATGTGAAATGCAATCAGTCTCGTCCAGGATTTCAACTGGTATCGTCGTGTCCATTTCCTACGACGATAACCATTACACCACAGGCGACCCCTTTAGACGGGTGGTCGAGGAGTCCGCAGTCGATCAATCGTGTGGTCATTACGATCCCACACAGTCATATGATTAATTCCCGACCGTATTCACCAAATTCCTCCTATAAAAAATAGCACCAAAACATGTTTTAACTTTTATGTGCAAGAAGGCCATGACTAAGGATTTACTAAGGATCGAAATATATATAGTGTCAAGAGATACTAAATTTTGATAACTGTTAAACTCGATGACTAAGGATTTACTAAAGATCGAAATATATATAGTGTCAAGAGACACTAAATTTTGACTACTTTTAAACTTTCCGGAACTACATTTAAAATCCTTAAAAGTGGAAATTAGCAGTGTTTCGAAATACTTCTCAGAAAACTTGTATATTAGCCTATATATCTGCGTCTGAAACAAATCGAACGGGTATCGGCCATCATAAATTTCCCTCGATGTTGAACTCCCTGGGGAAGGTGAAGCAAAGCACCAGTGAATAAAACATCATCATCATCATCATCATCATGTCGTGCTGGTAGCACGGATATCCCTGACTCTCTATCGCCACTTTTCCCTATCGTTCATCGCCTCAGGCAGGGCTTCTGGACAACATCCCGTATCCTCACATAGTTGCTGAATGTATGTTCGTGCTGGTCGTCCTGCTTTTGCACGGCTATGGGTGAGGGCAAATTAGGGCAAAAACGCAAACGAAACCTCTCTGAATCCTAATTGGAAATGAAATAAAATTTCCAAAATATCTTGTAATTGAATCACTAGAATTAACTTCTTTAGCAAAACTATCCTCGATCTTGATTTACAAATTATTAAAGCAAACCTTTGAAGTGTGAAAAAAAATTAGAAGCGGGAATCAACTAGTAGAGGAAAATATAAAAGAAGATTACGAAAAAAATGTAAAAAATTAAAGAATAAAAGAAATAAAAGCTTTCCACTATTTGGAGTGCACGGTTTACCCAATTGAAAATATGATATTCTAAACGTAATGATCAGAAATAGGGGTTTATTCTTCACTGGAGCAAGAAATATAAACATACTGTGGAATACAGTTTGTCATGACCTACAAAAGGATAAAGTCCAGAAGCTGAGGTGAAGAAATACAAAGACACATATTCATTTTGACATTTAATGAATCCATAATTCACAAAAAAATAAAAACAGGATTCTACCTTGAAAAGGTAGAATAATAAATCCCCACGCAATAAAGGAGCCTATATATATATATATATATATATATATATATATATAAACTTAAAAACCCTAAAGAGAGCTGCAGGGAACATCTGGCATGTGGAAGGTATGGTAAAAATAACCCTGACTGTATGAAGTAAGATTGTCCAAATGAAATCTAACGTTTGTAGTGCAAAGAGAAACTCCGTCTTTTCAATAAATTTATATATATATATATATATATATATATATATATATATATATATATAAAAGAGAAATCCTGCATGAGGAATATTGTAGAAATACAGCATTTCTAGAAGCCAAAAAGTAGTAGAATCGTTTGCAAAAGTTACCACCTAAACCAATGGAGCACAGTAATAAAGGTCCAATCAGTAGCACCAACAAATAACTAGCTAAATAAAAAGCTATCGACACCAGAACCAAATTATTTCAAGAACTTATAAAAAAGGAAAAGACAAGCAAACAAAAAAAGCAAAAGCCAAAACAATACAAGCATTCATACCATTTCTCCCAAAATATTCATGGAAAAAACACAGATTCTTACCAAAAATGAATATCGTAAAAGTACAATCAGAATATCACTGCACCATCCAAATTCCTCAAATATATAATTATTGAAAAAAATATCGCAAATCCAAAACGAAATACTCGAGTGGAAATATATTCTAACTATACCAGTCAAACTCGAACCTTCCACCTAATAAAAAATAAATCCTACCTAGTCAACCAATGAGGGGTGTGTCCTCGTGGTGTAATGGTTAAAGCGATGAACTGCGGAATTTTTGCAAACAAAAGCAATGAAACTCTCAAGGATCAAGCGAAAATCTAAATAGATCCCATAGATTAGAAAGTATAGATGTGGAAATTGACAACATAATTACAAACGTCACTCTAGCTGATAAAAGTCAAAAGTTAGAAGATACATCTAAAAACAAGATCATCTACAAAGCATGCCCCTGTGAAGGAATGTTGTTCAACCCAAATTTTGACGTTCTAGAATTTATTTTTTATAAAAACTTAAAAGATATTAGTTTACAAATTATATATATATATATATATATATATATATATGTTTGGTGGGATGAGTTTTTAACGAGTTTTGTATTATTTCGTAGTTGAAATATCGTAATACTACTCAAAATTTGTATGTACCAAGTTCTGTATTTTACTGATTTAAAAGGGTTTTAGAGGCAAATTACAATTTCAATATATATCGTAATGGGGACATATCCAACCATACCCCAAAGATTGACTCGTCCAAGGGGCAGATAAGTTTCTCGTTTCTTACGAGACATTTGACAGGCGGACTGCAAGCCGAGCACGGCTAGTACTTCTTTGTATGACTGCCTTTTTATGCTAATACACTAACGTTTACCAATCACCCGTTGTTTGAGTTGTTCTTCCACCGGTCTTATCTGAAGACCACAACATATATATATATATATATATATATATGGAGGAATGTTAGATTTTAGTGAAATCAGACAAGATGATAAAAAAATAATTGAAAAGTGAATAAATCAAACACTTACAACGGGTTTAAGTTCTGTTATAAAGAACGAAATATTACCACAAACCCATTTTAAATGCGTGATTTATCTACTTTTCTATATATATATATATATATATATATATATATATATATATACTGCGTCTATTCTATGGAGAGTAAGTTAATATGTTCGTTCGTTAACCCTTTTTGGTCAAGGCGAAGAAATTAAGCAAAATAGAAAGCTAAGTCTGAAAAATATATTAGTTTTTATGCGTGAAAAATAAAGCAGTATTGCAAATACATAAAATTATTAAAAGCGATCCAGATATATGCAGACCCATATTTTTGTACTTTGGCGACTTTAACACGGCGGGAGAAAGAAATCGCTTACTTTACTTGTACAATATAGACTTCCATTAACCCAATGGACGAAAGTTCACAGGATTATTTTGCTTTTAGGTCCTGGATGCCTCGTAAAGAAAATAAAAACAATCCTTTGCAAAACTTTGGAAATTATTTCCCCAGCTTCTGCCGACATTTAGTGACATAGTGTGTCCCTACTACAAACCCAGACGTTTGCTATCTTTTCAAGTATGTTAATCAAAGACTTCAAGACTGATATTTTTTCTACTCTCCGTAGGGAGAGAATCATCAAATTCGTAAGAACAACTTCGTCGTCTAAACTTTTGATTTAACTACCAGGCACTCTGTCAGCAACCTCCGGGTAAATCTTCGCTTATTTCTCATTGTATTGTTCAGAGTTATTTATATAGCTGCGGCTCCATACGGTTATCATAAATTTGCAAAATACAAAATTTGGTCACTTTCAATCTTGGCCTTTTTCAATCTTGTACTACTCTTCGAAACCAGAATTAGCATGTTTGGTTCCGAGGAAGATACTCAATCGAGTCCTCACTTACAAAGGACCACTATTATTATCAACATTTTTCTGACATACATGAACCGAATAAACGGAAGCAAAGAAAAAAAGGCATTTACACATACTGAAACATCTAATACATACATAATCTACACATAAGTAAGATTATCAGACGGAATATACGAATTGGTCCAAACAAATTAAATATACTCAACATGTTCAATGAACAAGCAGTGTGAAGAAGGAGCATAGCCATGTAAAATAAATAAATAAAAGATAAAAACAAGTAACCTTATGAGACAAAGTAAAACAGTTACGCATGCCTTTACCGCTGCCAAGCAGGGACCAAAACGTGTCTTTCCTGTTCAAACTATACCATTCTCTGCGTCATATTTCAACAAAACAACTTTTCGCATTTGGTGTAATGGTTATCGTCGTAGGAAATGGACACGGTGATACGAGTTCAATTCCTGGACGAAACTGATTGCATTTCACGTATCACTAATACCCTTGGGAACGATATGAATCCAATTATTCTCCCTCCAGCTATGGGCAAATAGTAGGACAGACTGAGTTCTTCAGCCTTGGTGAGGCAACGAGTCTAAGAGAAGGAAAACTCTGAATTGAAACCTGTTAAACTCCGCTTAAAAAATTGACGTTGTGTCATATCCTGCCCGAGCGGAGGGGTTGGTAAATAGGACTAATACATCAAATTTTGGGTGTGCACCGTACTTGTTCTCTACTGCAGTAGCCAGGAGGACAAATGACTTCGTGCCTTCTGGTCTCAGGGTTACGTGGTGGATAGCCGCTTCAGACTGCTGTGTTGGAGAAGGGTTATTCAAAGACAAACTTCTTGCTTGTCTTTTCTCTGAACGGTGGATGAAGTTATGTCGTCCTTTGGTTTCCAGAGTAACAAACAAGTTCCTGATTCTTTCTGCATTCTAGATATTTCTCTTGCTACTGAAAGAATCACCGACATCAAAGCAAGGAATTTCACTTTTACTTTCATCATTTGTCTGTTAATAATTAAAGTTTTCGACCGTAGTTGTGGACGACCTGAAGGTTCCCTTTTCCATATCTATTACACTGAGGTGTAGGAAAAAGCACTACTCCTTTCCTTGGATTGCTCCACTTTATCCTTGGCACGTACCATCTTTTGCTGAGTGTTAAGCAAGGAGATGTGTAGAACCATTTTTGAGTCTTTACTTTGACTAAACCTGGGATTAAACCCCAGTCTCCCGGCCCATTAGCGAACACTCTAATTAATCAAAATACGATTGACTTTTGAAACAAGAGAGAAAGAGGGAGAGGGGGGAAGAGAGAGAGAGAGAGAGTACCATACGCATACACTGAACGAGACAGAGACAGAGACAGAGACTAAGCGAAAGATATATATTGGCCTAGTAGGTAAAGTGTTCGCCAATTGTCTGGGAGATCGGGGTTCTGTCCTAGGTCGGGTCATACCAAAGACTTTAAAAATTGTACTTGATTCTTCTTTGCTTAACACTCCAGAGAAAGGTGTAGCGCCCTCCCCTACACCTCGGTGTAGTGGCTATTGAAAAAGGAGCCTTCTAGTCGCTCTCAACTACAGTCGCCAACTTTACTTACTTTACTATAGATAGATAGATAGATAGAGAGAGAGAGAGAGAGAGAGAAAGGCTGATAATTAGGTATTTCTCGTGGTTCCATTTCAACTACGATACACTTCAATTTGGGTGAGCAAAATATTTTTGACTCTCACGGTTGACTCAAACAGATACAATTCAGGTCGAACTGTCGAATACTTTCTGACCTCGAATAATCTCCGGCCTGCTAACATTTCAACTGAAAACAACCTCCGCCTAAAATTTTCAGACCGTCAAGCAGGAGCTTTAAATGATACCCACAACACTGTCTACATTCACAATTTATTTGTCTATGTCTGAGGGGGCCAACTGGTGAATTAGTTTATCTAAACCAAGCAGCACTACATACCCGTGACATAATGTAACAAAAGAACAGAAGTAATAGATGTCGATAAGTGGTTGCTGCGACTGTCAAGTGACACACCATCAGGAACCCAATGGATTCGTATGTTCTCTAAGTCGGATATTTATTTGCTGTCTCCCTACACCAGAAGTTGTGAACTTAAACAGATAGACAGAGATACAGACAAATACTTGCATATTTATGAAATCTTGTTTTTATTGAGTATAGTTATCTATATTCTAAAGTATGACTGTATTCAATCCTTCTGCCAGACGCAAGATATGACTTAAGTTTAATTTTTAAGCGGAGCACAACTGCTTTGAATAGAGCTTTTTCCATTGGTCGAACAAAAACTAAATACCCTTACTCCCCATGAATTTACTCATAGCTGTGGGAGGACAGTTGCATTAGCGCTCAGTAAAACGCAAAGAGGCTCGGCCAGAATTCTTAGACCGATTGTTGATCCCATTTCCTTGTAGGATAACCGTTAAACTAAGATCACCTCATTATTTGGAAGCAAAATAGATAGCAACATTTACATTTATTATAATCCATTTATAGACCGGCGTCAGCTTAACACGGGAATGTTGTATGGCATCCAAAATTTTCAACTGTAGGAGTTTAAATTCCATTTGATGAAAAATATGAAATATTAAAACGAGTTTTTAAATCATCGAAAGTATATATATATATATATATATATATATATATATTATTAATTAAGACAAACATAGAAACAATATATTATCCTTCAAATGGCTGTCCATTATAGTGGAGGAGTGAATGATTCTAAGTAGTAGTATAACTAAGTTGTTTCGTAAATTTGGATGAAATTTAAGGTTATTGGCTTAAAGTGAAAATCAATCAGCCGGAGTTTCACTTGGCCAGTGAAGTTCCTTTTTTTTTTACTGTAATAAGCGTTACGCCTTAAGCAATTCTTTCCGTGACTCGGTGACTCATTTTTCTCTTAATCAATGAATATTTATTTAAAAACCTCTAATAGACGAAGATAACAGTTGAAAATACAATTAGCCAAGAAATATGACCCATAGTAGAGAGGAAGTGATGCTGTATAGAACTACTTATATACAAAAGATGAAATGAATACAATCTATTGCGCAAGAAAAGAAAGAAGATAAAGCACCAGCAATATGGTTTGTGTCGATTGAGTAGCTAAAAAAAAGATTGATTACAGTAATCAGTAATACCAAAAGCTAACAAGAAAACAACAATGATAAGATCTATAAGAAAAGCAACTACATAGTTACTTCAAGCAACAAGCAAACAAATTGCACACGATGATCTGGTTATAACTTTGAAGGGCAACTTAAAAAGAGAAAATGAAACTCACTTAATAGTAACACAAAATAACTCCACAAAGACTAATTTTGTCAGAACAAAAATCAATAATATGAAAAACAACACCTAGTTTTGGCTAAGTGAGGCTCTACATGAAACAGTTAATTGCATAATAAGCGAATGCATCAAAATGGCCTAAAAGTAATTCAACAGTAACATTGGATAGTGTGGAGAAGCTGGTCCCCTGGGAATTGTGCATGAGATTGATGTAAGACCATACTGACATATGCTATAAGCACAAACCATAATCTATTCTGTAAAATGTAACGCATTAAATTCTCTGATACGTTGAGAAATAAGCAGGTCACGCAATACCTGTCAGAATCTAGTTTTAATTAACTAGAAGAACAGAGGTTATTATCTAGTGGATTTTGGCGTTTCCGCGGACATTGGAGAAAGAAAATAAATTGGAAAAGTAAACATATACCTGTGCCATGCTGCCGAGCTGAAAAGTTGTGAAAAATGAATGTGACTGTGATAATAATCGTAGTGAGAACCATTAGATCAGTCTTCAAGAACAAAGAAAAAGAAGTGGGTAAATAAAGAACAAATGAAGTATTTGATAGAGCCTTCTTCTTGGCGTCAGTTTGTTCTTATTCGGCTCATGGCAGTGATCCTCTCTGACCTCTATATTATCTTACACTTACGATTAAACAAGCCGACATATCTTGATGAAAAGAATAACAAACCAGTCACATGCGTATGGACACTTAACTTCATTGATTTCATTTAGATTACTGACCAGGTCAGGAGCAGCGTGTCATAGATGGAAAAGTATGACTTATCAAATCGACAAGTCTCAGCAAAATACCTTTTTAAGTTGAAATCGATCTTCTATATAGTAGAATTTTAGTTTATTGATTTTGCAATCCTTCAATGATTGCCATTATTTCAATGACCTTTAAATAACAGTATCTATCAATTACACCTAGTTGGCTCGCGGTATCTTTCCGGACGTTCTGTCAGTTATTCGAACTCTAAATGAAATGCCAATAATATATGCCTACATATTAATATGCTATGTAACAGAAAAACAATTGCCATTCAGCCCGGATATCTGCTAACATCAGCTTGAATAATATGAAAAGTCTTCGACATAAAAGGGCGTGTAATGTCTCTCCGGTAAAACTTAAAGGAAAATTAGCAAGGAGTGAAATAATAACAATCATGATGCTGATGATAATATTTCAAATTATTCATTCGCTTTTACCCTATTCATTATAATTTCCCAAGATAAATAATCAAATATACATCATGAAATATCTCTCTTTATTTATTTGTTTACTTGATTCTTATTTTTACTCATTAAAATAAATAATTCTATAAATAGAACTCGACTCTATATTAAGCTTAACAGCCACTGTAGATAGCTTTTTGACCGACTCCTTTTATATATAAGTACACTGTTCCATATAGTTCCAATATCTTTAATCTTTACATTTCCTTATTCTGAAGAAATATATCCGGAAGAGATCGTCTTCTTGGAAGATTAATTCTGACAATTTAGATGTTTCTCTTGCTATGTTTCCAACAAGATAAGGGTACAGCGAGATTATGAACAGCATTGACTGATATTCTTGAAATATTTTAACTAATGACTAAGCAATGCATCTGCTGGAGACAAATTGTTGCTTCTCTCTTTCCGTTACTTGAAAACTTTTTTCCTGTTTCATTATATGGAGGTCGTACATGTCTCTTGTTTAAATATCAGTTCTGAGAACTAATCTTCGAGTCAATGACAAAATATGAATTACTAACCTTTCAGGCTTTAAATTTATCCATTTTTTTTTTTGGCTTATTTTATTTTTTCAAAGAAAAGATTGATTTTTTTAATGTTTATAATGTGCCCAAATCTGGCTAAACGCAAACATTTAGGTGGCATTGGAGAATGGAATCAACTCATCGGATGGAATTGTGTGTCTAAAAACTTTTTTTGTTCCCTGCAGTAATTCTTGAGTGCACTCAACGATTGCGAATCAATTAATAAAAATTATGAAATAATTTTAATTATATTTATATTTAATCTTATTTTTCTGAATCGATGAAAATTTGCCGGCAGAATCGAAAGAAGAGCTCTTATGATAAAGGTAGTGAAACAAGCGGCGATAGGAGAGAAAGATTGTGCGTGTATGGGTGCGTGTGTGAATTAGAGTGAGCGTGTTTTTCTGTGTGTATGTGTCCGTGCGTGAATGAAAGAGGAGAGAGAAAAATAGAGTGTGAATATGAGAGAGAGAGACAGAGAGAGAGAGAGAATGAGAGAGAGAGAGAGAGAGAGAAATGCATTGGGTGTAGGAGTGTGAATGAGAGAGAGAGAGAGAAAGAGAGAGAGAGAGAGAAAGATGAAGAGACAGCGGGGTAACCTCTCTTGTTCCTAAAAAAGCACAGTGACTGATCTCTTTGATAAAAGTGATATTCTCATTTTCTTAACATCGCTCAAACCGCCATCACCACCGTCACCTTATTTCAGTTTGTATTATTCTTCTTATTTGTATAACTGATTGCTCTATCTATTCTGCTCTGCAGATTTTTATTTTCTAATTTAGAATTAGGTCAGTGTAGTCTCCATGGCGTATTTGTTAACGGATGGACATAGACAGCTTAGTAAGCGAGTTGGAATTAAACCCGAGCTATTACGTTCACTTTTGGTATAAATATTTACCTAACCCCTCCAATCGGATAGGATAGGACACAAGGTCAGTTTTTAAGCAGAGATTAACAGGTTTGAATTCAGAGTTTTCCTTCTCCAAGACTATTTGCCCCACCAAGGCTGTGGAACCTAATCTGTCCTACTATTTACCCATAGCTGGAGGGAGAATAATTGGATTCATACATTTCCCAAGAGTATTAGTGCTATGTGAAATGCAATCAGTCTCGTCCAGGATTTGAACTCGTGTCACCGTGTCCATGTCCTACGACGATAACCATTACACCACAGCACCCCAAACACGTTCACTTTTGATATAATACCCTAGAGGAAAAGTATTAGCCCTCCAATCGCCTAATCTATGCGATAAATAGAACAACTAACTTTTTTTCTGCAAGGAGAGATTAGGTATTAAATAAACCACAAAGGTGGATATGCCATTACACGAATAAACTAAACCATAATTATGATAGATTTTTTAATATATCTTCCCTTTTTTGTCGATAATTTTGTTTCGAGCCTTACTGATTGATTGACTGATTAATCTTAATGACATATCAACCTGTGTAGGGTAATTTTATGCTTTGTGGTTAGGCACTCGTGTTCATTGTACGTTCATATTTATTTGTTTTTGCACATGGCCATATCTAATACAAATATTTTTTTAAACATATCTATTTGACCCATGGATTAAACTTTAACAGTTGCTACCTTGCCTGGTCAGAGTGAACCCGGGAGTAATAGCAGTGAACGAGTACTCAACATTCTCCAGATCTTCACAACTGGAGCCATCCCATCAGATGTAGTTTAGTGTCATAAACAGGACACCAACTTTAGAATTTCTGTCATGCTATCTCATCCCTTTTCAGATTAATACCTTCATAAAATGTTTTAACCTCAATATCCCCTCAGCTATGGGTTAAAGATTATTACTACTGATATTTTAAAGCTACGTCTTTGGTATCAAATAACCGACGAAGTTTGATATGCCATTGAAGAAATTGAAAAAATCTAACCAAGTATCCTTCTTTTATAACCCTCTTCATGTGATAGGGTTATCAAATTCAAAGCTTTGCCGAAAGGGTGAATTTTAAGCCTTGTAAAATTGTCTTCTATTTTTTCTGTTCTTTTTTTTCATTCATTAATCTTTTTCAACAATTTTTAATCCTTTTCTCTCTTTTCATGTTTTATAGTTTGCCTTTTTCTAGCTTAAAAATCTTTTATTTTCTCTTTTCCATTTCCTCCCTTCTTTTTGCATTTACTTTTCTTTCTATTTATTTCCCTTTTCATTTTTCATATTCCTATCAATCTTTCTTTTCTTTCATTTTCATTTTTCTTCCTATTTTCATATATATATATAATTTATACATATACATGTTTCGTTTTGTTTTTCTCGTGTCTATTCATCATATTCTTTTTACATATTTTACTGCTTCCACTATTTGCTCTTTTATTCACTTTGAATTCTAAGACATTTCAATCTTTGTAAACATAGAAAAACAGTAAAGAAATTCTGATGTGATTTTAGCTGAGAGAACTTAACACAAAGATCCGTAGAAGAAACGGTTTGGTAAAAACAAACTATCTGTTTTAGTGGGAGTATCTAAACTAAAGCTGATTAGAAAATGGATGTGAAGACAACAGACAAAATTACACTAACGAAGCAAAAAGTTATGAAAGGAAGAAGAAAAAATAATTAAGCGAAAATATATACGTCAATAAGACGAATAGATTAGAGTATAACAAAGGAAAATATACGTTCAGAGCAAGGTACAAATGATGATCAACATCAATTATCCTCAAGTGAGATGTAAGCCAATAATTAGAATTATCTGGGGTCTTTTGCCTGTGCCTATCCTCCAAGTAAGACCTCCACAATAAACACAAAGGTTTAAGGCTCAGATTAAATTCTGTTAAACCTCCAGTGAAATGGAAAACAATATCTAAAATTACTTGAGGTCTTTTGCTTGAATCTGTCCTTCAAGTAAGGTCTCCAAATTAAACACAAAGATTTTAGGGTTTGAGTAAATGCTAATAAGACTCCTTCATGTTTTCGAGTTCTCTGTTAATATTCTTAAACTACAAAAAACGAAAATTCGGTACGGACCCGACTATGGAAGACCAGATAAGGATTTATAAGACCAAAAAATCCATCCTTGATCGCCCTTCGGGGCCCGTGGCGCAGCAGATAGAGGCGTTGATTTTCTACGGTTCCAGGTGAGCATTGTCAGAAGATAGCGGTTTCAAATCCTACCCAAGGTTTACTTGGTCAAAAACGTGGTGCAATAGAAAACTATGGAAGGCAGTAATTACTGGGGATACGGTTATAAGACTCAGCATTCCTATCCGAGGTCGCGGTAAAATCACCTGAAGAAGGCCAGAGGTAAAATTTGGCCGAAACGTAGTGAAAGAAGAAACAACACAAAAACTACCAAGATGGGGACAAAAAGTCCGCAATAAATAAAATAAAAACAATTTAATTAATTATCAGATAAAAAAAACCGATTATGATTTCCATTTGTTTTTATAGATTGTCCCTTTCATCTCAATGGAACAAACAATAATGATAGCCATTACACAGATAAGTGGTAGAATATTTTCTCAGCCTGCAGAACATTACGAAAAATATTAAGAAGTAGTTGAATTACGAGGAATTGTTGGGGTCTCGAATGGGTTAGTCAAATTGTTGAAAAGGTAGAAGAAAAGTTGAGGAGAAAATGAGTTGTTACTTGATTCCCTCGCTGCAAGGAAACAACGAACATGTCCACGACACTAAAAAAACAACAAAGCGTAAACAAAAGGCTTTGAATAACATTATCAAAAGAATTCATGACAGGTCACGGAATTTGGCAACCAATATAGGACTTGTCATCTGTTACTAATTTTGCCAATACGTATGTAAGAGTGGCCAATAAATATGTTTCTTAGCTTTTGAGTTAGGAGTTTACATCCCTGGTTTTAAAACACTCATCACTTTCCAGCTCTGTTTTGCGTGCCAAAGAATACATCGGCTGTTTTTTCAACAGAGGAATAAGACCCCCTACAAAATAAGTGCTCTTAGAGAGAACAGTTAACTGAATCCGTTGTCAACACCCACGTTCTAGTAGGTGAGGGGAATATAGAAAACTTTTTCATGGTCGTAACTCTCAGTTTCACTCAGATCCACAGTGGTTGAACTTGTTTGTGTCTTAGCAATGGCTGAAGTTGGTATGTTCTAAATTATTCATATTCGATTGTAATACTTGATACAAATTAACAATGAGAACATTATTAATATTAAGAATAGTTGATACATATTGAACTTCGACAACATGTTTGTGGGGGATTTCAAAACAGGATGTTGCACCTGTGTTTTGGGGTAAAGAAAGAGCCATAGGGATGAGTCACGTGAACTGAGCCAGAAAGAAAAATGTGTTGACATCCAGAAAATATACAATGACCTGATTAGTCAGGTGGTCAGTAAATCGGAGTCGACAGTCAGTGAGTAGGTACATCAGCAAGAGGTCCGGCCTCCCAGGGCCTAAAACCTGTCATGTATTAAGCTCCTGTCAAAGAAGCAAGGGTCTGAGAATGTGTCTGTCGCAAGGTGATGTCAATCATAGCAGTCTTCCGTCTCTCTTTCCCATAAACACAACCATCACGACGTTTCGAATACAGGAGTTTATATTTTTTTATAAACAAGTGATACTGTCCATTCTTTCTGTGGCTACATAACTATATACTGATTTGGTGCAAAAAATCAGTTCTTGTCAGCATATTATGACTTCGAACCTGGTTGCAAATGAATTCCACTCGACGATCAAAAGGAAAAGTGGCCGATGAAAGAAAAGAAAGAAAAAAAGTGACAGAGAAAGAAGGAAAGAAGATTATATAAAAAGAATGAACAAAACACGAAAAACAAAACCACTTCGTAGGAAAGAAAAAAAACAGAAGAAAATACCAAAAGACGAAGTAGAAAGTTAGACACAAAGCGTTGAATGAAAAGGGGGAAAAAAAAGAATCGAAAAAGAAAAGGCTGGCAAGGAACCGAAAAGACCAAGTAAAGGGACACCGAAGAAAAAGGAACAAAAAGACAATGAGAAGTAACGGTCAGTATGAAAATAAAACGAGAAAGAAAGAAATTAACGAAAATGAACAGAAAAGATATGAGAGAAGACTTAAAAGCTGGTACATTGCTCATTTTAAAAATTCTTTTTTTTTTTTTGGTGGGGGTTATATTTTGTTCCTTTTACTTTTGTGTCACTTTTAAGTTTCTGGGGTGCACGCCTGATTGCATTTAACTAATTACGAAAAAATTGGAAATCTTTGATAAGGCCCGTATATTTATATGAAAATGGATAGATACTAAAATCTACTAGATTTTAGTTAATGGCTAAGGGAAAAGAAAGAAAAAGAAGGGAAAACATGCGGGTTGCCGCGTAGGACAATATGAAAAAGGGTTACTATCAGCTTAAAGAAATGACAACTGGATCATAAACAAACTTCTAGTGAACGGAGAATGAAATTTTAGCGTAAATAGATATTTTTATTAATGAAATTTTAGCGTAAATCGTAAATATGCTTGGTAACGTAGTAATTTCATATAGTAAATATTTTTTGTATTGTATTCGATTCCAGGATCTGAGATTTTTGTGAGGCTATTGTGTGGGTTGTGGGAGGTTCGTTTATATTTGGCTCATAGAATTGGTGAGTCGGATGGAATGTTTTGGCAGAGTTGTCTCCGTGAATTGTATTGGAAAGATTATGGAATTTTCTCTGAATAAGAATACGGGTAGGTTAGAAAAATTGTTGATTTTTCTCTGGATAATGAAAAAGTTGTGTTGACGTATCATTGATTAACAAAATTTACCGATGTGCCGAAAATTTAGCGTGTTGGCAGAAAGACCAACTATTGCTTTAGTTGAAGACAGAGTCTTTTGAACACATGTACAGGAAAGAGTGAATATTGAGAATTCGGATGGGAGTTAGTTTTGAATGCACGGACACTTGACCTGTATGGTAGTATGCGGAGAGTTTCCGGGTAGGGATTCGAATCAGAATTTTTTTTAAAAAGTACACTTGTTAACATTTAAAAAAGAAAAGATATATCGAACAATGGATAGTTGTGAAAAAGTAATGATGGAGGGACGACGAAGAAGGGAAAAGTTTTTACTTTTTTTAATAGCAACTTTGTAGGTGAGATGAAAATGTATTCTGCGTTGTTTTGGTCGGAATAGGAAAAGGGAATAAATGACGGCTAGATACGAGCCAAGTGTAGTGTTGTGAACATACGTGTTTAAAGGATACTTCCCTGGCCTTTGGGCTGGGCCGTCTGGCATTGGTGTCCGATGGGGTATCGAACAATGGCAGATTCGAGACCGAAAGGCCCCCAACTTAGGTTTGCCCACCTTTGGGTGGGCGAGCTGCAACCTTTGTCCCCTATGTATAGCACTAGACCTTGTCTAGTTTAAGCTATAACCCGGCATACGTGCCTGGATCCAAATTTGGATTCGTGATACTGCTTGCCTCACTAGACCCACATTGGACTTAGTGGGTCGATGTGCTGCACAGACCAGCAGGGTTCGAGTCTCGGCTCGTTCCCGACCTTCCCCACCCCTTTATCCCCAGTTTAATCGGCCTACGGGCTTTTGACCTTGTGTCAAGTCCTGTCAGGTGGGAGGCAGCGACAAATATAATACATGTTAGAGGTTGGAAAAAGAGGGGTTTGTGACCCTATGGTAGCTTTGGTTAACGGAAGGTGAAGACAGAGGGCAATTATGAAAAGAGTTGAGAGTTATTAATTTACAGGCGTGGAAGAAGACTAAAATAAAAAGAAAAGAGAAGAGAAAATGAACAACTGGACAGTGAAAAAAAGATTAAAAAAAGATACATAATTAGTAAATTAAAATAGACATTAGTTCATAGGATCAGAAGCAAAGAGAAAAAAAGAGGTAAAAGAAACGAATAGACCAATGTACAGTGATAAGAAAAATATATGAGAATTATTAAAGTAAGAAAGAGACTGTAGCATAGAAGAAAAGGTAGGAAAAGAAATGAAAACGAAAAGAAATATGACGATGGACTGTTGTAAAAAATGAGAAAATAGGCATTCAATCATATGTATAAAGAAAAAATATGTGCTATGGGCAAAGTAAAGACAAAATAAAGAAAGAAAAAAAGAAAGGCACAAGAAAGAGAATAACTACTTCATCTTAAAAGAAAACAAATAAAAAAATACAAGAAATGTACGATGAAAATAATGAGACGAAGAGAGAAGAAAAATGAAAACGAAAAGAAATGACGATGAGACAAGAGAGAAATGAAAAAAAAATAAAAGAGGGTGATATAAGAAAGAAAGAATAAAAAAAATATATAAGAAAAGATAAGAAAAACAAAATGAAAAAGAGAAAGAAAAAAGAAAAGAAAAGCGTAAGTAAAGCATAGACACGCAGGTTAAGAAATATATGTATTGAAAGGATGGTTATTATGAAGAATTTTTAGGAGTTTTGAAAGTTAAAAAGAAGTGAAAGAACAACAAATTTTTCAGGATCTGTAAAAAGAAAAAGAAAAAAAAGAGGGATAGTCGAAGGGAGAGAAAGAAGAGAAGGAAGGAAAGTAAATATTTTTGTAATAGGGTGGACATTCACCTTGACATTTTTTTAAAATTGTGAATATTTTAGTGGACATTTCTGCATTGTTCTGGGTATGTATTTTTGATTTTTTTTTCTCCCAACTGCTGAAAAATATGAAAAATTGTTTTGAATCGAGGTGTCATTTTGATTTTTCCTCATCACTTCATGAGAAAATTTTCCTCGGTCACAGACACGTGGGGATATAATTTTGATATTAATTTTGACTTTAATTTTAATATTTTAGGAAGAAGATTAATCAACGTTTTCATTGGAGTTTACATGGAAAAATGAAATATTTTTTTTTTATATTATCTCAGCTTGTTATTTTTCGTACGGGTTGAGGCGGATTTCGAGACTAATTGACAAGAATTTCGTGCAAATTATGTTAGGGATTATATTAAAGATGCAGTAATGAAGCAGATTCTTAGAAAACATACCATTCCGTGAATAACGTCCCTATTTTGGAACATTCCACATAGGGAAAAGTGTAAGACAATGATTTTTAGAAGGGATTTGGAAGCCTGGATTTTCCGGTAGAGTTGGAGCTCCGGATAGACGAAATAAAGAGAAAAATGGTACGAAGAAAGTTCCAAGGTTTTGAAATTATAAAGTTTTGGTGTACGAATTGCGGATGATTTCTCGTTTTTTTGTTTTTTTTTTTTTTTGTTTTTTGTCTCGATTGATATTTTAGATTCGTGTGTGGTCATAGAGGTGAACAAATGGCTTTCGAAAAGGCTAAGTGACTATCTTTTAATTGCCACATGGTTTGCCAATGAATTAATTAGCAACCCGAAAACTATGAGAGGGGTAAACAATGTCCCTCGCGGATTATCTGAAAAATAGGCACAGAATGATAGATAAGTAACATATATGTTTTAGTCATCAATTGGTATTGGGCTGTATATGTTAGAACATCGATCGATAAAATCACTGAAAACGGCTTCGAACTGAAAAAGAAAAGCAGCAGAAGGCTCCCCGCAAAAACACTTACTGACGCCGACTGCACCGATGGCATAGCGATACTGGCAAATACGCCCAACCAAGCCGAAACACTACTTCATAGTTTAGAACTAGCCGTCGCAGCCATTGGCCTACATTTCAATGCACACAAAACTGAATATATCTGCTTTAATCAAGCATGCCACATTTCCACACTAGACGGAACGTTTCTGAAAGTGGTAGACAAATTCCCCTACCTAGGAAGCAGTGTCTCATCAACCGAAAAAGTCATCGACACACGGCTAACGGAGGCATGGACAGCTATCGATAGGCTATCGATCATATGGAAATCAGATCTGACCGATAAAATTAAACGCAGTTTCTTCCAGGCAGTGGTCGTGTCGATACTACTGTATGGATGCACTACTTGGACGCAAACTAAACGGCTGGAGAAGAAGCTAGACACCAATTACACAAGAATGTTGCGAGCAACATTGAATAAGTCCTGGCGGCAACACCCCACAAAGCACCAACTATACGGCCACCTGCCTCCCACCACGAAAACTATCCAAATTAGACGAACCAGACACGCAGGATACTGCTGGAGAAGCAGTGACGAGCTCATAAGTGATGTACTCCGATGGATCTCCACATATGACCGAGCAAAAGCAGGACGACCAGCTCGAACATACATACAGCAGCTATGTGAGGATACGGGATGTAGCCCTGGAGACCTGCCAGAGGAGATGAACGATAGGGACAAGTGGCGAGAGAGGGTCAGGGATATCCGTGCTGGCGGCATGACATGATGATGATGATGATAAAATAAAGAGAAGACCTGCTGTATGGACATTTTAGGATGGTGGAATTATTAGAAGCAGGGATTGATTTAAGGAAAAAAATCATTAGTGGAAAAAAGCAGTACATGGCTGATATATATTTCTGTCGTGGCATATGTTGGTTATTTCGCTGTACGCATGTCAATTTATAGTGCCCTTCCTGCACCATAACAGTATCAGATAGACATTTGTAACACTACAAGTCTCAAATAGAACGTTGTAAAGTTACATGCAAAAAATATGGTCGTACTTCTACGTGCTCGAATGTTTTAATGGCTATATCTCTAGGTATTAAGTAGCAGTCATTCACTGTTGTAAATTCACAGGGGAAAAAGTTGACGAACATACGAAACTCTGTCTTAGTTCACTAACAGAAAAGTTTATTCACTACGAAAATTTTTAAGTAGTCGCCGAATGAAAGAAAGCGAGTCTGAAATTTGAATGGACCACGTTAGCTAGACAAAGAGAAAGGACTTATGATGAGAAAGAGAGGCCAGACTCAGACCTTTAATTTTCTTTCTGTACTTTGTTGTTCTTCTAACGTGCTGGTTAGCAGGTTTCGTTTTCACATGTTCGCGTCTGGTGTGAGACCACTCTTCGGAGATGACCACAGAATGGGGGCCAAAATTTTTGTCTGTCCGCACATATCCGTGGTTGGTGTTCAACTGACTGTCTTTAACTCTTCGCGTCAGGCTGCAAATTTACTTTCGAACTCGAATCCTCCCTTACTTCTACTAGGTGTTTGAGAGAGGATATCCGCTCTCAGTGTTTACGCAACTGCACAGAAGATTTGGAACCTCCAGTATTTTTTAGTCGTTTTTAATTACCGTAGTCATTCACCCGTGACTAGCTGACCTAAAACGCGACTGCTTATTCTGCTAAATATTTTTTCTACGTACTTTCCTTCTCCCAAAATTTGCCGCCCGTTCTTTTCATTATTTGGGACCAAGCATATCACATTACACTCTGATATATGATTTTGGGCCATAAATGTATTGTCTTTGAATTTTGCCTAATTCTCCTGTTACTCCAGATAGGAACCTGTTGAGTGAAAGACTGGTGAATTGGTCATAAGGAATTCAGCAAATGTATTGCTGGAATGACCATTGTCACTGGGGTTGTTGCCAGGCTTTGGAAACGAAGAAGTTGGTCCTGTGAGGTTTTTAGTTTCCGAAAGAAAGTGCAAACGGCCAAGAGTATTTTTTTTATATAAAACATTTTTCTACTGTATTTTGATGTATGCATGTGGGAATAGCCAACTACCCAAAGAAATGGTATTGATGGTTTGGTTGTTTAGGTTTTATTGCATATTAAGCCTTGTAGGTTATTTAACGCCAAATCAATTTTTATGTAAATAGTCAGTTCTATTTCTAACAATTCAGTTTAGCATTAGTACATTGTTTAATTGTCAAAACATTTTTATTTCAAGCTATTCTGTTTAGTCAAACAGTTTTAATTCAAACAATTCAGTTTAGCATTAGTACATTGTTTAATTGTGAAAACATTTTTATTTCAAGCTATTCTGTTTAGTCAAACAGTTTTAATTCAAACAATTCAGTTTAGCATTAGTACATTGTTTAATTGTCAAAACATTTTTATTTCAAGCTATTCTGTTTAGTCAAACAGTTTTAATTCAAACAATTCAGTTTAGCATTAGTACATTGTTTAATTGTGAAAACATTTTTATTTCAAGCTATTCTGTTTAGTCAAACAGTTTTAATTCAAACAATTCAGTTTAGCATAAGTACATTGTTTAATTGTCAAAACATTTTCATTTCAAGCTATTCTGCTTAGTCAAACAGTTTTAATTAAAACAATTCAGTTTAGCATAAGTATGCAGTTAGTTCAATTTAACCCAGAGGTAGGGCCCTACCAGATACTATCATTCCGGGCCAGAGTGGACTCGGGAGCAATAGCAATGAAGGGGTTCTCAACATTCTGCAAAACCCCAGAATCACTGGAACCTCACCATCAGATTATTTAGTGTAATATCCAGGACACTCAATGGGTTCGGGTGGGGTGGGGTCTTACCCCACTGCAGAGAAAATAGTCGACTGGGAAATAAATGGTATAGAAGTAGTTAGAATAAAGACTAGAACGGGCGGGTATTGCATAATGAAAAGTCGCATAAAGGATTGTTTGTATCCTGAGTGTTTTATTTTGTTATTTCTATTGAAGGTTATGTAAAGAGAGAGAGAGAGAGAGAGAGAGAGAGAGAGAGAGAGAGAGAGACTCAGAGACAGAGACAGAAGTGGGGCCCTAAGAAAATGTTCACCGGTAAACATTTGGAAAAAAATGATAAGGAGGAATGTTATATATTGGCCTTTGACAGTATGTTAGTTGGGGATTACAAAACAGCATGTTGAACTTGTGTCTTGGGGAAAACAAGGCACAGCGAATAGAGACAGAAGAAAAATGTGTGGGCGTCTGAAAAAATATTTAATAACAGGCTCGGTTAGGCGATCAGTCAATCGGAGTCAGCAGCCAGCGAGCAGTTACGACAGCCTGGGAGCCGGCGACTCCGGGCTGAGAACAAGCCATGTATCAAGTTCCCGTCAAAGAAACAATGCCCCATGAATATATCTGCCTCAACGTGGAGTCAATCATAGCAGTCCTTTGTCTTTCTTTCCCATACATATAACCATCACAATGTTTTGAATAAAGGAGTTCACATTTTTTTTATTAATAAGTGATATTGTTCCTAAGTGATATTGTTCCCTCCTTATACAGCTACATAACAGGGTTACTTGAAACTATTATTGTTTACTAAAGAGTATTGTTATTAGATACTTCAAATCATATAATTGCGTCCAAATCATTGACCTAATTTGGCATCCATGACATTATATAACTGTATGCAAAGGAATTACTATTATTAAATTTTTATATTTACTTTAATAGAGTATAAAATATTTAGTCAGTAAAGTTAGTGACCGTAGTCGAGGGTGACCCGAAGGTTCCCTTCTTATTAGGGTGTAGGGGTGGGCAACACTCTTTTCCCTGGATTGCTCTACTTTACCCTTATAATGCTGATGTTTGGTAAAGAGGCATCATGTACCATTTTTAGTATGATTTGACCCAGGATTCATCTCCGGTCTTCTCGGCCATAGGCGAACACTCTACCCACTAGACCATACGAATACTTTATACCTTTTCACTGTAAACGAATTATGTATATTAGGTGAACTTGATACTGTCCTTTTCAATGAACGTTGAATATATAAAAAGTTCTAACTGTAATCAATCATTTTCGAATAAATGAAAAGTCGACGTTAAATAACGTATAGAGTCAATATGCCGAAAATAAATAAACTTAAAAACACTAAACACAGTGCTTTTGATTCGGAATTGTGTATAATTCAACCACAATATCATGTCTGTGTTGCTTAGTATTGGCTGATGAGTGTGGAGTTTCCTATCATTGTCATTACTCCCATGTCCACTCTGAACTGGAATGGTAGTGCGTATTAGGGTTTTATCTATGGGTTAAATAGATTCTCTTAAAATGTTTGTATTCATTATAAATACAAGTTGTCACAGAACAGTAAATTATTTGTATAAGAATAGTTACTTGAAGGTTTCGCTAGATTTGGTTTTATGGATATCAACCGTTTTAGATCAGTTAATACCAACTCATTTTTATAGATATATAATAAAAATATAATTAATAATTTTAAACAAGCCTATCCTCATTTTTTCACAGTTGTTATTTATTTCTAATACAATTACACATTTAAATGTAAAAACAGTTCTATTTCAAATTATTCAGTTTAGCAAGTCAACAAAGTTAAATGGTTCCAAGTATAACTGTTTATCATTAACAATTCAATTAAACATCGCTTATTCGTTTACACAGTTAAATGGTCAAACAGTTCTATTTCAAACAATTCAGTTTAGCATAAGTACACAGTTTAAAGGTCAAACAATTCTTTTGACCCATTGATAAGACCTAATCAGCCGCTACCACTCCGGGCCTGAGCGGATCTGGGAGCGATGGCAATAAAAAAGTACTCTGCATTCCTTAAAGCTCCAGAATTACCAGAGGCTCACCATGAGATTGTTTAGTGTCATATCCAACACACTGGGTTGTGGAGTCTTACCTGTCTGCAGAGATGCATTTGGTGTATTCTACAGCCCCAGCCGACTGAGCCACTCGTCTGGGGAGTCATACTCCTCTGCAGAGATGCAGTCGTTGTATTCTGCAGCCCCAGCGAATTGGGCTAGTTACTTTAAGATATATTTGTTTACTAATGTTTATTATTAGTTACCTGAAACCATTTCAAATAAATGAGTATCATTAAAAGGAAATAATCATTTTAAACAATATAATTACTTCTATAAGGAGAAATCAAAAGGAATTAATCGTGGTTAATCACTAGAAGACGGCCAGAGGTGAAATTTGGCTGAAACGTAGTGAGAAAAACAACAACAACAAAAAAATAAAAAAGGAAAAAAAACCCACAAAGATGAGGACAGAAGTCTGCAATAAAATTAATACTCAGATTCAAAAGGAATTCAATTTTTTTCTAAAATAAAGAGAGGGCTACAATTAACAATAAAACGGAAAGTCGGGTTTTACTATTGCTCTCAACTGCCATAGCAAGATACTGTGTCATACTTCACCTTCGAACTCCAGTGTGAAATGTCACACAATATTGAGTCTAAATATGTTAACCTCACCCATTTTGGGACTAAACGACAGAAGCCCCACGATTATCTCTATACTTCCAGTTTAATAGCTTATGCCCCGAGAATTGACCCTGAATCTACTTGGTAAATGCTGTAAGATTGCGATGCCAAGCGAGATGATCATTGGAACAAAATTACAGCCTTTATTTTTTTCTTGGTCACAGCAAATAAAGCCATATTCATCAGCACTGCTAAACAGGTTACATAGATAACGCTTAGTATATTTTGTTTGTATTCTTTCTGAAGATTTCATCGAAGAACCTGTTTTTTTTTTGTTGTTTTTTTTTTTTTTTTGTCGGATAAAAAGAAAAATAGTCATCAGAAGATATAGTAATAATAATAAGAACAGAAATGAGCTATAGCTGTCTAGAAGAATTGATATATAAATCCAAATAGAACAACTAATCCAGCCCAGGATATTAATTAATCCAAAACAAATAGTAAATCTGTCAGATTGTGGATTACGATTATCCAGCAGACAACGGAAAAACGAAAAAAAGATTACATGGCTGAATGAACATCTTAACAATAGCTTGAATGAAAAAGAAAGATTTAAAGAATTGGAAATTCAAGGACGAAACAAAACCATATGAAACTTAGAGTCAGTCAGATAAACTTGGATACTGAAGAGAGTTGTTGTTACTCGATATTCTGTAAAAGTCATCAGACACTATTTGTAATAAAGCCTAATTAATAATCAAAAAGCTTCCGAGACTAAACAAAAAAAGTCAAGATGTGGTCATATCTGAGAAACCTGTGAAATTAATGAATACCGTTTAGATGTCTTGATTCCTTTGTAAATATAGAGGCAAGACAGAGTCAATTATCGGTACTTCTGATCTAGTTTTTCCTGTGAAACACATAGTCATGCAAGCTCATCACCTGTCTAAACCCCACAGACATACCTCACAGTAATTGTCTCTTGTTTCCTGCTCTGAACATTCACCGCAAGAACATGTTTAAATAAATATGATGCTAAATCATTTATTCGTACGAAAATAGCTGTTTTGCCCGTACACTGTCTTACTGAAAACTAGATAGATTAAAAGTGTTGAATGCAATAGATACTATGTGGATGAAAATAAAGTTTCTTTGACGTCTTTTTAATTGTCTTTTTTTTCATATGTACATAAAACATATTATCAATATACCAGGTATCGCAGAGTGCAAAAATATATAAACACCCGAATAAAATTAATAGATGCCGCCTTTCCAGTTGACCACAGAATAAACAGGAAAGAAAACCTTTGAAAGTGTCTTAAATCTGGACAATCAAAATTGTGTAATGAAAATAGATAATCATTGACATAATAGCAAGGCTCAGTAGAACAATTGGAAAATAAGGTAGGAATGGAAATTAGAAGGAGAACTCTAATAACATACAACAACACTTAACTGAGCGAAATAATATTAATTAAATTTTACGATTGTTTGCTAAGTTAAAAGCTATAGTATATGCCTTCACTTTTGAGTATGAATTATGAATATAGAAGGCACACTTGTTTAAAAACATTACAATAATAATCTATATAATAAAGCTTAACGTGTGTGTGTGTGTGTGTGTGTGTATCTATAGGACAAAAGTGAATAGAAAATAGATAAAACCAAAGCATGTGTTCTTTAGTGGAATTTCACGAGAAAAACAATGAAATTAATTTTCCATTTGAATTTGTGGGAGCGGGTGGTTAATGGGGCCAAATAAACCTCGTTAAAATTTCAGATAACTCCAATTTCGATGAAAATAAAAAAAAAAAAAACATAACAAGCAACTCAGTAAGGTGGATTTCAAATTTTTACCATCTTATTATAATATTTAATACCAGTGAGGTTCATAATACGTCGCAGATTCCCTTTGAAAATATAAATACATCCAGTTTATAGGGAAGATATTAACAACGAAGTATTAATAATTATTAATTTGAATATTCGGACTATTGGCTTTAACTTTATTGTTAAAATCATAACGTTTCAGCCGATATGTCCTTCGGCATTCTTCAGGTGTTTCATGTCGAAAATGGCAGTCCATACATAATCTTGAACTGAACCATTTATTTTAATCACATGGGCTGGCAGTATCAATTATATTTGCCATGACCAGGTACTCGTGTTAAGTTATTGTAAGTATTTTTGGTTAGTTTTTCTGTTGAAAATGTGTATTTTAATGTAAAATTTGACGATTAAGACAATCAGGTGTATTGAAATGTATTGTCCTGGGCGATTATATATATATATATACATACATATATATATGCACACACACACACACACACACACACACACACACACACACACACACACACACACACACACACACACACACACATATATATATATATATATATATATATATATTGTATTTTAAGATAAATAGGTTCGCAAACGATTTAAAATTTGGTGTTTAGGCTTTTAATATTTCATATACATTTGTTTCAGACTTACTGTCTTCTTCTTGAGATTTTGAATGGTTACGAGTCAATTTCTGTTTTATAGTAACGATTGTTTTGATAGGATATGATATTTTTTTAATTCCTAGATTTTATCTCTGAATATTCCATTGGAGTTAATTGTCCGTGTACAACCCCTGGTCTCTGCAGATGATCTTCTATGCATAAGTATCTATTTGTATGTATGTGTGTGTGTGTGTGTGTGTGTGTGTGTGAGTGTTTATATATATATATATATATATATATATATATATATATATATATATATATATATATACTAGATGTCGCTGATTTTCAGGAAGTCTGGATCTTTATTTGGGTGTATATACCGATTTGATTATTGGCAACTTGGAAAATGCCGAATCGCATATTTCAAGAGTTAACTGATTTGATTATAATAAACTAGGAAAAGCACTAAATTACCTACGTCAAGCGTTAACTGATTTGATAAATTACTATATTTCAGAGTTATCATTAAACATTTTTCATTTTTAATAACTTAACGAATTTTTAAAAAAACATTTATATCTTTATACAGCCATGTCACTGATATAATGATTTTCAGGATCATACTTATTTGTTAAATATCATGTATATTTTTAATGAAGATATTACGTTACAATGATATTAATGGCTTTCGATGCTTTCAACATCGAATGCATAATAATTGATTTTATGGTAGTTTTTTTAGGCTTAATCTAAAAATTATACTCAGATCACATTTTCAAGACCCACGTCCTTACTTGAAATATATAGAACAGTATTATAACTCTATTTATTTTCTTGTTGAATTAAACAAATAATGATTAATTTAAGGCTGATCTATTCGCAAAAAGATTAAATTATGTTAAAGTAAACTGAAAAATACACTTAAAAACTATTCATGAATGAAACGTCTTTTCAGAGATTTACTCCTGTGCTCCACATCCACTGTATCCCGTTTTTAGCACCAGTAGTTGTCAGCAAGAAAGTTTACATCCCACCAGCCTTTGTAGCCCTTTTCCATTATATGAATATGAGTTGATTGGCCAAAGGGTTTGGATTAGGGTTACTAAGTTGAAGTTTTAAGGGAGTTCAGGAAGGTATTCAGTCGGAAAAGATCAACACTCTTCAAATCGGGTCAGAGGCATTTACACCAGGACAATACACCAGTCAAAAACTCCATTCTTGTCACAGAGTATTTGACCAAGATAGGTATCAAGACAGTCCCCCACCCTTCCTATAGTTGAGGCCAGTGACTTTTGGTTATTCCCTAAGCTCAGAGGGTGTTGTTATGAGACAATTGAGAAGATGGAAGAGGCTGTGACGAAGGTCATTGACACGCTCACACGAGAGGACTTCCATGGGGCCTTCCAAAAGTTGTTGGAACGGTACAAAAATTGCTTTGCATGCGGAGCAGATTATTTGAAGGGGACATGAGTTTCATGTGTGTACTATCAATAAAAGTGCCCATACAAAAAAAGTCTGGAAACTTATCGTATGGACTTCGTATATATCTTTTTGAGACGTGAACCCAGCAGCTGAACAGTCTCCTTTGAAAGATTCAGATCTCGTATCAGGTCGTTGAGTTCTTGAATCAATAATACTAGCTGGTCGTAGTCTTCTGGCTTGTATGGATCATCTCCAGCAACAACATTCATATCATTATGTTCGGAATCAGAGCTATATTCCATGTTACTATCTGGCTTAGGAACAGGAGGGATTACGCTAATGAAAGAAGGAACCTCGGCGTATTGGAAATAGTGCTTGTTACTGTGATTTATTCTTTTTAGATTTATAATACTGAAATAGCAGTGCGTAGTGTGGTCTTTTCCTTCCCTCCAGACCATTAGAATGTCAAAAATCGTACTCTTCTTTTTACCTTTCCTACAATTCCTAAAATACGCAACACATGTTTTACATAAATTTGGGGAGAGAATGACTTATTCTGGTCCACTTGTTCGATTCCAAAGTAATCGCGATATGCCTTCTTCACAAAACTGATTTTTACTTAAAGGTTACGAAGAACCACATTACTGCAGTTATAACAGAATCTGCCCGGATTATTCTTACTCTCACGATCCATTCTTACAGGAATAAAAATATAAAGCTGAAAATAAATCAGCACTCAGCTCGTCGCTAACACTTAACACCGTACATTATCTTAAACTGGCATATCAACCTTTTGTAGTTTATTTAACGCCAAATCCATCTTTATGCAAACAATCCTATTTAAAAAAATCCAGTTAATCATGAGTACACAGTTTGATTATCAAAAACATTTCTATTTCAAGCTATTCAGTTGAAGCTATTATAGTTGCTGTCTATGTGATATCTGTTTCAATTTATAAACCAAAATATTTAGATAAGGATAAGAAGTTTGTATGCCCCCATGATTACATGTGGTTTAAAGAACGCACCTCTTTTAAACAAAAACAAGCTTTCCATTCTTTTCAGTTAAAATAATGGATATTGATCTAAGATGTACCTGATTGTTAACAATATTTCTATTAGGATAAACGAGTATTGAATTCAAAAGAATAAAAGACTAAATTATTATTTTTTGGTCGAAGCCTGGCAATACATTCTTCCTTATATTCTACTTAAAAACTTTCTATAATATCGAAGCAAAAACTTCCGAACCCAGTCAACGACGGGTGTATCACCAAATCTCGGCCAGAAGATGAGACCTTATAATAATCAACAAAGAAAGAGAATTTGCAAAATTGTCGACATTGCTGTTCCGGCAGACCATAGAATAAAACTGAAAGAATATGAAAAGAAGGATGAATACCTCGACCTTGCTAGAGAATTGAAAAAAAAATGTAGTATTGTAATTGGTGCTCTTGGTACAGTAACTAAATAATTACTAAAGGGATTGGAGGACTTGGAAGTTGGCGGACGAGTGGAGACCATCCAAAGGACAACATTATTGAAAACGACTAGAATACTGAGAATAGTCCTGGATACTTGAGGAGACTTGCTGTCACTCAGACTTCAGTGAAAAGCCATCAGCTGACACAGATGTGAAAAGCTCCAATGGGGATAATAATAATAATAATAATAATAATAATGATAATAAAAATAATAATAATAATAATGAACAACGCCTTAAGGAGCAATTATGTTAAATCAAAAATAGATTATATGCAGCAGAAGAGCAAGTGTCGTTTCTATCATAATAGAGACGAAAGTATTAATCAAATTAGAGGGGGAGGCATAAAATTGTCATAAAAGGGGTCTAAGACTTGATGTGACTTGATGGGAAGGTATTTTACTGGGAATTGTGCAATAAATTGAAATTTGACCATACTACCGAATGGTATATGCACAAACCAGAATCCGACCGAGAGAATAAGTCATGTGAAAATATCTGTAATATTCAGATACAAACAGATCACTTAATCTCGTCCAGAAGACCAGACCTAAGGATAATTCCCCACCCCCACCAAAAATAAGGAAAAAAGAGATCCTACCTTATAGCGTTTGTTGTCGTCCCTGCGTATCGCAAAGTGAAAATTAAAGAAAGCGAAAAAAATATTCAAATATTTTAATCTTGCCAGAGAACTAAGAAAGCTGTGGAACAGGAGAGAGACGGTGATACTATTGTATTTGGTAGGTTTGGAACGGTTCCCAAAGTCTTGGAAAGGCGGCTAAAAGAATAATAAACTGGAGGACGAATCATCAAGATTATTCAAATTACGGCATTATTTAGATGAACCAGAAGACTGAGGAGAGTCCAAGAGACCTGAAGTAACTTGATATCTCTCAGAATCCAATGAAATCACACCAGTAACATTTGGTGGGGAAAACTCGCAAAATAATGATTATAAAAAGTTTTATTTTATTAAAAGTTATATGCAAAATTAACAATGATTTAGAAGATCAAATAAGCACAGGGAATGATTTTAGTGATGACATGGAAGTGCACTTTGGTCTGGATATATGTGCGAAAGTCAAATTTGGAAAGGCTCTCTCGTAAAATCTAAAACATAACCCTTGATATAATCGCGGAAATTACAGAATTTGGACACAAAAAACTATAAATATTTAGGAATTAATATAATCAGATGGCACCAGTCATACAATGCATCAAGAGAAAATAAAACAATAATGCTATAAAAGAATGAGTAATATTCAAAACAGAATTTAATGCAAAAATTTATAAAAATTAACACCTCGACGATACCAGTATGGATATACTGTTTTAATAAGATTAACTGGATGTTAGATGAATTAAAAAATACGGATACCAAGGTTAAGAAAATTCATCATCTGGCCCAGAATGCATCATTCAAGAGCAGATATAGAAGTCTCTACATTAAGAGAGAAAATAGTGGAGGAGGCTTTATCCAAATAGAATTTACCATCAACACAACTACTGTAGGATTGCTGAAATACTTTGACACTATAATAAATTGGATGGTACAGTTGGTGAATACACATGAGAGGCAAAGGAAAAATATGCAATCAATAAAGAAAACAATAAATTTGCAAAAAACGTCAACCTCACCCCAAAAGAAATAAAGATATAGATATCAAGCACTAAAAGAAATAAAAAATAAAAAAGCAAAGCAAACATCCAAAGCACAAGGACTAAATCATTTGAAAAATACTGGAAAAATACTTGAATGATAAACACAAAAAAATATAAATGCCGATATATATATATATATATATATATATATATATATAATAAGAACTAATCTAAGACTGAAAATTACTGAAGACGGAGATAGGAGTAAATAATAGCTGCACAAAACCACAGCCAAACAAGTAGAACGTATTAGGAAAAAAATACGGAAAAGAATCGAATTCAATATAAAGACAGTGAAAATAATAAGGTGAATCAATTCGCCATTTAGTGTCCGGTTGCCCAATCCTAACACGGATAGAATATAAAGTTATAAAGATTGAATATATATTGGGTATTATAGTAAGTAAGTAAAGTTAGCGACCATAGTCGAGGGTGACCCGAAGGCTCCCTTTTCGATTGCTACTACACCAAGGTGTAGGGGAGGGCGCTACTCCATTCCCTGGATTGCTCCACTTTACCCTTGAACCGTACCTTATAATGCTGAGTGTTAAGCAAGGTGGTATCAAGTTACATTTTTAAAGTCTTTGGTATGACTCGACCTGGGATTGAACCCAGGTCTCCCGGGCCATTGGCGAACACTCTAACCGCTGGGCCAATGTCCCGGTTATTCATTGCAAAATATGCAAATAACATAAAAAACTGAAAACTGAAAAATTTTATAAATACCAATCAGAAGTAATTTGCTAAAACAAAAGTTACATCACTTTTGTAATAGATTCTCCCCTGATGATGGCCCAAAGTCGGGCAGAAAGTACTAGGGATACATACAACTATGGATAATACATAAATCAATTCCTCCTGAATACAATAAAAGTAATACGGGAATTCGAACGGATCCAGAAGAAAATATGTAGGCATAAAATGTCTATTATGTTTAATGAAATTTGCATTAACGAAGAAATACTGCCTAAATATATATATATATATATATATATATATATATATATATATATATATATATATATATATATATATATATATATATATATCTTCATCAAGTCATGCTGATAGTGTGGAATTACATGACTCTCTTTCGTCATCCTTCCTTATCATCCATTGTTCGTTGCAGGTTCAAATACCTACATCGAGAGTCCGCACAAAACTGATATAATTACATCTTTGTATGTCGGCCAACACTGGTTTGTTTATATATTGGAGTCCATTGGAGAACGAGGGGAGACCAGTGATGCAATGGCTAAAATACTGGCCTCGAAGTGAGTTAGTTTGAATTTCAGTGGCTCTGTTACTTTTACTTTCAGACTAAAACCTTTTTAAAGGTTATGAATCACAAAATTCTGCTTTCAAGATTACTGTCTTTCTACAAGAGTGGCTTTGGCATTGAATCACGCAAACAGATTTTATACCATTAAACAAAGAAACAAAAAACAAAAAAGAATAAGCAAAGAAAATGTCTCTTATGAGTTTGTATTTGCATCTTCAGTTGTGACCCGCAAGTCTTTTTCCTACTTGGATGATATATATATATATATATATATATATATATATATATATATATATATATATATATGCTTGTGTGTGGTAGTGTCAAAGGTTTTCATCTGAAAATAAGTAACACAATTTTGAATGTTCATACTTAATCTCTTCATTAGAAATGAAGAACTATTATGCTTTATAGGAAATGTATATAAAGAAACGAAAAATAGATTATGAAAAATAAGATTGCGACAGACCGATCAGCTGAAAAAGTTTGAAATTAAAACTGAATATCAAATATCAAATTTCTGTAGCACCTCCTAGAAGTAATACTACCAAAAACATTATAAATCATAATCAATGAGGAAACAAGAGTCAGAATTTTGTTTGTAAATATTGAAATTTATGTGAATACCAAGTTCAGATTTTAGGTAATTTATTTTGTAAAAAAAGTGATTATTATATGTTTAAGTATTATTATAAAATATTTTCACTGTAAACACCTGATTAGAAGCATTGAAAACAAAGTGAAAAAATTTATTGATTCGGGGAACTAAATTACGCAGACAGATTGGGATAAAGAAATAAAACAAGAGTTAATTGCTAATTATTTCCATTAAAAAATTCAATATATAAAAATCAACATCTGTGTAGACAAAACAACAGAATTATGGAAAATAAATTCTAAAAGTCTGAAATCGAAAGTAAGTGATTAAAACAAAATATGAGTAGTTAATTTCATTCCTGAAATATGCAAATACCAGTCAAGACTGCATCGACTAGCATCAGAATATTACTAAGTTTCTCAATATATATATATATATATATATATATATATATATATATATATATATATAATATGTGTGTGTGTGTGTGTGTGTGTGTGTGTGTGTGTGTGTGTGTGTGTGTGTGTGTGTGTGTGTGTCTTTAACTGTAAACAAGTAAAAATGGCAAAGCAGTGAAAGTTTCCTGTAGGGAAACACATGTAAGTTGATATCAATAAGAGATTAAATCAATTCACAGTAAAATTTGAAACTAAATGATTGTTTTGTAGCCTGTAATTACGCTCTTGGCTTAGGGGTTATCATCTTTGTAAGTAAAATCTGTTATACTTGTTCGAACCCTGAACAAGTCTGTTAACATTTCTTGTAGCGCTACTATTGTAGAGAAAAGTTTGATCCAATTATTTTCTCTTAATCTTGGGGTAAAATAGTTAGCCGGGATGGGTTCTTTAAATTTGGTTTGTTAAACGGTCATGGAAAAAAGAAATCTCTTAACTTAAACCAACTGTAAACCAGGCAAAGAATGGGCTACGCCATAACGTTTTTGCCTGAGATACACTAACCGATTAGTACCCCCATAAATAAACGCACTCCACGCTATTCTGGATCATATTTGTTTTTTTATATACTACGATAACAGTAAAAGTCTAAGTAGGAGATTTTACTTCATTCTCTCTCTCTCTCTATATATATATATATATACCAATATTGGTCGCTGTTTTCACGAAAGCACAAGGTTTTCAATAGACGGCTACTATTTATATAAAACATATAATAAAGGAACACACATGTGAAATTTTCTTTGGAAAATCTTGGAAATATACTGAGAATATTTTAAAATTTGAAATAAAGAGCAAAATCATTCAGATAAAGCGATATTTCTATGAAATGATATGTCTATGGTTTACTCATCTTAATGAATTTAAATAAGGGATCAAGTTCAAACACCCCATCATAAGTAAGTGGTAAATCTTACATTTCATTTTTATAACGGACTCTAAAAAAAGAAAAAAAATAGACAGTTGAAAAAAATGAACTTTTTACCAAATATCAGCTTTGTTATTTAAAACCAATTTTCTTAAAAGGATACTATTTTTTAAATAAATTATGAATATTTTTGTCACTCTCATGATTTACCGATGAATGTTCTTTAGTAGAAAATGTTGAATTTTTATCTCTTTTGATAAAATATAATGATCGATTTTGTATGAAGGATTACCACTTGATATTTAGTATGGATGATTATGAATTGTCATGAAAATGAGAACTGGTCAAGAAATATTCTTGTTCTGTGTTACATCTTCTCTTATATTAACACATTTCGGATCGTTTTAATAGTTTGATATCATTACCGTAATTTTTTGTAGTCACATATTTGATTTTATGCTTAATATACAATTCATTTCATGAGTTATGAAGCACATTATGGAAAGTTTTATCGCTGTGGGAAATGGAATTGGTGAAACCGTGTTCAAATAACGGAAGAGGCTAACTGCTGGTCAATTGAATTTAAGGAAGGCATAAATCTATGTTGTTGATACGATGTGCATACGATAGGTTTCCAGACATTTTTCGTACGGACATTTAAGATTGTCGCAAACTTCTGAAAATTAAGTATGTTAATGCTATATATCTTATAAGATGACCGACCAATTTTTATGATTTCAGGTTTAAATGAACTTCTACAGCAGCAATTGGAATACACCCTACTAGAGCCTGATTGTCACAGCTGGTGAATTTCAAAAATGGAATCTGACACTTTAGAAGAACGATAAGCAATAGAATTATGTTTTAAAATTGGAAAAAATGCCACAGAAACGTATGAAATGCTTCAGTCTGCTTTTCGACCATCTTGCATGAATCGAGCATCAGATTTTGAGTGGCATAAGAGATTCAAGGAAGGCAGGGAGTCGGGGAGGGATCAGGAGAGCTCTGGGAGGAGTAAGGAAGTCAATACACCAGAGTTGATTGGCCGAATGGTTAGGTTTAGGGTTATTATGTTGAGGTTTTAAGGGAGTTCAGGAAGAGATTCCGTTGGAAGAGACCAGCACTCTTCAAATCGGGTCAGTGGCATTTCCACCCGGACAATACACCAGTTCTCAACTCCATCCTTGTCATAGACTATTTGAGCATGATGGGTATCAAGACAGGTCCTCCCCCTCCCTACATTCCAGACCTTGCTCCCTGTGACTTTTGGTTATTCCCTAAGCTCAGAGGCTGTCGTTATGAGACAATTGGGGAGATGAAAGAGGCTGTGACGAAGGTCATTGACACGCTCACACGAGAGGACTTCCATGGAGCCTTTCAGAAGTTGTTTGAACGGTACAACAATTGCATTGCATCCGGAGCTGATTACTTCGAAGGGGACTAGAGTTTAATGTGTGTACTCTCAATAAAAGTGCCCATACGAAAAAAGTCTGGAAACTTATCGTAAATATTTAGACAACCTTTACTTTTTTACGATTTTATTTATTCGTGTTTAAAATTGAATCGTTTCCTTTTAAAGTACGCACGTACAATCATATTTTTACCTCTGTGTTTATGTGCTAAGTGATTTATCGTGAGTTTGATTTTAACCGCATTTCAATCCGTCCATGTTTATATTATGCCAAATGGTTAAGGAATGATATTCACTTTGAGCACATAGTATTTATATTGTTTGTGTCATCGTTTCTTAAGCTCTTTAATTTTCATAGTAAACTTTCTTGTTGAATACAAATAATTTTTAAACAAATGTGTTTGTCACATAGATAAGAACCTAACAGACACTACTACTCCGATTCATATTAGACCAGGGAATAATAGCAATGATAGGGTACTCCACAACCCTTAGGTCTCCAGAAATGGAACTTCACCATAGGATGAAGCTTACTATCAAGACTAGGACACACTAATTTGAGTAGGTCTTATCCCTTTTTAGAAGATACAGTCAGTGTATTCTCAGCCCGACAGATAGAGCGTGTTGGGTGTGTGTATATAAGTGTGTGTGTGTGTGTGTGTGTGTGTGTGTGTGTGTGTGTGTGTGTGTGTGTGTGTGTGTGTGAGAGAGAGAGAGAGAGAGAGAGAGAGATAGAGAGAGAGAGGGAGAGTTGCAGTAGTTAGTGTGCCGCTGAAAATTTCCGCAGTTAGGGTTAGGGTTAGGGTTAAACTTTAAAGATGAAAATTTGATTTTTTGCCACTCACTGTTTTCGTAGAAATTGTTTGAAGATAATCAAGATTTACCTCAATAAATATCTTCAAAAAAAACATATAACAGGATTAATCCGGGAAACCTCGACGACTGAAGCATCAAATTGAGAATTATATGTAGAAGCCAGCCAATTACAGACTCCTTGTTGATGACTGATGCTAAGAAAAACAGAAGGAAAATACGCTGGTTTATTTGCATTTATACTCTATGTTTTAGTTAGCCTCATTCGATTCATTGGGTAAGCTCTAAAACTCCAGAAACGTCAAAACTGTTCACACCCCTTAATGCATCCCGCATAAAACCTATTAATATAATGTCACATTTATACATGAATTATACTGGAGCATTTATTTTATGTGTTATAACAAAGAAACAAAGATGAAAGTACTCTTTTCTGCAACATCGAGGTACCGGAATATTTTTTTTCAGTTTTTAATGTAGGTAATTTGGTTATATTGTTCAACTAGTTATTTATCCATCATCACCATCATGTCGTGCTACTAGCACGGATATCCCGGACCCTCTCTCGCCACTTTTCCCTATCATTCATCGCCTCTGGCAGGTCTTCAGGGCAACATCCCGTATCCTCACATAGCTGCTGAATGTATGTTCATGCTGGTTGTCCTGCTTTTGCCCGGCCATATGTGGGGGTCCATAGGAGTACATCACTTATGAGCTGGTCCCAGCTTCTCTAGCAGTGTCTCGCATGTCTGGTTCGTCTAGCTTGGATAGTTTTCGTGATGGCAGGCAGGTGGCCATATAGTTGGTGTCTTGTGGGGTGTTGCCGCCAGGACTTGTGCAAGATTGCTCACAGCATTCTTGTGTAATTGCCGTCTAGTTTCTTCTCCAGCCGTTTTGTTAGAGTCCATGTAGTGCATCCATACAGCAGTATCTTTACGACAGCTGCTCGGAAGAAACTGCGTTTCATTTCATCGGTTAGGTCTGATTTCCATATGATCGATAGCGTATGATAGCTGTCCATGCCTTCGTTAGCTGCGTGTCGATGTCCTTTTCGGTTGATGAGACGCTGCTTCCTAGGTAAGTGAATTTGTCTACTAGTTTAAGAGGGGTTCTGTGTCCTTTTTTTTATCACACACATAAAAATAGACATAGGTATGGATAAATGCAGAGTAACAATCATCTCCTGCTACAGCCCTACCAATGCATTTATTCTTACTTATGTCTATTTCTATGTGTATGATAAAAAAAGGACTCTAATTATTTTCAAAGGAAACTGTGACATTCTATATCAAAAACTTGGGCACCTCACTTGTTTTAATAGTTAGAAAGCTGAATAAGCTGACTACCGTTAGTGAGTTCCATTGTTAATAGGTGCCCCGCAATTTAGCCTTGCCCGTAGTGTAATGATTACCGTCGTAGGAAATGGACAGGGCGACACGAGTTCAAATCCTGGCCGACACTAATTGCATTTCACATAGCACTAATACCCTTGGGAAAGGTGTGAATCCAATTATTCTCCTCCAGCTATGAGTAAATAGTAGGGCAGACTAGGTTCTTCAGTCTTGGTGAGGCAACTAGTCTAGGAGATGGAAAACTCCGATTTCAAACCAGATAAATTTCGCTAAAAAATTGACCTTGTGTCACATCCTGCCCGAGCGGAGGGGTTGGTAAATATGATTATATATCGAGATTTCTTTCTTCTGTTGTCTAACAAAATACCAAAGCTTTGTCTAAAATAATAGAAAGTCTTACTTTTATATATTAGAGTTGGGACCGGATTATTAATACATTGATTGAAATATTTTATATCGCCTCGAACTTTCAGAATTTTGGAGACTGCAATATTGATAATATTTATTGCGTTTTGAATCGTATGTATGAAGATTATATCTCCTAAGAGGTATATTTTCTAATAGAAAGGAATAGAAAATATTTTTATCCAAAAAAAAAAAAAAAAAGAAATACAAACTTGGAGAAATGTACAAAGAAATCTACACAGACAATTTTTTGCAGAAGACAGTAAACACGTCAAGTTAAAGAGAGTTATTGTCCCTTAAAGATTTATAATGCTAACAAATTTTCACGCCAGAAATATCGTTCAATGAAAAACCATATACGAAAAAGTAAATGTATAAATAAATGGAATTAATAAAAAAAAATAGTTGCAGCAAATATTTTTTTTATTTTCTCATCATTATTTATGTAACAATGTTACAGTTAAATCGCAAAACTAGAGTATCTAGCATACAATGGAATAACTAAAAAATATCGGTTTATGAAATAACGTGAATACATTTCCTTTCTTTCTTTTTTTTCTTACTTTCTTTTCTATAGTAACACGTTTTTTGTGAAAAGGAATAAAAGAAAAACAAACGTGTTAAAAATTTTGTGAAAAGAGCATATTTTCCTTAATTTCTCAGTTTTTAAAAGTCCTTAAAGCCATCCTTCCATTCCTAACCAATCCCTTTTTGCTTTTGGAAAGTAAACAAATCGTATTAATTCTATGGCTAATCATATAAATAAGGTAAATATTGTCTATTGCATATCATTAACATAAAGATAATTAAGTTCGAATATTAACAGAATTACCGGGCCATTGACCTAATGAGTAGAGTGTTCGCCAATGGTCCTGGGTTCAATCCCAGGTGGAGTCATACTAAAAACTCAAAAATAGAACTTGATGCCGCCTTTCTGAACACTCAGAATTATAAGGTAAGGATCAAGGGTAAAGTGAAGCAATCCAGGAAATGGAGTAGCGACCTTCCCTATACCTTGGTGTAGTAGCTATTGAAAAGGGGGCCTTCGGGTCACCCTCGACTACGGTCTCCAACTTTACTTACGTTTTTTTTATCAACAGAATGAAAAAAATTCACATCAAAATTGTTATGAGAAAATTCTTTATGAAAAGTTATTTTATTGGAATATTCTTCTTCATTCACTTAATCAACGAATTCTTTTAACATTTAATCAACCGATTCTTTTAACATGTTTTAAACCAAATTCGGTTCATTATTATGTTCAAAGACACTTTTCGTATTTCAACATTTTTTTTATTCGTAATAATAATTTGATCATTTATAATATTATAAATGATATTTTTGGAGTCTTCAGGAAAATGGAGCGTCGAAGAGGTTTGTTTAGATTAGTCTCCCATTTCAAGTCCATGATCGACCACTACTTAATGGCTTTTATTGCAGGAACTATTGTCTTAAATTCAAGAAAGATAATAAGATTTTTCTTTTTGATATTTCAAAATAAAAACAAACGCCATATCACGTGATCGTTTATACTGTGACGCTCATAGTTTTAAACGATATCTAGTTCAGTTTAATCTGAAAGAGGTGGCACACTGACAACTGGTACTGGGACATTCATGCCTATAAGGCTTGAATTGTTCAACAAGAAGAGCCATACTTTAAACTACGAAACCAAAGTGACCAAATTATAACAATAACATGCATCCGTGAATGAAGCTTCTGTAGATTGTAATGTCATCAATTTGTTGTCAATTCTTATCGGCCAACTTGTGTTTGAAGGGTAGATACACTTATATTAGACAAAATGATCTGTTTTAGATAATTTTGAACTACATTTTAAATTGTCGCTTGGGAACATTAAGATTGGTATTGAGTAAAAAAAAATATTCATTTGTTGAAAATGATGGAAACGATACATTTTGAACTATCATCATCATCATGTCGTGCTGGTAGCACGGATATCCTTGACCCTCTCTCGCCAATTTTCCCTATCTTTCATCGCCTCAGGCAGGTCTTCTGGACAACATCCTGTATCCTCACATAGTCGCTGAATGTATGTTCATGCTGGTCGTCCTGCTTTTGCACGGCCATGTGTGGGGGTCCATAGGAGTACATCACTTTTGAGCTCGTCCCTGCTTCTCCAGCAGTGTCCTGCATGTCTGGTTCGTCTAACTTGAATAGTTTTCGTGATAGGAGGCAGGTGGCCGTACAGTTGGTGTCTTGTGGGGTGTTGCCGCCAGGACTTGTTCAAGATTGCTGGCAGCATTCTTGTGTAATTGCCATCTAGCTTCTTCTCCAGCCGTTTTGTTAGAGTCCATGTAGTGCATCCATATAGCAGTATCGATGCGACCGCTGCCTGAAAGAAACTGCGTTTCTTTTTATCGGTTAGGTCTGATTTCCATATAATCTATAGACTATTGATAGCTGTCCATGCTTTCGTTAACCTCGTGTCGATGTCCTTTTCGGTTGATGCAACGCTGCTTCCTAGGTAAGTGAATTTGTCTACTAGTTTAAGAGGGGTTCCGTCTAGAGTGGAGATGTCCCCCGTTTGATTATAGCACATATATTCCGTTTTGTGTGTATTGACTTAGAGGCCTATACCTGCGGCTGCTCGTTCCAAACTATGCAGTAGTGTTTCGGCTTGGTTTGGTGTATTTGCCAGTATCGCTATGTCATCGGCGTAGTCGGCGTCGGTAATTGTTTTTGCGGGGTACCTTCTGCTTCTCTTTCTTTGTCAGCTCGAAGCCGTTCTATCTGATTTTGTCAATCGATGTTCTAAGTACGTAGTCTAGACAAATGATAAAGAGGTACGGAGCTAGCGTGTCCCTTTGTAGTACTCCTGCTACAATGTCGAAGTATTCGGTGTCTCCATCTGGTGATCGTACTTTTACTTTGGTGTTTCTATAGAGAATCGTTATTGCTGCTACGGTTTCTTTAGGTATGCCGAATGCTAGTAGGATTTGTTCCATCTTTCCTCTGTGAATGGAATCGGACCTTTTGAACTATAAATGATTAAATATTATAACTTTTCAGTTGAATTTGACGTAAGATAATCCAACATGTTTTGACATAACATGAAAGAAAGAGAAAGAAAAACATTGTGTTGAAAATGCTTATATTTCAAATATCTACTTAAAACTACAATTATTTGCATATTATTTACTCCTTTGAGAGTTTTGCACACCAGCGTTAACTGATGGTTACTCACTGGAGTTTAAGTAACAATAAGTCTCCTCAAGTTTAGCAGATTCTTTTCTATATTTTAGCCTATCATACTAATGTGGTCTGTACAGTATCTACTTGTCCTCTTATTTCTATGTATTCCAGTCTTTTTATCAATCCTTTGGGGATAGTCCCAAGTGACACAACCACAATTGGTCTAACCGCACCAATTGTCCCATGTTTTTTTAGTACACCATCAAGGTGTACGTACTTATCTTTATTTTCGCTCTATTATTATTATTATTATTATTACTCATTAGAATTTTTCACATCAGCGTAAGCTGATGGTCTTTCACTGGGGATTGAGTGACAACAAGTCCCCTCAAATCTTCAGGACTCTTCTCAGTATTCTGGCCGTTTTCAATAATGCTGTTGTTTGGATGGTCGCTAACTTCCAAATCTTCCAGGCCCTTTAATAGTCCTTTAGTTACCGTGCCAAAAGCACCAATCACAATTAGTATAATTGTCACCTTCATATTCCATAGTTTTTCAATTCTCTAGCAAGGTCGAGGTACTTATCTCTCTTTTCACATTCTTTTGGTTTTATTCTGTGGTCAGCCGAGACCCGTTTGTATGTCAAAGTCCCAAAGGAGTTTGTGCGAGTCATTTTCTTGGACAGGAGCTGGGTTGTGCATATACCATTTGTTGGCATGGAAAAATTTACATTTCTTGCACATTTCCCAGTGGATCACCTTGCCCACCTAGTTGTGTCTAGCCTTGTAATCCTTCTGTGCCAATTTGCTGCATTTGCTTATTATGTGATTGATGGTTTCATCTCCGTCACCGCATAGTTTATATTTGATATTTTGTTCTCGCTTGGATATGATTGGTTTTTATGGCGCTGTTTTGTGCTGCCATTAGGAGAGATTCTGTTTCTCTTTTAAGTTAAAAGTTTCCTTTTCTTAGCCACGTCTAGGTTTTGTCGTGTGAGATGTTGTTTATTAGTCGTTTGAAACGCCCATGGAGTTTTTTCCTTCCCATTCTTGTTTCCTAGTTTTTGTCATTCTGTTATGTATTGTATTGTCAGTTTTGTTTCTGATGGCTGTAAGCAGTCCTCTTCCGTGCTTTTCTATGTAGTCTTCGAGTTGTTCTTTGGATGTGTCAACGCTGTCTTCGATGCTGGCAAGTCCTCTTCCTCCCTCTTTTCTTGGTACATATAGTCTGTCCACGTCGTCTATGGGATGTAATGCCTTGTGCATGGTCATTAATTTTCTAGTTCTTTGGTCCATTTGTCTAAGTTCATCTCTGGTCCACTTGATAAAGGGTCCTGAGTATCTAACGAGGGGTACAGCCCGAGTATTTGTTCCTTTGATAAGGTTTCTGCTATTGAGTTTTTTCTCGGGAAGTTTTCTAGTTCTCTTGAGATATTCTTTTTGAATTTTGTTTTTCATTTCGACTTGTTTGGTGTCAGCCTCCAAGATTCCTAAGTATTTGTAGGTCTCTTTTTCTGTGAGCGTTCTGATCTTGTCTTAATTTGGTAATTCTATTTCGTCAGTTTGATGTCGTTTGCCACTTTTCATGACGAGCAGAGCGCATTTTTCAATGACAAATTTCATCCCTATGTCCTGACTGTATATTCTAACTGTTTGTATCTGGCCGTGCATTTTGTGAGTATGTGGTTTAGTGTCATCGTGGCACTTATAAATAGTATATCATATAGTGCATCTACTTTTGAAAGTAGTTCATATACTTTTGAAAATGCCTCTTTGGATATTTCTTTCAGTCAAGCTTTTTCCTCCAACTGTTAATTCAACTCTACAGTTTTTCATGTTTTTTTCTATGAAGTTCATGATTTCGTGTAATATTTTGTACATTTTGAGACAGTTTATTATCCAGATTTACGGAACCATATCACATGCCTTTTTTTGTCTATCCATGACCATAGCTAGATTTTTCCGTCTGTTCTTGCTTTCATTTAAGATGTGATGATCTCTGTAGAGTAACTCTACTGTGCCTCTGGATCCTTTGAAGCATCGTTTCTTTTCGTCCAGAAACAATCCGCTGCTTATTAGCAAGTGGTGTACCTCTTCCCTTATTTGTGCCGTTAATATTTTCCGCATCATCAGTAAACAAATTATGGGTCTATAATTGTTTGGAATAGTTCCTTTACTTGGGTCCTTTTGGATCAATGTGATTTTTCCTTTGGTCTTCCAGTCATGTACTTGTGCATCTTGTAGGCATCTGTTCATTTCTAGTGCTAGTCTGTCGTGAATGGAAGTGAATTTCTTGAACCAGAATCCATGTATTCCATCATGTCCTGGCGTTTTCCAGTTTGATATCTTTTTAGTGTCTTTTTGAGTAATTCGATGTGTATTTCCGCTTTGAGGCCTTCCTCGAGTCCTAGTTCACTTGTTTTAAGGTGTATCCATTCAGCCTTTTTGTTTGGCTTTTTCGGTTACCATATTTTTGGCCAAAATCTTTCGGTTTCTCTGGCGTCTGGTTGTTGGTATGTTTTTGTGTCATGCCCTCCCAATTTTTGATAAAATTTTCTTTCGTTAGTTTGGAACGTCCTGTTTTGTCTGTATTGTTTCATCCTTTGTCGATATCTCTTTATTCTCCCTTCTTTCGCTAGAACCTTCTGGTTTATTTCCTCAAGATGTACTGTTATATTTTCTCGTGTTATCTTTTCCATTCTCTTCCCACATATTCCAGGATCTTCTTTTTTTTACCATTTTCGCCTGTTTTCGTTGATTTTTTTTTATCTGGGTTTCCAGTCGAATTCCCCACCCTTGTCTTGACTGTTTCTTCGTACCTTTTGAGGGGACCCCAATTTTTTCACACTCTAATTTCGCCCCTGCATAGATTAGATCATTTAACTCAGATATATTTTTGTTGATACGTAAGGTAGCATTTGATTTATTCTGTTTGTTTCTGTTTTAAGTGTTCTCCATTCAATGTTTTTTAATGATGGAAGGGTAGTCTTCACACTTTTCATAATTCTTTTTAGGTTTTCTTCATTTTTCTGTTGTTCTTTTGATAGTGTTTCCGTAGGGTTACTTGGTACTGTGGCGTATTCATTTTCAAGAGTTCGCAGTTCATTTCTGATATGTTGTTTTTGGTTGGCGCCTCTTGATGTGTTTGGAAGTGTACTGTCTTGCGTCTGTGTTTTCTGGTGTATTTCTATTATTTCAAGGTCAGAAAACCATCCTTTTTATATTATTGTTCTAACATGATCGGCGAGCATTTGGCTCGTCGTCTGAAAACTAGCACATTCTGGCCAAATCTCTATCATTCTTTTCTTATACCCTCTTTGTGAAGGGTTGTTCCTAAAATAGCAGTATAGTGCAAGATTATTGTCTTCCCTTGTCCATGTTTTGCGTTTTGGTCTTTGATCCTTGTGGTTGCTAATATCGTCATTCATGTACCGGGAAAGAGAGCAGCCAACATTCGCAGGATGACGGTTGGATCTCCCATGTTGGCTATCTGTAGAGCACCTGCCGATCATGACACCCAAACCTGTTGCCTGGGTCCCAGGTTTTGTAATATTGAGATTAGATATTTTTATCATAGGTCGTATATTGTGACTATACCAGACCCAGGGGTTGTTTTTGATCTGCGCACCTGACACAGATGTGACCACAAGCAGTCATTTTGACTGTTCATAATCAGCGGTTCACCAGAAAAAAAATCGGGAGGTAGACCTAAACCTAAGTTTTAACTTAGTTAAAGTCCGTTGTCCTACTTTTTCCTTTTTTACTTCCCAAGCAGCAAGAGTGGACTGCTTGAATTATTTTTCCATGCCAGCTGGTCATATCTTATTCTTAACCTAGTTTTAAATGTACTGGTGATTTATCATTATTATTATTATTATTATTATTATTATTATTATACTCCTTGTTTTTACTCAAGTTTTTCACAGGAGCGATAGTTAATGGACTTTCGCTGGTAAATTAGTGAAAGAGATTCTCGTCATGTCTCCTGGACTCTTTTCCGAAGCCTAGCCGATCTCAACAATGGTGCAGTTTAAATGGCATCGATTCATCCTCAGATTAAAAACTCTTTTTGCGAGCTATCCAAGCCTTTGGGAACTGCTCGAGGAGTGCCAATTAAATTTGGTATCACTGTTACTTTCATGTTCCAAAGCTTTCTTAGATCTCAGGCAAAAACTATGTAATTGTGTCGTTCTTCTCTTTAATTGATTTTGATTATTTAGTGTGTTGGATGGCAAAATTCACTACATAGCAATTATTTTTGTTAATTATCACAAAGTCAGGTTTTCTAACCAGGATTAGGTGATCTGTCAGAAGCAGAAATTCCTTAAGAATTTTATATGTATCACATTCCAATACAGATTGTGCATGACTATTTAGTCATATTTTCAAATTTCAATTTTTGCATATTTCCCAGTTGAGCACCGATCCCTTCCAGCTGGGTCTAGTCTTATGAGCACTTTTGTGCTAGTTTTCTGCATTCGCTTATGTGATGAATCGCTTTGTTTCTATCAATACATAACGAACACAAGCTATTATGTTGTTTATTATCGAGTTTTGCTTTAATATAATTGGTCCTATGGCGTTGTTTTGTGCTGCTATTAGAAGAGATATAGTTCTCCCTTAAACTTTCTCTTTTGAAGCCACAACCAAGTTTCTCGTTTGAGATTTCCGCAGTTTTTCTTCCTAATTTCTGTTTCCTACTTATTTATGTTTTTTAGTCCTTATGTTGTCATTGCTTTTCTTGGCTGCTCATGTTATATACTCAACACATAATAACTATGCACATATACACATATACATATATACAGAATAGATATTGACCCAATAATAAAGAAGAGTGAAGACTTCTTTAAAAAATATATACCTCTCACTTTATTGTAAGGTTTGCATGTGAGAGGGAGTTGGAGCCGGAACAGAACTGCAACATATTGACCCCTACTCTTAAGGCCATCAGCTTTGTATCTTTCTCGTTCTACAGGCCTGCTCAACCGGAGGCCAGAGGGCCCAGCTTTCTGCTGAGTGCTGTTCTCTCTACCGCATCTTGTCTGTAACTCATCTGATCTCCAACTCACTGACTTCCTGTCTTCACCGAGTTATATAATAGTTCAATCGCCCACTCAATATCTGTTCTCATGGCTAGCCAGGCCGTTATATGCCACTTCCGGTGTCTTTGGACTGGCATGTTTAATCATAATCAAGCGGAAATAAATGTCATGCAGTTCAGAGGTCACTCTCTTCCGGTACATCAGTCTATGAGTGTATCATGGGATTTTACCTTGTCCCATTTCGTCAGCCAAGCGCGCCTACGCGATTTCTTCACATAATTGCCATCATAATGTGTCACTTCCTTCCGGTGCATCACTTTGGAATGGCATGTTTGGCCGGGTCGAAGGTCAATATACAACACTAAATTAATCTTTTTACTCTTTTTGATGAAGTCTTTGTGTGCTCGTATTGATACACCCATGCTCTCTTCAATGCTGGTGATCTCTGTTCATCATTCCTTTCTTGACACATATAATCGTTTTATGTAATTTCTCTGATGTGTCACCTTGTGCATCGTCATCAGATTTATTGTCCTTTTGTTCATTTGTCTGAGTTCCCTCTTTATTTTTTCAAAAAATTATCCCGAGTATATTTCAAGAGTGTCAATCCGAGAATTTATTCCTGTGATGATATTTCTGCTGCAGATTTTGGTAATGAAAAGTTTTCTTGTTCGTCTAAGGTACGCTTTTCGAATTGTTTATTTTTTTTTATGTCTTTTTGTTTGATGGTGTCTCCTTCCAATATTCCAATGTACACGAAAATTCACAGGAGACAGCAAATGTAAGAAAGCGCAAATAAAATATCAATCACCTAATGTACGTGGATGACATCACACTTTGCAAAAAAAAAAAAAAAAAAAAAAAAAAAACAACAAAAAACAAAAACAAGAATTCTAAAAGCTAATTCAAAAGAAAATAATAAACAGTAAGGATACAGGTATGGAATTCTGCATATAAAATTCTACGATGCTAATCATGAGACAATTGACTGAAAGAATGGAATTACAAAAACAAGAAATTCTCAGAACAACCGGAGGAGGAAAGTAAAAACTTAAATCGTAATGGTAGGCTGGCTTCTTTGCGGAGTTCACCCGAAATGGGTGTCGATTTTTTGCCACCTCTTCACATAATGGTGGCTAATCTACAATTGACTATCTTCGCCTGTTTTCTATTCCGTACTCATTTTAACGACTTCCTGTTTGAGTTTGTTTCAACCGATCCTCACCCGTCAAGTCATTTTGCTGCTGATTTAATTTGGACAACAGTCCGCTTAGATTTCAGTGTTAACCACTATTTACTTCTTCATTCGATTTTCTTTTATTGTTCTTATAGACTTTCTCTCTGTCAGTCTCCTGTAAACTAATCATCGTCTCTCTCTCTCTCTCTCTCTCTCTCTCTCTCTTTTTCTCTCTCTCTTTCTCTCTCTCTTACTGCCTTGAATCCCTTTCTTATTGTTGGGTATCATCCACCTTTTTCCACACAATGAATAGTCCATCTGCCATATATAGCTACTAATACCAGGGCAGACTAGAAGGTGAAGAGCAGCTTTTTACTGGAATAGTATTCGTGCGTAGGAGACTGGAGATCACTCTAGATCACCTTACTTGCTACAGTAATAATGGAAGCCAATACTATTGTTGGACTATACCTTTATTCTGTATTCACTAATCCTATGTTCTTGTCTACAAATAGCCTCTCTATTGTATATACTTTTTCCTGAGAATATATCTCTATTTCCTCTCATATCGTAATTTGTCCTTTATTTAATATTACAATCGTTCACTAACCAGAACGCAACACTTATATATGTCCCTCTAACAATTCCCCCAACAAATTGTTTTATCATACGTCATCATTAAAACATTCGACTTGACTTTTACAAATCGAAAAACAAACCATCTTCAACCCCCAAGTTTAGCCAGAAAACAATTTATTACAAAATTAATCAACTAAAATCCCTAATTATTTTATAATTTTTAACAAATAAAAGTCTTGAGTGGGTCACTAAACATGTATGCTATTAAAAATACTGAGTTTTAACTATGTTAAAAACCAATGTTTACTTTTTGTCTTAATTTTGACGTTTAAAAGAAGTAAGCTTGTAGGTTTCACGTGAGTTTCCTAATGACAGACAATGATGTCTAGCAGTCTAGATACATATGGATTTACTGATACTGTATTCGCTAGAGTTCTGAATCAAGGATTTTCTATTTCTTCAAAGATAGTTTGTACTTTTATACCGATTAATTACACTTATTTAGTTTCTTTGGCAGAAATATTTCCCTTCACTGGACCCAAGGAGGAATGGAGAAAAAGAGAGAGGGGGACAGAGACAGAATACTGGTTGTAGAATTATATTTATACCTTTATTTCACCTTCTTTACTTTATGTTTACCTCTTTCAATTTACCGGTATACTATTTATTGAGTCTGAGGTTTTTAAAGACTAAATTTTAATTCGATAGTAAGGCAAAGATTTTTAGAATATTTTTTACGAACAGGTAGATATCAAGAAATTTAAGGGAATATGAATTCAAAAAGTTTAGTTCTTATTACACAGATATTTCATCGTATTCATTCAGATATAATATCAACTATCCGTCCACATAATTATTAAACGTAATATTCCTTAAAAGACTTTTTTCATTTATATCTATCAGCTTTGTTAACTTCATTTGCAAAGAGGGTGTGCTCGTGGTGTAATGGTTAACGCAACTGACTGCGTAAATGCAGTAAGTGAGTTTGAACTTCAGCGACGCTATTATTTCGACTTTAGGAGAAATGCTCTTGGGAAAGATATGAATCCCCTTATCCTCCCAGCTATGGGTTAAATAGTACCACTACTGTTCTTCTTGAAAGGTGTCTTTGGCGTTAAATAACCTATAAAGCTTAATATGCCATGAAACAAAGAAACCAAACCAAACCAAACCAATCATTTGAAAAAATAATTAGTCACGTTACGGTGAGTGTGAAGAAGAGCAAGGAACACAGAAGTAGAAAGAGAAGAACGTTTTTTGTAGAATACCAGGCATTTCTATGTTTCCACCGTCTTTTAGTATGTTTATATATGTTGTTTTTCTGGGTCACTACTTATCAAACTTGCAGGTTTTCAAAGAATAAATTTTAATTTCATATTAAGGATAATATCATTTATAATTTATTATTGTATTACTCCTTGTTATTTTTTTGACTCTAGCGTATGGATCACCTTCCTCATGTAGTCGTATCTACTCTTGAACTCGTTTTGTTTTAGTTGCATTCACTTATTATGGGATGAATCGTTTTTGTCTCCATCAACACATAACATGCACTTGCTATTCTCTTGAGTCTTAGCTATTTTCATTTTAAGAGTTGTTTATTACAACGTTGCTTTGTGCTGCTATTAAAAGCGGTTAGGTGTCTTTCTTAAAGTTTACCTTTCTTAGACATATTCATGTCTTTCCGTTCGAGATTTCACTTGAAATAGCCATATTATTATTATTATTATTATTATTATTATTATTATTATTTACTCCTTGAGAGTTTTTCACACCACCATTAGCTGATGATCTTTCATTGGAGTTTGAATGACAGCAAGTTTCCTTAAGTCTCCAGGACATTTCCTAGTATTTTGGTTAAACTTAATGCTGCAGTCTGGATAATCTCTAATAGTCGAATGAATTCTATCTTTTTACAAAGCCGTTGAGGATTGTTCCTAGAGCCCCAATTAAAATTAGTGTCACCATAATCTTCATATACCATAGTTTTTTTTTTTTTTACTTCTCAAGCAATATCAAGGTAGTTATCTCTCTATTCGCTTTCTTTTAAAAGTCCACTTTTCGGCAGGTTCTTTTTTGTTCCCTAGGTATGGTCGTCTGGCTGAGATTTGATGATCTGTTTGTATCTCGAAATCCCAGAAAAGTTTGAGCGTCTTATTCTCCAGGACGGATTCTGACTTGTGCTTATTCCACTTGTTCGTATGGTCAAATCTATATTTCTTGCGCAATTCTAAGTGGATCATTTTCACCCAGTCGTATCTAGTCTTATACACTTTTTTGCTAATTTATTGATATTGTTCCTAAGCCGATTAATGGTCTCGTCTCTATAAAACCTAACCTTCATTTGTCATTTTATTGTGTCTCGTCTATTTTCGCTTCAACTTAGTTGGTCCTTACGGCGTTGTTTTATTTCTTCTATTAGACGATAGTCACTTTCTCTGCAAAGGTTTTCTTTTTTTAGCCTTATCCAAGTCTTCTTGTGTGAGATTTCCCTTTGCCATTTGAAATATCCAGACATATTTTTTCCTTCCATTTTTATTTCTTGGTTCTTGATTTTTGTTCCATTCTTTCCGTAAATTGTTTCATTAATAACATCACATCGAATTCCATTCCTATATCCTTACTGTTTGAATTAGAGTTGAATTTATTTATTTTTTTTTTGGCAAAGAGTGATGGCATCCATGTACATTAGTTGGTTGATATTTTTTTTTTGCCTCCTCGTTATCAAAAATAGTAAAGGTGATAGCGCATCTACCTGTAATATACCTCTATGGATTTTCAAATTGGGTATACTTTAACTCCTGATCTCAATTCTACACTGCAGCATTTTATGATGTTCTCGATAAACTTTGAGACACTTTCGGTTACCTTGTACATTTTGAGACAGTCTTTTATCCAGCTCAGCTGGACTTTAGAATATTATTATTACAATTATTATGTAGGAATAATTATTTGAATACAGAGACGTCAAATAACCCTTTAAAATGGATATCCTATAAAAAACAAAGAAACCAGGTATACGCACAAACGCACGTTCACATGAAGGCAGACGTAAACACACGCACACACATATACACACGAACACACACACACACACATACACACAAGTGTGTGTGTGTGTTCGTGTGTGTATGTGTGTGCGTGTGTGTGTGTGTGCCGTTAGGCAGCAGTCTTTCATTTAAGCATGTTTGATTAAAAAATAAAGACACATTTTGTCTACATAATTTAATTAAGACCCTTTCAAGTTTGCTGATAAGTCTGTTGGTTTCGGGCTGGAATTGGTGGATAAATTTTAATTCATCCGTCAATTCCAACCTGAAACCAAGACACTTATCAGGAAACTTGAAAGGATCCTAATTAAATTATGTAGACACAATGTGTCTTTATTATTCAATCAAACACACACACACACACACATATATATATATATATATATATATATATATATATATATATATATATATATATATAAAGACAGATAAAATAATTCTGCACACGCATGCATATAGTTATATATATATATATATATATATATATATATATATATATATATATATACCTTTTTTTAATTATCGTTGACCATCTCGCATAAACTTATTGGATGTGTATAATTGTTTTTAAATACTGATTACTACTTCCATGAAATTTTTTTCCTGTTGTTTTAGATTCGCAGTTTGTAAACAAAATTTATTTTTGAAAAAAGATATATATATTTATATATATATGAAAGAACATGATCGATGCTCTTAACTATTTTCATATGAGAAATTTTCTTGAAAATACTGATCAAGATAAAATTCTTAATAATCTACATTGCTCCTGGTCTTTTTGTTTGTGCTGATTTTATAAACGTTGTTTGTATAAATCTATCAGAAAACTCCTGATATATTACATACCCAGCAAATAGGATGTTTGATTAAATTCCAATTACGGGGAATTTTGAGTGCAAGACTATTTTTCATCCGTATTTAAATCATCTTTTAGTTTGAACATATTAAAAATGTGTAAGATCGAGCAAGCAAGTGTAATTTGGTATTATTTAAGCGTGTTTTTAATTTTTTTTTATTGCCAGGTATCTTTTTTTTATTATTTTGGTGTCAATGTATTGTAGTTTGATTAGGAAAAAACACTTTTAGGATAATGAGGATCTCTTTTCCGGCACTTAATTGTAGAAAGTACTTAATGCTTTCTGTAGGTAAAAAAAGAACATGTCTAAGAACTGAAGCTATATTTTTTCCCTTCTTTTAAACAGAAGAATGCCAAGTGCCTCTTAATTTAGAGGTGAAAGAACGTCACTTATCTCAATCGATAACAGACAATTGATTAACTGGTTCAGAGAAGATATTTCATGTTCTTTGAAGATTTATATTATTGATTGGATAATTTTCAGTTCGAACTGGAATTGCGTCCAAAAGGTTAGGTTGCTTTTTTTCCTAAGATCTATTCTTTACCAATCACGTACAAATGATACTCGTATCATACATGTAGAACCATCCGTTTGAAATTACTGAGATTCTAATCTGTAAATAACAGAATATAAGTTTCAGGATTAAATCTTAAATTTCTAATCTGTGAAATGAAAGACCAAAGGGAAAATTATATAAATGGAACATTCATTTATCAGGATCTATCAATTATGCATGTTATATGTATATATATATATATATATATATTATATATATATATATATATATATATATATATATATATATATATATATATATATATGAGTAGCGTCCGTTTGGTAAGTATGTGTCCTCATTCAACGTCAATAACAGATGCCATTGATTGTTTGAAGTGCGCATGGACTTTAATATGTTCATAAACATGGAAAAATACAAAAATTATTGTTTTGATTTTTACTGATTTAATGTTCCGATTCAATTATCAAAAATCAATCAATTTGTGAAACACTTCGCAGTTCTTCATAAGTAAGAACAACTAATTCGTACAACTCTTTATTTTATCTTAAAACCCACCATATTTAAATATCACAATGATTCCATTGGTGAAAATTGAATCCAAAGCTTTTTCGAAAACTATTCATTTGTAATTTTATTCTAATTACAAAGACATTCTTAATTCTTTTGTTGATATTAAAAAATCCATGAAATGTTTGAAAATAAAAGAAGTACTTTTTAAATATATTTTTATATGCATATAAAAAAAATTAGTTATAATAAAAAAAAAGGTATATATTTTTATTTCGTAGTTTCTATTTATTGTACCTCCCCATAATGTTACATTTATAGCGAGTAAAAAAAAAAAATATATAAAAACTATTAAACGAAATAATAAAGACTCAAAAACTAATTTTTTTAAAGGAACACTTTCCATATTTCTTATGAAAATATGTTACTTTTTATCAAGGAAACTCATTTTTTTTAATATTAGGCTATTCATAGTATAAACGAATTTTTTTTCATTAGAATTAATACCCGACATTTTACAAAATAAAATAAGTACATATATTTTAAGTCTGGGCTTCTTTTTATTGTTCTATTTTTATTAGGTAAAAAAGAAAATAGATTAACTAAATACTGCTTCTTTTTTTATCTCTGTAAGTCTACAAAAAATTTAAAAAATGAAATTTTCTTTCAGATTAAAAAAGTCTTAAGAAAAATAGGATTATAATGTTTCCAGCCACTCTTAAATTTCTGGTGACAGTTTTTGAATAATATTTGAAATGTAACCAGATATTTCTAGAATATCCTAAAATGAAAGTAATAATACGTATATTCTTACATTTCTTTTGCTAAATCTTGAGAGCATAAATAAATGTTTGAAGTAAATCTATACTGCATTCTCAAAAATTATTAATTAACTAATTGTTCTGTAACGAGACACTAAGTGTAATAAATAGATAAATATATATATATATATATATATATATATAATATATATATATATATATATACATCTTTTTTTTCTTTAAGGAAAAAAACCAAAGACCGGTTAATTAATGATTAAAAATTTATTTCGGTCCGTATTTTCAGTTTCTGGTTTGAACCATATATATATATATATATATATATATATATATATATATATATATATATATATATATATATATATATATATATATATATATATACGTGGATCATTAAATAAGTTTTCTGACTTTTTTCGTACTGGCATTTTATTGATATTACACACATGAAACTCTAGTCCCAATCGAAGTAATCTCCTCAGGCTACAATGCACTTGTACCGTTCCAACAACTTCTGGAAGGCCCCATTGAAGTCCTCTTGTGTGACTGTATCAATGACCTTCGTCACTGCCTCTTTTACCTTTTCAATTGTCTCATAACGACAGCCTCTGAGCTTAGGGAATAACCAAATGTCACAGGGAGCAAAGTCAGGACTTGGTCTAATAGTCTGTGACAAGGATGGAGTTGTGAACTGGTGCATTGTCCTGGTGGAAATACCACTGACCCGATTTGAAGAACGCTGGCCTCTTTCATCGGAATATTTTCCTGAAATCCCTTAAAAACCTCAACATAGTAACCCTAACCCTAACCCTTTGGCCAATCAACTCTGGTCTATTGACTTCGTTACTCATCCCACACCTCTCATCATCCCTCAGATACTCCCTGCCTTCCTTGAGTCTCTTATGCCACTCAAAAACTGATGCTCGATTCATGCAAGATGCTCCAAAAGCAATATGAAGCATTCCATACGTTTCTGTGGCATTTTCTCCAAGTTTAAAAAATAATTTTATTGCATATCGTTTTTTAAAGTGTGCACACGTCCAGATTGCATTTTTGAAAACTCACCAGCTGCGACAATCAGGCTTTAGTAGGGTGTATTCCAATTCCTGCTGTAGCTGTTCATTTGAACCTGAAATTCTAAAATTGGTCTGTCATCCCATAACATGTATAGCAATAACATACTGAATTTACAAGTGTCTACGTCGATTTTAAATGCCTGTACAAGAAAGTCTGGAAACTTATTGAAGGCACCACGTGAATGAATATATATATATATATATATATATATATATATATATATATATATATATATATGTATATATATATATATATATATATATATATATATATATATATATATATATATATTCACATCTCTTCCAGTGGTATCAGCTCTATGCTTAATGCAAAAGCCTCGTTTAATAATTGATCTCAGAACGTCCCGTTTATTTCCCAGAACGATGAACGTTACATCACTTTCACCTTCTTTATTTTTTACACAGTTGGTCGGATTTAGGATATGATGACTGCTACAATTGCAAAGGGATGAGTCGTTCATAAAAAAACAAAAACAAAATGTTTTCTTTATTATGACACTAAAATGTTATATGATGGCTTAGCTCCTGTCTTAAGATCTGAGGAGTGTGATGTACTTCTTTAAAGCTATGTCGCCCTGGTCCACTTTGACCTGTGTTGGTAGTACTTGAGATAATCTTAAGTTTGTGTCAAATATATATGTTTCAAAAATTCTTCATATTCTAAAGGAGAATGTTCAACAGAAAATAAAACACTTAAACAACCATACAAAAAATCTCAATATAAACATACAATGAAAGCAATTCCCGAAAGACTATGCATAAAATAACCCTTGATGGATTAAAATGCAGTTAAAATCAATCGATCAATTGAAGACAGTTACACAAGAATGGTGCGAGCACTATTGAACGAGTCCTGGCGGCAACACCCCACAAAGCACGAACTATACGGCCACCTGCCTCCTATCACGAAAACTATCCAAGTTAGACGAACCAGACATGCAGGACACCGCTGGAGAAAGAGGGACGAGCACATAAGTAATGTACTCCTATTGACTCCCCCATATGGCCGGGCAAAAGCAGGACGACCAGCTCGAACATACATTTAGCAGCTATGTGAGGATACGAGATGTAGCCCTTAAGACCTGCTAGAGGCAATGAACGATAGGGAGAAGTGGCAAGAGAGGGTCAGGGATATCCGTGCTAGCGGCACGACATGATGATGATGATGATGATGATGATATAGTACCTAACAAAGTCAGTTTTAGTATAGTGTTCCGGCAATACAAAAATCTGTTATTTTACAAAATTGCACGCCCGCGTATTGGGGTTTAAAATCAGTCAATTACATGCATACAGAACGACCTGGCCAGGACGTCAAACTACTTTCGATGGTGGGGTTTTGATTTTAGAGGTCTGGAAATTTTGGAATCAAAATATTCGTTCTTTGGAATCACCCATTATTTATAAATGACTATAATCCTTGTTTAATTAAAACGACATAGGTGTTTAAAAAGGTCTAAGGCATTAATAAACCAAGTAAGTGTTGATCCGCTGAACCCCCGTTAAAGTAAGTTAGCAAGCTAGCAAAGAAGACCAAGATGCACGTGTTACTTAAATTATTCGTTTGCTTTTACAAAAGTTCCAGACACGGTTGTATTCAGAAGACGTCAAATGTATAAATAGTCTCTGTCTTTGTCTCCTCCTTTCTCTCTCATTCTCTCCCTTTCTCGATATATATATATATATATATATATATATATATATATATATATATATATATATGTGTGTGTGTGTGTGTGTGTGTGTTTGTGTTTATAAATAGGTTTTCATGAGTACTGTATATTCACAAAGTTAACGACATCTTTAGACAATTTGATTTTGAAATTTTATATTTTATTGAAATTTGTATTTAAGTTATTATCAATAGAAAAAAAAATTATTTCTATATATGAGCTTTTTCATCTTGAGTCACCAGTATGTATAAGGTATCTACCTTTGTCTTTTAAATCAATGTTTTTTGGTAATGATAAATTCAGTTTTTCCACTATTGTAATGAGAGCAAAAATCTTGAAGAGGACAACAAAAAGTGAACATTTGAACGGGATGTTCATTAAACTCATCGGATAAACATATAACCATAATTACTTTTAAGGATATTTTTTCAAATATTTAGAAGTGTCACGTGATATGCCACTGAGAGGGGAGAAGTAAGATTTAATCTCCCTTCCCCTTCCGTGTTTGAACGAACTGCCCAACGACTGACCGTTGAGGCAGTTGGAAATGTAGGTCAAGCTATCTGCACTCCATAACCCCAACTTGGTAGGACGAAGAAGGGAATACAGGTCATTGAATAGCACGACCGGATGAGGAGGATGATGCGGAGGAAGGATCCAAATGATTGGCCGAAGCCTTAGCGCCGGAAGTAGTACCCTTTTCGTCAGAGGAAATAGGGTTAAAGAATTTCAGTTTTTAGGACGGAAGTCGCCGTGAGAGGACGTGCTGATCTGATGCCAAAAATAAACTCCCGGGTACCTCGCCAGTGAAAAGAATTGAGTTCTGGGACAGCAGTTGGCGTGACAGGATGTATTGAAACTGTCGCCGAAACTCCGGGGAAGAGCGGAAAGAATTTTGGACAGAAGATGACCAGTGCCTTACCGGCAAATTTTACAGAACACCGCTCGCCCGTAAAAGAAAGGAATCTAGGAAATGAACTCCTCGAAAAGTACATCTTAAAATGTTTTTCCTCCAAACATTCCCAAGTATTGGAACTTATATGTATTCAGAAAAGGAAAGAAATAGACTGAAGAAATTCGTTTCATAAACTGTAAACGAACGAGTGGACTTAACTACCTTTTCAAGTTTTAAAAGTACCGAAAGAAAGAAGAAAGAGAGAAAAGGAAAAGAGAGAGAGAGACATTTGTGTTTAAGACTGTCTGCTGGTTTGATATCGCTGGCACCTTAAAAGAAAAGAAAGGAACTGTTTTCTTAAACCTCATAAGTATGTGTTTGATCCTCGCGTATTAAAAACCTTGTTATATTTTAAATGTCCCCTCGTGTCGAAATTTATTAGTAGTGTTGTTTACCTATCGAGTTGCCTTCTTTTGCATATATTAGTTTCAGCTTCAATTTATTCTCGTTAAACGTCGTACTCACCTTTAAAAACATTACTCGGGAAATTGGAATTGCAGACTACAGTGAATACTATTTTATCTTAACCTAGAAGTCCATGTTTTTCGTTATCCTTGGGGGTAGGAAGACAAAAGGATTTGGAGACGTATGAAAAGTAAATTGGAAACCCCCTTGCCAGCGTCGGTCAGACTAGTCCCAAATTAACCCCCATATTATATGCCAGTTCCCATATGCCCGAAAAAGGAATCTTAACTAGGACTTATTTTGCGAAGGGTCAAGTGCCAGACTGCTCCGACGTCACACATGCGTAAAATAAACTCTCGTTCTGGGATAAATATTTATGCACCGTCACAGAAGCTTTTTATTTTAAGTCTTAACATATCTGTACCAGATTTAATATGTACCAGATTTAATAATAATAATAATAATAATATTATATTCAAACAGCAGCACAAAACTACGCCATGAGGACCAATTATATTGAAGTGAAAGAGATGAAACGTTTAATCATATAGTAAGTAAATGCAGAAAACCATCGCAAAAAGAATTCATACAAGTTAAGGCATGACTAAATCTGAAAGGTAATCCATTGGGAATTATGCAAGAGATTAAGATTTGACCATACCAGCAAATGATAAATGTACAGACTAGAATCCGCCCTTATAGAATTTGACCCCACAATTCTCTGGGGTTTTGCAATAAAAACTGAACACCTAATCCCGGCAAAAATACTTCACTTTAAGAAAATTAATAAAAAAAAGTTAACTTGTCGTCTTATGGATTTTTTTTTCTTTCTTGCTGAGGTTTGACTGAAAATAAAAGAAAAAGGCCGACGATATAGTCTCTCAAAGCAGGATAATAGACTGTCTAAATATGTACATGATATCTAACAAAGTCATGAAGTTAAGTGAGGGAAGTATGAAAAATATTTGATTAGACGCAACAAAATAGTAAGTTCAAGTTCTGATCAATTATATTATAAGAGAATGCAGTAAATTAGCGCAAAACGAGTACAAGACTAAACATGATAGGACTGGGAAAGTAATCCATTACCCAGAATCCGTCCCGAAGAATTAGACGCACACATTTCTCTGGGATTTTGATATACAAATGGATCGCTCATCTCAGCCACATGAGCAAACAGATAGTCAAGAAAAAACAGTGAATCTACCGTATAGTGGACTTTGCCGTTCCCGCAGATCTCAGCGTAGAAATTAAAGAGAGTGAAAAGAGAAATAGATACCTTGACCTTGTCAGTGAACTGAAAAAAAACTATGGAACATAACGGCGATTGTAATACTAATTGTGCTTATTTTACCTGGGACAATCCCTAAAGGATTGGTAAAAGGACAGGAAGACTCGGAAATAAGAAGGCAAGTAGAGACTACCCTGATTGCAGTATTATTATGACTTGCCAGACTACTGGAAATGGTCCTGGACACTTGTGGAGACTTGCTCTTTCTCATATTCCAGAAAGAAACCATTGGGTAATGCTTGTGTAAAAACTCTCAAAGGTGTGAATAAAAGTAATCATCATAATATTGTGTAGGTTATACGTGGAAAGAGATAAAACGATTGAATACATTGTCAGTAAATGCAGCAAGTTACACAGAAGGATTGTAAGTCTACATACGAAAGTATTAGGAATGTGATCTTCTGGGTATTTCACAAAAAACTAAATTTTGAAAGAGCTAGCAAATGGTATATGCATAAATTAGAATCCTTCCTTGAAAGTAAACGCAAAAAATGTCTTGGACTTTGAGATTGAAGCATATCACGAAACACCGACAAGAAAACCAGACCAAGTGCTGTTTAATAAGAAAAAATGATAATGGAAAATATTCATTTAATAGATTTTGCAGCTCCAGTGGACTACAGAATGAAAATAAAAGTAAGTGGATGGATTAACAAATACTTGGCTCTTGCCAGAGAACTAAAATAATATGGAACATGAGGGTGACAATGATTTCAATTGTAGTTAGTGGGCCTTTAACGGTCCCCAACTGATTGGAAAGGGGTGTTGAATAGTTGGAGATCGGAGGAACAATCAAGACTGTATCATTATTGAGATTGGCTAGATCACTAAGAAGAGTCCAGAAGACCTGAGAAAACCTGCAATCACTCAGACTCCAATGAAAGCCCTTCAACTAACGCTGGTTTAAAATACTCGAAAAGAGCATAATAATATAAAATATGTAGTAATCGAAAATAAACAGTTTATAACATAAGAACATGCTGCACACTGGCACAAAAGGATGACTTGGCAAGGAAGGCGAGCTACTTAGTAAGAAACTAAAATTTCAACGTACTTCCAGATGTTATCTATACAAGTAAATATCTATCCCTAAAACTGTAACATAATATTCTTTTAGATTTTGAAATAAAAATGGATCACCCACTCTTGTGCAGAAAAAAACAAACCTAGTTTTAATTAACCAGAAAAAATATTATTATATGGATCTCGCTGTCCCTGTAGAAGAAAGATAAAACCTTGATTGCAGCCTGCTCTTTTCCAAAAAGCTGAACATCTTGTAAAACATGTACGGGGCGGTTATGTGAATCGTAGTTGGTACCACTGAAACAGTACGCAAGTGAGTGGATGGACTGAAAGCATGAGGATAATTGTAACGATCCAAATGAAAAATCAGCTAAATTCAAATTGGTTACTATAAATAGTTCTAGATATCTGAGGAAACATTGGGCCCCTCAGAATCTATAAAAACCAAGAATATGAGCTGTTTTTCAAATTCCCAAAGCGTAAAAAAAAATAACTATATAAACCCAGTTATTGTTGCTTCTAAAAAAATCGAATCCTATCCTGCTTATTGCATCATTATCTTTTAAAATTTGTCAAGAATGACCAAAGTTTATGTTAATATAACTGTTTTTTCGTTGGAAAATGGCTAAGAATCATTTATTCTTTTCTTTGTTACAATTACTGAAAGGAAAGAAAGTTAATTCCTTTTCCTTGTGTCCAGTTGATTCAGAATAACGGTTGTCACTTGGATCTTCTAATCCAAAGCAATCCGTCTGTTTTTCTTCTTAAACTTTAACAGTATAATCACATGTACGTTAAAATACCGTTCCTGTCCTCATATAGTAATGTCACGTGGTATCCCACTGAGACGATAAAAGTAAAATTACTACTATCCTCGTGTTCGAATTAACAGTAGCAAGCCGTCAAAGAATGACCGTTAAGAACAGGTGTTTGTACTCGGTGACCTCCCTCGGGTCGCCTGACACGGGAAGGAAGAAGGTAGAAGCCAAATGATTGGCTGGGACCCTAAAAACGGAAGTGGCACCTTCTTTCCGTCAGCGTAAAAGAAGAAAAGTTAGTTGTTGGACAGGGTTCGTGGCGGACGGAACACAAAGCCAAGTACTCCGGGTAAAAGAAGACGAAAAAAAAATCTCGGACAAGAAGAAGCCGTATCTTCAAGCCAGTACTAAAAATAAGATAAAGTCTTTCAGCCCGTAAAATAAGAAAGATTCTCCACAGGAATCCATCTAAATAAGATAAGTAACTTTGGGACTGTTTCTCTTTATACCCAATTTTATATACCCTCTCTCTCTCTCTCTCTCTCTCTCAATTTGAAGAAAAACGAAAGAACAGAAAAGAAGAAAGGCATTTATTTTCATGGACTGTTCATTTATTATATATTTGACACGTTGAAAGTGTATATCTATGTGCAGTAAAAGATTGATATATTTTAATGTTCCCACGCGGTCGAAGTTGTTATTTGCAGTGTCTTCTACGAGTTTGTTATGTCATGTTTCTTTTTTCAGCTTCTATTCGCCTTATGATATGGTCGCTTAAAATTGTCCTTTTAATTCCTTTAAAATATCACACGGGAAACCGGAATTGCCGACTACTATAATTAATATTATTACGTCTAACCTAGAGGTCCATATCTTCCATTGTTCTAGGGGAGGAAGACTAGCGACCTGGTGGGTGTGTGTATTGTGTGAAATTTGGAACCCCTTGCCAGCGGCGGTCAGTCTGGCCATAAATTAATCCCCCACATAATATGCCAGTTCTTACATGCCTGAGGAAAAAACTCTGAACAAGGACTTATTCTACAAGGGATCAAGTGCCAACCTGTGCCGTCTTCACACGTGCGAAAATAAAGTCCCGTTTTGGGATTTTAAAGAATTTGCCGTCACAGTAACATCTGACGCGCGTTCAGAGCCACACGTACAAAGAATATTGTCAGGGAGAAAATGTATAATTAATACAAAGAAAATATCTGCAGACAGAGATTTTTGACTATCTTTTTTCCCTTCTCAGTGTAAGGAGTTCAAAACTCGATGAATGCCCATTTTTAGTGAATTTATACCAGAATCAAGTATATAATCTTTTATAATCCGCCCTGTTTGCCCTTATCCTCAGCTCTTATGTAAAAAAAAATCCAATACAAAAATGCAAAAACATATCAAGTAATTTACATTTTTCTCAAATGTATGAAAAAAATCTCCTCTATAAGTAGGTGTAAAAATTGAAAAAACAAGCCTGCCATTTCTTGCTAGATAACAACGCATTGTATTGCTAAAGAGGTTCATTAAATCTTAAGTTCGGGTATTTAGAGGTAATTGCTACTTTATTTTGGATCTACTCTTTATCTGTGTTGGTGATTACTACATCAATTTGGACAAACACAATATTTAAATACTCAAGTAAACATCACATAATCTAACTGTGATATTGGAAACTTTGCGATGATATATTGATTGATTCAAGCAGAATGACTATCCATTCAGGGTTATTTCATGCCTAGTGATTAGAGAAAGGTGTTCCTTGTAGATTTATATTGGCATTTTTGGGTAGTTCTTTCTTAAGAGGTTTTGTACAGATATAGGATCATAAATATTCAAATGTAATAATGGTAATTTGTGCATAGCGGTGTGTTTTCATGAATTTTTATCAAATAAATGAAAAGTTTCAAGCAATTACTATTATTTAGTCACTTGTTAACATTTGATTAGATTTGTTTGAATATTAGTAGTATTGGATAGGAATACTTAATACCATTTATAGCTTCAAAAAACTATTCTATTGTGAGTTGAGTGTTCCCCAATGGGCCGGGAGACCAGTTTTTAAACCCAGGTCGGTTCCTATCAAAGACTGAAAAATGTTACTTGATGCCGCCTTGCGTAACACTCAGCTTTATAAGTTAAGGATTATGGGTAAAATAGAGCAATCTGGGAATGGAGTAGTGTCTTGCACTACGCCTTGATGTATTAGCTATTGAGAAGGGAGCCTTTGGGTCACCCTTATCTAAACTCGCTATGTTTACATTATATATAAATGATTTACAGTTATATGAGATCAGGTATTCCTATCAAATACAAGTAAATTTCAAGGAATTCAACTAGACGAATTGATATGACATTAACAGTTACTACCATAACAGATCAGAGTCGACCTGGGAATAATGGCAATGAATGTACTCCACAATATCCTGATCTTTATCACTGGATCTTGAACATCAAATGCAGTGTCATATCCAGGTTATCTCAGTTTAGGGAAGTCTTATAGCTTCACAGTGGAATATTCTTTGCGTATTCTAGTTACAGTAGGCGACAAAACTACGTGATTTTAAATTCCGCATTTTTTGCATGCATCTTACATTGGCACTGGTTAATCCTTTAAATGAATAAGTCTGAGGATTTGGGCTCAGATTGGTATAATGGTTAGAGCGTTTACCAATGGCCCGGGAGACCTGGTTTCAACCCCAGGTCAGGTTTTACCAAAGACTCAAAAAATGTTCGAAAAAAAATCAATAAACTTAATTATTAGTGTTTAATTGTATAATAATTTCTTATGTGTGAATACTTATTTAGTAAGTAATATAATGTATTTCGTATTCTTAATTAAAATTGTGTAAACTGGTCTCCTGCTGACTATTGGTTAATGTTATGAATCAACTTTGAAGGGTACCCGTATTTTCTCTCGAAAGTTAAACATTTCTCCGAAACCATAAAGATATCAAAAAACTTTATAACGAATCTGATATATCTAAAAAATATGGTAAGCCACCTATCTTGATGGTATAATTAATAGAAAATATGATAAATTATGTTAAAAGAGCTCAGAATTCTATTTCCCTTTCCTGTTTATATACATATAAGCTGTTTTATTTTGACAAGAAATTGTTAAGTAATTCCAGGTATACAAATTTATACAAGTTATGAATATAACAAAGTTAATTAATCCAGAGATAAATACATCAGAGATATACACAGATAAATGGATACTTTTCAGTTAAAACAATTACAAAATAAAACAAAAAAATAATAACAACATTAATCTCTTAGAGCTTTGAAATAGTGTTAATTCACATTGATGATCGAAATTATACTTAGTTATAATCCATGCAGAACCAACCAATCATTTAACATCTTCTCGGCATAATAAAGCTCATTTATAATATAAAAAATGATTAATCTCCATGAATAGAGTTAAAAAAACAACTTTTTCGGGATATGCCTTATGATTCTTGAAAGCTTGGCTAAAAACAGTGGCTTACTGTTCATCCACCAGACCGTACATGTGGCATGGAAAAACGTTTTACGATACAAGATTTCTTTGTCAGTCTTCGTCTTTGTAAATACAGTTGATTACGTTTTATGTATTCAAAGCATTGATCAGCATAAAATGAAAAATCTAAATTAAGTTTAAGCTAATAACTTCGTGTCGTGTCATGACCTTTTCAATGTCATCATCATTATATATATATATATATATATATATACGTGACAATCAGATGATATTAAAGTGGATTATAATAATTCTTTAGCCAAATTTTTCCATATATTGAATTAATATTCATAACAGTATTCACTCGAAAAGAGTTCTTACGGAAAAATAAATGTGTTGCTTACAAATAAATGCTTTTTGTCATTAGGCTTCAGACATAGAGTTTCCGCAAGTCGATCATATATATATATATATATATATATATATACAAACACACTTGTATACGTGTGTGTGTGTGTGTGTGTGTGTGTGTGTGTGTGTGTGTGTGTGTGTGTGTGTGTGCGTGAGCGCGTGTGTGAGCGTGTGCGCGTGTTAGGAAGAGAAGGACAGTTCACGAAATCATATTGACATGTTTCGTTCGAGGTCTAATGTCAATAGAATACAAATTAATTTATCACCAAAAATTAATAAGATAAATGTCATAATTTATATATAACGTACGAACGTTTTATTTTTCATTTTTTTTCTTTTAAGGTAAACTTCAGTAATTTTTATTTGAATTTTTTTTACTAATGATTATTATTTTGTAAAAATGGTATATGTTGCAAAATTTCGGGCGTAAATTGACTACGAATTATTAAGTCTGTGTTTTTAGAATATTTCGCCTTCCCTGCCGAATCAGAAAGTATAAACACGGAATATTAATATATAAGTAAAATGAACGATAGATTTGAAAATTAAATAAAAAGATTATTCATTAAATGTCATCAGTAAATCCTAATAATTTACAAAGTGCTTGTACGCTATATAAATTATTACGTGTTTCGGATGACGATGGTGCAGTGATTACATCTGTATGTATTACATCCCTTGGTTCCTAAATAGTATTTTTTGTAGCCGCTTATAGCAAATGAAACGACGCGACTAAGTCGAAACGCTCTCTTTTCATTCCTACCTTGACAACCAGAAAGCACGCACAAGATATGTGTACAAGAAAGGAAGACGCAATGGTTTGAAAAAGTATTGGCTCCTACTATACACGGTATGATGATTTGAGTTAATTCTTTACACAACTTTCATTTCTATTAAGGTATATCGATATATACGAAAGTAATCTTCAACTGCATGTTAGATCCTGTACTCTATAATGTACAAAATCTTTACGATATTCATATCATTTGGTTTACTCAGACAATATGTATGTTATTTTTAATTCGTCGCAATACGTTTTACATTGTTATAATAAACATAGAACCAAACATGACCTGTCATTTTTTTTATTACGTCAGATTATGATCCCTAAAGTATTCAAAGAGTGTGTATGCGTATGTATCTGTGCGTCTCTGCTTGATGTGTGTGTGTGATGTTCGTGTATATTTTGTACCTCATGGTTTCCATAATATACTTTTAAAATCTTTCCTACAGCGTTGGGATCCGAATGAATATTTGTAGTGTTGTCAACAAATGAATATGTATAGCGTGGTCAGTGGTAAATTGTTAAGTTGGTGAGGCTATGTATTAGCTGGACTGCTAGACTCATGAAACACGCAAAAATACCTCGACGTTTTAGTATAAGTTTTTTTCTTTATTTTAGTCTCGTGATATATATATATATATATATATATATATATATATATATATATATATATATATATATATATCGGTTTTAGACTTCCTGATGGTCCGTTAAGGTGAGACTTTAGTAGGAGATTTCCGACTCGCGATTTAAGTTAATTTTATAATTGGCCCCACTCGTGTTGAGCACTCTTGTAATTTGTAGCATTGCAGTGTTGACAGAGGGTTTTAGATTTCTTTTGACCAACTGGCTGCATATCTCTTGATTTTTTTCAAGTGGTGTGACGGGGTTGGCCTTTTCTTTCTTTTTGTCCAATAATATTTTTTCTTTTTTTCCTTTGGACGGTGATTCGAGATATTTTATCTCTTGTTCCTGTCGGGTTTTTATTCTGGTAACCGTGAATGCTGGTAGATATTAGATTAGGAAATATATATATATATATATATATATATATATATATATATATATATATATATATATATATATATATATATTACAACAGCGTATGGTTGTCACTATCCTAACTCACTTGGTGGGTTTGTGGCAGACATAATGCGGTATCATTTGGAAAGTGCTCAATATCTGTGATAGAGCTATTGTATAATATAATAATGAATCGACATATAATAGTTATTTATGTATATTTAAAAGCATGGATGCTTTTCTGCAACCACTGTTTTCATGTCGTCTTTATATGACAATCATAAGGCAGATAAAAGCTCTTTATGCCGGATGATTGTCGAATAAAGACGGCATGAAAACAGTGGTCGCAGATAAGCAACTATGCTTTTAAATATATGTAAAAACTAATATCTATCTATCTATCTATCTATATCTCTCTCTCTCTCTCTATATATATATATATATATATATATATATATAAGATCCCATTGCCATTTAGTGACCCGGTCCGGAAGTGCTAGATCAGGCATATCCCTTTACAGAAAATTATTGATTATACCTTGGTAATCTTCGTTTATTAATCTTCATTTTAGTCTTGATGTATTACGGTAAATTTTATCTAAAAAGAGTCCTTAGGCTGTGCGGAATCCCACTGACTCTAAACATTAGACCACACTCAATCACTCAAGTAGATATGTTTGAAGCTTTCGAATATTATATCGATATACTTAATATCATATATTCATTTGCTAAGAATTTCTTTAAAAAATACACAGAAAATGTAAATAGCTAAAAGTAAATTACCTAACATTTCAGCATTATATAATCCCAGACGAGTAGTCATACCATTAAAATCAATCAAACTATTTTCCAGTTTAATTATAATAACTTTGCATGTATTGTAGCAACGTTTTAGAAAATATTCTTTTTCTTCAATAACCTATGCTTGATTTTGAAGTACTACAAAATAAAGTGAAGATAATTTTAAATATTTGCAAATGTATTAATATACAGAAAATTATATTGAATACCAAATTCTGTGATCATTAATTAAGCCAACTTAAATTTAAGTTAACCCAGTCGTAAATTTCAACGGATATCCACAAATTATTCTGAGCTTAGCATCGGGGAATATTAAACAAATCAATCATCTCGTGATGTTTTCATTTTTTAACAGATTATCCTCGATAGAAGTGTCATTATCTCGCTAACAAGAAAAAAAAAGAAGCTTGACGCTTGAATGTCAATATTTGTAATTCTCGTTTTGCTGCCTTGATTAAACACGTTAAAAAGGAGATTCGAGAACATCATACTCCAGCAACCCATTCCTTTATATTTGGCTCGAGTACTAAGTGTAACTTGCGTTGGGGAAAACGCACTGGTCTGAGATATAGTTTTATCAGAGCTGATACAACTGTCACGCTATTACGTTTAATTTCGAATTATACCTTTATGAAAGGTATGGATCCCTTTATCTTCACACTGCTAGTCTTCTACAAGAGTGGCTTTGGCAATAAATAACCCTAAAACAATGATATGTCATTAAAGAATCCTACCAAAATTCAACTTAATTTGATTAATCTTATGATATTACTGTTTCATCCAATAGCTAAAATATTTCACGTGTTCATATATCTTTATAATCTTCATAAACCTAATAAAACTTCGACACTTTTTTCACTTAATATTGAAAAACTAATTATTTTTATACTGGCGCTTACTGCGTTTTCATAATCTTTTTAAGTTCAACAGAAACAAAAATTGCCCTCTCCGCTGGGGCTATAGGATACACTGACTGCTTCTCCGCAACGAGTGTCCAGTATATGACACTAAACAAGCTGATGATGAGGTTCTAATAATGCTGGAGCTTTAGGGAATTCGGGGTACCTCATTCATTGCCATCGCTCCCAGATCCACTTTGGCCCGGCGTAGTAACACTTGATAGGCTCCTATCTAAGGTCAAATAAAAGTAAACTGTTTACTTATGATAAACTGACTTGTTTGATACGAAATTTTTTTTAATGTTGAAACTGAGTATTTATGCTAAACGGAATTGTTTGAAATAGAACTGTTTATATGTATAAAATGGATTTGACATTAATAACCTACGATGATTGATTTGTTTTAAATCAAACCAAACCAAACCAAGAAATAAACCTTTGATGTTAAATTCAGTATGTTTACAAATATGTATGTCAGTATGTATCTCCTCTTCACCACCACACCACAAGCAGGATGTCACTCTAAATTGATTTAAACAAATTAAAAAAAAAATGTTTGAATGTCTTTCAACTCCAAAGTCGGTTGATATGACTAGGTTAAAGATCCCAGTCCGTCCTAATATTTACTCATAACTAGTGAAAGAATCAAAAACTTTCTCAAAATTATTAAAGCTATCTAGAAAGCAAGCAACCACGTCCAGGATTTGAACTTGAACTGCCGGGTCCATTTCCCACGTCGATAATTGTTACACGGCGAGCGCCTCGGTTGTATGTACGTATGATTTGAATGATTCTCTGCAAAACTAAGTACTCGGTTTTATGCAAAAATCATGTCTTCACTCATTTGAGGTAATTTATAGAACAATATCATTGATGGGTATACCCGCACGTTCACGAGAGAGAGAGAGAGAGAGAGAGAGAGTATTATCTGAGCCAGTTTAGAGAACGTCTAAAAATCTTTGTTAAGCCAAAGGTAGTGGCAGAATGAATATTTCTGACAAAGTAAAAAATCATTAATTAGAAAATGATCGATGAAAACATTTGGAAACAATTATGCAAAACGCCAGCGAATAAATAGACTCTACAAATTTCCTCAGTCGATTAAATTAGATTATAACAAATAATTCTATTATGGACTTCATTAATACTGCCGGCATTTCGAAGAGGAATTACAATTAGAATTTAAAAAAAAATGTATTCAAAGTGTACCCGACTTCAATTACTTCCAATTAGATTCTGTGGAATTGTTGAGTTGAAAATTGCAATTAGGTTTTATTAACGTTGATAATATGTTAGATACTGATGGAATGGAAATATTTAGGTTTTCAGAATTGCGAATATTTAAAAGAAAAAAACAACAACAACAAAAAAAAAAACAAGAGTAATGAGCGGTTTATGGTAAATGCATTTATTTTGAATGTGAAAGTACATTTAACAACTCATGGCAATTTATCTAGATGCAGGTCTTCCTCTCTAATCTGAAGAAACTATAGACAATTAGTTGGTTTTATATAATGTAACAGCTTCGCTTTGCTTTGTAGATAATGGCGTTTACAATGGTTACTTTAGTTTGGCACAAGAGAGCTGTTTGTGGCATCCAGTAGGATTCGAATTCCCTATCAATGTTCGGCTAGACTAGCTTGTTAACCATCTCTTCACATGAGGTGCACTTGTAATAGTTGCAGTTATTAAAGAACCGGAACTTTACGATAGTTAAAAAAAAAAAAAAAAGAAACAAATGAGCAGTATATTGGAAATTAATTTATTCGGAATATGAAAATGAATTTTAAAACGCATGGCAATACATGCAGATGTATTCTTTTTGTATTAGTTTGTTTCGGTTTTATAGAATATGAAAACATTTTAGATTATTTAATCCCAAATCCTATTAATGCATATGCATTAAATATATATGATTTGTAAACAATTTTTTACACTGTTTTTAAACGAGCATAAACTTCTTATTTTGCACACAGTTAAATGGCTCCAGGTTTTGCCATGTATGACTTACAATTCAATTAAACATCGGTCATTTCTTTGCACACAGTTAAATGATAAAACAAATCTATTTCAAACAATCTAATTCAACATAAGTCATTTGTTTGCACTCACTTTAAATGTTAAACAGCTCTATTTGCCCCACTGACTGAACCCTTTCAGGTGCTACAACTTCGTGCCAGACTGAAGTTGAAAGCGATATCAAAGAAGGGGTACTTCCCATTCCCTAAATTTCCAGCTTTACTGCAGCCTCAACATCAGATTACTTCATGTCATAATCAGGACACTATTTTTTATCCCTCTGCAGAGATGCAGTCGGTGTATTCTACAGACCCAGTCAAGTGAGCTGCGAGTATTTGTTGTCTAATCTCAATTAACAAAAGTATAATTTAATGGCTTTATAATTTAATAGTCTGACACTTCTTTGTAATCCACAACGTTTGTTATCATTTACTCAGCTTTATTTCTCGTAATGTCAGAAGTTTACCGTCCCCCAGTTCGGATCGAATTCATTAAACTTTGTTGCTAATAACAATGAGTCATGCACAAGAACTCTCACGTTAATTGCGAGAAACGGTCACATTATATTTCTAGCGTTTTAAAAAGGTATGTCAGTCAATTGGTTTGTGACCGGAATAGAACAAGTAAGGAGCTTAAATGTAGGAACTTAAATGAGAAGTCTTACCATTGGGATGGGTTCAAATTTACAGCAGCATTCACAATTTCTTCATTGACTCAAAAATACAACGCTGCCTTTCCCAATTTGAAACCGGTCTAGACGAAGGCTGAGACAAACTATTTGTGAGTAGACATTTTCTTGGATTATGTGACCGACGTTTTTGTTTTCTGTGAATTCTTCCATATTTCTTCATCTCATCGTGGTTTCTGGCAACTTTTTTCGAGTCCTAGAAATACATCACTATTTTTTCTATACATTGCTTCATTAGAGCCATCCAGCACTGGTTCCAGAAATGTAAGATAAATGGATTTTACTGTATGTCAACCTGTGTCGGCTTATTTTATGCCAAGAGTTTATGGAATCGTTTTCATTGTACGGTTATATTCACATTCTGTATTTAGTTGTTTCTTAAGAGGCAGTGATTTTACAAACGATTGTGTTTAATACGAATAATTTTAAATGTACATGTTTTTCCCCTAGATAGTAATCTAACAGGTACTATCAGTTCGTGTCAAAGTGTACCTAGTAAAAATTGCAATGAAGGGTACTCCACTCTATCTAAATCTCTTGGCCTTGTGTCTCACGATCAGATGTAGTTCAGTGTCAAATCCATGAAACCAATTTTTTTAGGTGTCATATACCACATCGGGAGTAACATCAGACTATTCTAAGTACTTGCGTCAAGGTATTTGTTGTAATGTGAGAACAAAAAAAATTACTAATGGAAAAATAGATAAAAAAATGAAAACAGTTTTAAACCAAATCTCATTATCCAGAGCATCCTGTTATTTAGATAAGTATTAATTATCTAAACATTGTAACGAAAGTATGTTTATTGTTATGATGAATGATTCTCGGAAGACGGATCAGATTGGAGATTACTGCATTTAGAAGTGGAAACAATTCAATATTTTCCGTTCTATATCAAAATTCACGAATCGCAAAAATAAATAAATAAACGGAATAAATAAAATGAAATAGAATACCAAAAGGAGATAGTCAACTTTATCTTTAATGATTAAATTCAATATCACTTATTCGAATTTAGTTAAATAATAAATAAACCACCATCAAAGTTTTTTTTTTTTATTTATCATGATACTTTTATTTCATTGTTGTTGTTGTTGTTACTTTTGTATTTTTGTTTAGTTGTACATTGGGCCTCAGGTTGTAAGTTAATGGAGAGTTGGAAAAGAATGCTAAGAAAATGTTCTCATGTGAACATTTTGAAAAAAAAAATAGGATAATGGGAAATGTTACATAGTTGAGCTTTGCCCAGCCGTGTAAGTTCAGAGAGAGAGAGAGAGAGAGAGAGAGTAGATGCCATGCAGTTCTTGGCGCTTGCCTGGGTGTGTAGATACTATTTACCAACCCCTCCCCTCGGGCAGGATATGACACAAGGTCAATTTTTAAGCGGAGTTTAACAGGTTTGAATTCAGAGTTTTTCCTTCTCCTAGACTAGTTACCTCACCAAGGCTGAAGAACCTAGTCCGTCCTACTATTTACCCATAGCTGGAGGGAGAATAAGGGGGTTCATACCTTTCCCAAGGGTATTTGCCTGAAAGTGAACGTAATAGCGCGACTGGAGTACGAACTCGCGTACTACGATTCCGCAGTGCATCGCTTTAACCATTTCACCACGAGGGTGTGTAGATGGCCCCAATATGAAAGGTAAAGAATATTCTAAATGTACAGGTGTGACACGAAGGCCGGATGTATTGTAGGTTAATAACCAGGGGAGAAAGAAACAAGGGTGTTTTACTTTCTTTGTTTATGTGTTTATTTTTCTAGATATCAGATTACTATTGAAAAGCCGTGGGTCAAAAACAACACAAAAAAACTCATGTTTTTAATACGACGTAATTTTAGGTCTATCACTTCATAAAAAATGTAATATCCCGGGGCGTGGAATGTGGTTGTTTCAAGATTTTTAAATAAATAGCAGCGATTTTTTTAGAGTCAGTCAGTGTGGTGCGTGCTACGGGACAGTTGGCTTGGTGTGTACCACGACGATAGTTCGGTCTGGTGCCTGCCACCAGTAACTTCATGTGCTATTCACGCCGAGAAAGCAGAGGTCCGCCTCACCCAAGTCTGTCAGGTTTACAGTGGACTTCTCTCGCCAGTTAAGATTAGCACCAATGTCACGTGCCTGTCCCCAAATTTGAGCAAAATATAGAACGTGTAAATCAATCCAAGTCGTGTCAATCGTTTGGTTAACTGTCCATCTTGCGGACCCAGCCTGAGACTTCTGTAATTTTCCTATCAACCCCAGCAACATCACAGTGTGGGAAAAAGGCCGCCGAGGAAATTACTCGGGAACGACTGACGTGGGTATCTCACAGGACTCACTAATGCAGAAAGCCAGTATGATCCCAGAAGAAAATAGGAGAGTTTAGCGAAGGCCTATATGGTATATTGACCTGTACCAGCATCGTGGAAGTAGAACAAAGAAGAAACAAAGATGATTAAATGTTTCAAGTCGGCCCTGTGCCTGCTTCGTGGTGGCAGAGCGAAGACATAAGGCTTTTTGAAGATATCATATCTCAACCTGGCGTAAATCTTAATGGTTCCCTGTTATCCTGACTCTTTTCATGCAACTATTTCGTCGACCATTTCTTAATAAAAAGAGATGAATATTTTTATATATCGGTGTTGCCGTTCTTTTCTTCTCTTGGAATACAAAAATATCACATCTTAAAAATAGGTAAATTGGATCAAAAAATAGTGTCATTAAAGGTTGGAAATCTACTTTTACCATAAGATATATAAAATTCATTTAAAAAATTTAACGTTTCTTCAAAGTAATCATTTTTCAGTTAAGTTTAGCTGAGCATAAAAAAGATATAATAGTGGAAGTAATGATAGGACTAACAAATTCAACAATGTGACAACGTCTATCCTGCAATTTGATAATGATAATTTGCATGTATAGGAATTCCAAATCAATTACGTGGGCAAATAAGTTTATTCACTGATTAGCTTAATCAGATTATAATATTGACAAGGCCGTCTTCTGTCATATGTTCGTTCTTTTTATCTCATCTCAACGATTGTCAAGTAACGTAAAATGGAGATAAAGAATAAGCCTCGAACGAGATATGACCTTGTTCCAAGAGTTTTATTGTTAATTTCCAGTACACACTCGTCGTAAAATTGCAACCTGTGAGTGGAGATAAAACAACAAATGAAATTCTATTAATGTATTAAACGTCGAAAAAGGATTACTAATTGGCAATATCTCAGTTATGAAATTCGATCTGAGACCATAAAAATATACTTTTACGTCAACAGATTTGAAGCAAAAAAACTTGTTCTAATATTATAGAACGTTTTCAGATGACCCGAGATGATGTGACCTACCGAATATGTGTATTTATTTGCAAGACAATGTAATTATACAAATTGTTCACTGAGATGTTCACTTGCATTTCTTGCACATTTTAAAAAACATTTTCACTTAAGTTAAAATTGAGGAAATTCTGAAATTCAATTCAATCAGAAAGGCCATTTATCATATTTACCAACCCCTTTATCCGGGCAGGATATGACACAGGGTCAATTTTTAAGCGGAGTTTAACAGGTTTGAATTCAGAGTTTTCCTTCTTCTAGACTAGTTGTCTTATCAAGGCTGAACTATTTACCCATAGCTGGAGGGGGAATAATTGGATTCATACCTTTCCCAATGGTATTAGTGTTATGTGAAATGCAATTAGCCTCGTCCAGAATTTGAACTCGTGTCGCCGTGTCCATTTCCTACGACGATAACCATTACACCACGGGCACCTCCTAAAAAAAAGAAAGGCCATTTATAGGTTTTTGTTCAAATGTTGAGATATGTTCTTAGTAATAGAATACTATTTCATTAATATACTTATTTTTTCTTTATCTACAATTAAGATTTGTTGTAACTAGATTAGCATGTAATTGAGAGGACATTTTCTTGTTAGTTAAACGTATAACACATCGAAGATTATTACTAACTCTCTAATAAACTCACGTGCGTAATGACTAAAATGCCCGACTGCAGCTTCGAAGTAAGAAATTTTAAACTTCAGTCAGATTATTACTTTCACTTTTGGATTTATAATTTGGGGAAAGGTAACGGAACCCTTTATCCCTTTTGGGTTAAATAGTATCGCTTCTCTTCTTCTAAACGGATGGATTTAGCATTAAATAATCCATGGTATGGCATTAAAACAAAGCACTTTAAACATTCTTCAAATTTTTAAATAACCAAGTTATTTATATACGTCATTGGCTTATTGATCGAGTTGAATCAACTGCATCTCTTAGAGATGCTTTCCAATTACAAATCGCAACATTAGCAACTGATTATATTCAACTCTCCATATAGCAATGTCTATGACATTATTTGATACAAAAATCAGCATATGAGGGATGACGTATCTATTACGCTTGCTAATACGTTTATTCAATCGTAAGATTAATTGGATTTTTATAGAGTTGATTCATATGTTATTTCTTTTTATCGTGAATACAACTGTTAAGAGAATAACGTAAATCAAATATAAAGAATACACCGTCAAAGAGATGTGAACTTCGGCCCAAGAAGTTTATTCATTATCTTCGGGAAAGATTACGTAGAATTATGACCTGGGAGTCATGATAAAAGAATAACCGAAATTGTATTTAAGTAGTACTGGTCCAAAATGATTTTTTGGAAACACTACCTAAACGGAAGAATTCGATCAGAGAGCCAAGAAAATATACTTTTTGGTCGTCGGAATTTTAATAGCGACAATTTATTCAATATTATTGAACATTTTCTAATGGAACAAAGTGTTCTGACCTGCTAAACACGAGTGATTGTTTACAAAGTAATATAATTTTACTAATTGTCGGGAGAATTATTTAAAATTAATGCATCTTCAATTAATTCTATTTGAAACTGTTTCAAATAACATTTTGCTACCCATTGTAGCAGCAATTTATTGTTAATCTATCAGCACGATATATATCCTCAGTCTCCATAGCAACAACATCCACCAAAAAATTTGCGCTTCCCTGCTCCATCAAAGTAATCTATCCTGATGTCAATGTTGCTGTCATTCATCTTAGTCACCACATTTCATTGTTGCGGTATAGGACTGGTTTTTGGCAGTGTTTGACAATAGCAATCTCCTCAGCCTCAAACAACATATAGTATATAGCCAGATCGATGGCCCCATCCACCATCCTTTTAGAGATAGAGAAATAACATTCTTTGATATCAAATTGAAAGAATGTAAAATCATTGTTGTTGTCAATGCTGTCAAACAAGTCAATAGCGTTTTTGGTGTTTTTCCATAGCAAACACTAAGAGTGTCCTGAATACACTTACATCATATCCCTAGGATATATATATATATATATATATATATATATATATATATATATATATATATATGAAATGTGATAGAAAAGCCATCCTTGCATAAAAATGAGATTTATATTTTAGTTGCTAGGAGAATAAAATTGGCTATTCCTTAATTATTTTGTTAGTAAAAACAAAAGATTATCGAGGATACTGATTTTATAAAGGTTTGAATAATGAACTGATTTCCAAACTAATACCTTTTACCTACTCTTAAATTGTTCTATAAGGTGTTGCGTGTTTTCTGTCCGATTATTACGCTCGACACAGGTGTAAATTCGAATGACAATTATCGAAAACTGATTTAACATGCATACGAGGATCGTTAAATAAGTTTCCAGACTTTTTTCGAATGGGCACTTTTATTGATAGTACACACATGAAATTTGGTCCCCTTCGAAGTAATCTCACCCGGCTGCAATGTACTTGTTGTACCGTTCAAACAAATCCTGGAAGAACCCCTTGGTAGTCCTTTTGTGTGAGCGTGTCAATGACCTTCGCCACACCCTCTTTCATCTCCTCCATTGTCTCTTAACGACAGCCTCTGAGCTTAGGGAATAACTAAAAGTCACAGGGAGCAAGGTCTGGACTATAGGGAGGCCGAGGAATTGTCTTGATGCCCATCTTGGTCAAATAGTCTGTGAGAAGGATTGAGTTGTGGACTGGTGCATTGTTCTGGTGGAAATGCCACTGAGCCGATTTGAAGAGTGCGGGCCTCTTTCGACGGAATATCTTCCTGAACTCCCTTAAAACCTCAACATAGTAATCCTAACCCTAACCCTTTGGCCAATCAACTGTGGTGTATTGACTTCCTTACTCCTCCCACACCTCTCATCATCCCTCACAGACTTCCTTGCCTTCCTTGTATCACTTATGCCACTCAATAACTGATGCTCGATTCATGCAAGATAGTCCAAAATCAGTCTGAAGCATTCCATACGTTTCTTTGGCATTATTTCCAAGTTTAAAACATAATTTTATTGCATATCATTCTTCTAAAGTGTCCTCACGCCCAGATTGCATTTTAAAAATTCACCAGCTGGGACAATCAGGCTTTAGTAGGTGTATTCCAATTGCTGCTGTAGCTGTTCCTTTAAAACTGAAATCATAAAAATTGGTCAGTCATCTTATAAGATGTATAGCAATAACATACTGAATTGTCAAGTGTCTACGCCAATTTTAAATGCCTGAACAAAAAAGTATGGAAACTTATTGAATATACCACGTACTTACTTTTCTATTTTCACATTTGAAACTATTTAAAAAAAAGAACCTGGATGATATTATGGTGAGTGAACTAGTAATTATAATTAGTAAAATATCCTGGTCAATGGCATGTTAACAGGAAGTTTTATGTAATGTTTTTAGGGTGCAGTCACGTGGTGGGGACACGTGGGACTTTTTATCATTGTCGATAAGAGAATTGGGGATCGGGTTCCTTATCTGGATATTTATTAAAACCGTTTTTAAAGTTGCAATCATCATCATCGTGTCTTGCAATCAACGTGTATATCCCTTACCCTCTCTCAGTACCCCTCCCTATCGTTCATCGCTTCCGGCAGGTCCTTAGGGCTACACCCTTTATCATCACGGAGCTGCTGTTTGTAGGTCCAACCTGCCTTTGATCGGCCATGTGAAGGGATCCATAGGGGAACATCAAAGTTGCGAATAATATACTTTCATAATATACTTGTCTTTCTAACATATTTCTTGTTCATTGATCCTGTCAATCCATATGACAATCATTGCTGAGGTAACACCTACTAAAATATGTAAATTCATCTCTTCGCCTAGATATGATTTGGAATTTTATCTATCAATCACAATGTCACATCCTTACTGTGTCTCACCCAGTCTCTCATTCTATCTATCTATCTATCTATCTATCTATCTGTCTATCTATCTGTTTCGTCTGGATTGAACAGTTAGATTCACATTTACACTGAATATATTTAGAAAATATGATTTTATGAGGTTAACTAAGCATACGTGTATCCACAGGTCATCTTTCCAACGTTCAAAGCGTTATGAATAGATATTCCAGATTTTCAGTTTCCGTGAAGATTTACGAGATGGCTATTGACCAATTGTGACGTCCATTTACCTTTAAACAAGACTTGTTATAATTTTCTTCCTGCTTGGAATATAGCAAGCGACCTTACCAAATATTTCTGTAGACAAATTTGAGTCTATCGTTTATCATCTAGACCGGTCACCATACCAAGTTGAAAGAATCAAGGTAAACTACTATTTACTTAACATTTATATAATATCTATAGAAAATACAATGTATTTAGGCTTTTCTGAGGTTAAAGAGTGAAATGAAACACAAACTACTCCGTCAAGAATTATATGTCACCTAGTTTACTTTTTTTTTTTTAGATTTCGTCACTTTTATTTCCTTTTAGATTTCGCCATTTTTTCTTATTTTGGATTTCGTCACTTTCACTTTAGTTCTTTGATAGTCCTAGATAGTCGTAAGCTTTCTGAATACTTTTTCAATTGTAAGACGAAACGCTATTTTAATGATAAATACTCGATGACTACTACTTTCAATGAAACAGTTATTCAAACACAAGTTCATTTACTACACACATCCCAAAATGTATCAAAATGTTAAATAGGAGAAAAAAATTATGTGTTTAAGAGAGATTTGATTAGATAGCAAACCTATTATTTAATAGGGTTACACTTTGGCAAACACTGTAAATACCAATGCATGTATATTTGAATTCAGTATCTATTTTCCTGACTACTGTTTAGTAAAAAGATAGCAATATCAATGTTGAACATGGATAAGATCTGATTTTTAAAAATTCCTGAAGCTTTTGTTGATTTTTCAACAAAAAATCTTTTTTTTTCCTCTTGGGCATCTGCTTTCCAGTTGATGAGTGTTGCTCCCAAAGCGGAAAACGACAATGAACAGAATGTATCGATTTGATAAGACTGAGGAATTCTCTATGACAGGAAGGGCGAGCTGCAAAGACAATCTCTACAAACACAGTGACATAAACTTATGCAGAGAGGCACATTTGGATTTTTCATTAGAATACGGTCGACATAAAATGTAACAGTATATATATATATATATATATATATATATATATATATATATATATATATATATATATATATATATATATATAACAATAATCTATGGTTGTCACAATCTCACTTGCCGGGTTTGTGGTATATCAAATGCAGTAAAATTTAGAGAGTGCTCAATGTTTCTGATAGAGCTATTATATATATATATATATATATATATATATATATATATATATATGAAAGTAAATATGGATAAAATCCGACAGTATGAAGGTAGCAGGAAAACATATAATCCAAATAGGTGAATATATCATGATGTAAAGTCGACGTTAACGTTTCGGTTTATTAACCATCATCAGGACTTGGATATGAAATAGTTCACATATCGATGGGTGCTTTCTGAGATGACAGGAACAAATGAGAAATATACAACGAAAAGATCCATAAACATGCACATTGCGTTCAAAATTCAAAAGTCATCAGAACGTGGTTGGCACGTGGAAAAATATTTGAAAATGTTGGATTTTTCAAAGAAACGAGACAAAACCTCCCGTTTATTGAGAAATACGCAACAAATAAGTTTACATATGTATAGATCATTTGAAATCATCCATGTTAAATGTTATGTAAGAATGTATTTGGTATATGTTTTTTCCGAAAAGACAGTATGAAAGTAAATATGGATAAAATCCGACAGTATGAAGGTAGCAGGAAAAAATATAATCCAAAAAGGTGAATATATCATGATGTAAAAACATATTCTGAATCATTCTATCCTTTTATCTGAAGAAGTCCTGTTATTTTTGGTGTTTTTGATTTATATCAAAACTCATAACAGGATGGAAATAAATTTATAATCCCAATATGACCGGTTTTAGTTTTTTCTTAAAGAAAGTTGATAGATAGATAGATGACACTTGGTCATCAATTTTAATTATGCATAATTTACAATAAAATGAAATCTTTACTTGCAACTACATATTTTTTGATAAATAAAATTCAGTAAATGTGTGCTAGTGCAGGTACGATCTGTTTCTTTATCGGTTTTTCCAGAAAATATAATGTATTTAACCAAGGTTAAGAACCCGTTTCAGTTGCAACCAAAATATTTGATGTGAAACAATGAATCTCTGATCACACACACACACACACACACACAATTTAATTTGAGTTCTAATCCGTTGAACAAAATGTGATGTTAAATTTCCCTTATATAATATCTAAATAAACGAAACAACATTGTTTTACCGACATATGGCCATCATCTTATTATGAACGTTTGGATGACATATTTGCTGTTTTCCATTTTCAAAAATCATTGAAACATATATCACCTTGCTTAAGTTGGGAGTATTGTAATTCCTTCAAATTTTTTATCTCCACACTTCTACTAAATGAACTGGTAATTTTCCAGTGAACTACATTACCCTTCCCTATATAATAAACTGACATATATGAATTCCCCCAAACCATAATTTATGAGTAGAAGGTCGTTTTTTGAAAAGGAATAGTTCTGATTTTAATGACTAGTTTTCCTACTTTTAAACTGGTTGTTTAACAAAAAGCTGATATACTAGTGGTGTTTTGCTCAGCACCTTTTTCCATGTACTCCATGTCAGAATATCTAAACACATACAAAGATTACTTAAATAGATAAATATCTTCATGAGTGATCAATCATGATATTTGATTTTAAAGTTTCCATTCGTTCAACCTTCCTGGTGACAAATTATTAGTATATTTCCCAGATAGTGTCCATATTATCTGTTCTGCTTTTCTAATGAGCGTACCCTCAAAAGAAATATCAACGTATTTTAATAACATTTAGGGTATTCGAAAATGAGTTCAAAGTTATGGTTAACATGGGGAGACTGTTTGAAATTATATCATGAAGGTACTCCCTTAAATGTGTTAACATTTTTTAATCACCCTGTATAATCCCATTAACTATAGAATATGAATATATAAAAACAGACATTATAACATATTCTAATGCATTTATGTTATATGTTAAAAGGTATTTATCATCGTGTCCATGGATTTCAAAATCAAATTTTGAGTTGTCCGATGTGAAAGAGTAACAAAACCACTAACCGGTAACCTTGAAAAAATATGTGTTATACCAACGAACGTTTGCTTTACATTCATTTACTATTTTACATCGTCTCAACTCGTAGATTTATTGAAAGCGTAGCTTCACAATATGTGTCTATTTTGAATTAGCAGAGTGGATTTCGGGGTCAAAGAGTCGATAGGTCAAGTTGAATTCAATTTGTGAGCTGTCAATCTGCTGCCCTGTCAAACAACATATACATCCCAGAAGTAATTAAAATTACGTAGAGAAGATGGAAATTCTAACCAAGGTAAAGTGGAACGTGTTACACATTTACAAATATCAGCACGTTTGGCTATATTTACAGTTAAGCAGATATGTACATCCATTGCAGAACATTCATTTGGACGAGCATGTTCGATTTAAAGGATACATTTTAATCTGAGAGCTTAAAGGACTTAAACCAGAAATAAACATAGAAAGTTTACTTGAAAATAAATTCCACAAACGAAAACCTCTTTACTAATAAATTAGATGACTTTATCTTTCATCGATAAACATCTCAACATATATATATATATATATATATATATATATATATATATATATATAAAACTTACCCCTTTTGTTTATCTTTCGTATATATTTAAGATGAACAAAAGATAAACGAAAGAGGAAAGTTTTATTAAAATATTTCTTTGTAGTCGTCTGTTTTTTTGGATTATTTCAATTTTTTCTACTATTGACTTTATATCGTCGCAAAAAGAGACGTTTTTACGAGTATATATATATATATATATATATATATATATATATATATATATATATATATATATATATAAAGGGTTTTGAAATATTTTTTAAATGTGTTGATATGCCAAAACGAAACTACAAAAAATTAATTGAATAAGTCTTTTATTCATTCGTTAAAAACAAAACATTATATATAAGTGTTTTGAAATGACCATTTCATAATTTCTGCTCTCGTGAATACCTGACACATAAGTCTAAACGTAGGAAATATGTGTTAATCATCAAGGGATGTATATTTACATTTACCGTACTGTTTTAGACAAATATTTTAGTTTGAATCTTGTTTATATGTTTATGTAGCGACCTATTTGTGCCACGTATGTTAAAGCGATGTTTTAAAGAGGGTTTAGTTTTGCACAAAATCTGTTTGGATTTAGTATTTTTGAGAATGTTTTATTCACTTACCTTCGGTTGTTTCAATTATCCTTGCGATATTGTTCAATGCATTTCTTTTCAGTTCTCCTATGATGGTAAATTTCTCATCTCGTTTTAAGTTATGGCTGTAGGAGTGGAAATGTTCTCTAGGTTGAAGCTTTTTTTTTTTTATAATAAAGAGTTTATTCTGTGTCTTCAGTTCTTTAACCTAAGATAGAATTCCCATTCTGTTTTTTTGTGGGTAGAGTGTTCGCCAATGATTCGGGAGATCTGTCTTCAATCCCAGGTTGCGTCATACCAAAGACTTTAAAAAATGGTACTTGATACCTCCTGGCTTTACACTCAGCAATATAAGGTATGTATCAAGGGTAAAGTGGAGCAACCCAGGGAAATGAGTAGCGCTCACCTACACCTCGGTGTAGTAGTTATTGAAAAGGAAGCCTTCGGGTCGTCCTCGACTACGGTCACTAAATTTACTTTTACTCATATATATATATATATATATATATACTTCTGCATTTACACTCTTGGTAAATTCAAAAAGTCTTTGTTTGTGAGAAGATAATATTCGTTAATATGAGATATCTACTACTAAAATTGTTATTTATCTAACATGTTTGACAAACTTTAGTGTGTTTTATTATGAGTGTCTTGTGGATTACTTGATTAGTAAGTTGTTATTTCCAATCATTTCATATGTGACCGACGATTGGCAAGTATATCTGGCTCTTATATTTTGAATTATGTTTTACTTTCTAAATATATCAACTGTTCTGAATTATTTTTGTTGGTTATGGGAAATTGTTGTTAAAAGTTTCTATGGAGATATTGTGATTCAGATTCAGTTTTGGTATTTTTTTAGGATGCTCGGCTAAGGGGTAACAATGGTTTTATATATTTGATTTTCAATTGAAATATGGTAGTAGCACTGTGCTGATATCTGTTACTTTATTTCCTTTCTCTGTATTTTCCGTTCGCTATTATCAGTACACATTCTGCTAAGTCTTAATGCTTGTAGGAAGGGAAGCTTTCATTTGAAGTGTTTTGTGTAAGATAATTTGTGATTGAGGATTTTGCTTCTTGTGTTGTTTTTAATTGTCTGGACTAATCAATATATCTTAGAGTGTCTAAATATGCGATTGTGTAGATTTTTCATTAAAAACGTTGATAGAGTCAAGTATTATAATTAGGTAGGTAAATTAATTGTTAAACTGTGCTTCTCTGCCTATGTATATGAGAAATATCTCATCAATATATCAAACTAAAAGAGACTATCAATGTTAATTTCTGAGAGGATATCAATGAATACAAAGTGGTTGGTTACTGATCGAATAATCCCAAATAAAATATCAGACATATTCTTCTATAAAAAATGTTTACTTATCATTTCTCTGTGTCTTATTGATGTGGACGATGGCAAAAACTGAGCCTTTTTTCAGAAATTCAAATATATACTGAAAATGCATTTAGTAGAATTGATTACAAAGGTGCTTTCGTCATTGGTGTCTGCATTTTGGAGATTTTGTGAATATACTCTTAATTCACTCTTTCTCATTTATCTAAGAATGTTGACATAAATATACGAATTATTTTGTGCTTTTATATCTTGGTTACGTCACTTTTCTTACCGGTGTTTGTTCAGTTCTTTTTTAAGAAGAATTTTTTGAAGTTAATTTTTTGGTGCCTTTTGGTGTTTTGATATTTTTGTTTAGGAGATAGTTTCATTCGTAATTTTTTTTCTGATTTCACATTTTGGTGCCATGGTATGGTTTTATTTTACATTTTCAAATTTAGTTATTGCGGTTGTGATTTCGATGTCTAATTCTACTAGAATTACGACAGCAACAGCAATAGAAAAAAACAAATATGTACATTCACTTTAAAAATTTGTAGTAAAACAAATCAATAGCGCTCGAAACACTGTTAATATGTATATAAGGATATCTATTTCAGATTTTCTTACTGTTCTATATATATAGTAACTAAAATATGGTTATCACTTGCTCTCTTGTTGAGTGAATGTTGGACAAAATTTTGCGGTATTATCAAATAGAGTGCTAAATATATTTTTCTTGAATATATGCCTTTCTACGTTTGTCGCCGGCGGGTATCGTCAATGATATGTTTTGGGGAGTTTCGGGTCTTTCAACATCATACTCCCCTCACCAAGCAGACCTTATCAGAGATGATCAGTCTCTGATAAGCCCTTCAGTTTACGCAAAAGTGAAAAGAAAAGAAAAAGGTCTCTTTATTAATTTGGGTGATTATAGACCTGCTATTCACGCATCTGATTGGTTGTTGCAAACAACCAGTTAAATGTGCAGCTCAATTAATTTTTGTGATCTGCAAGGAGACAAGTACTTTTTAACACATATATTTTTCCAGCTCCAATCTTCCTGTTAAGTACTCCGCTCTCGCTCGACCGTAGAGTCTGGTTTTGTGAGTTTTTTTGGTCCCTGCGCCAAAAAAATTCCCCAATATACAAATTCAACTTATTTCCTATTAACTAAAGTAAAATTATATCAAGTATCGATCTAAACAACTTACTAGAATTGCGACAGCAACAGCATCAGAAAAAAAATATATACAATCATTTAAGAATTTGTAGTAAAACAAATCAATAGCGCTCGAAACACTGTTCGAGAAATTTTAAGTTTTTAAAACAATATTTTTATTGAAATATTTTGTAGACTTTGTTAATGGGCTACCTAAACCGGTCTATGAAAATTCTGCCATTTACTGACTAAAAATGAATTATATTAGACCGTCACTTAATTGCAACGGCAATAGGAAACTGTTTTTCTCTTTTTTTAATTTTACCCCACATGCATCTAAAAATACAAATAAAAAATAATAAAAAGATGAATAAATGAATTAAAAGTAAAAACTAAGTGATTCTCTTTAACTATTTACAGAATAACAAATCATTGACGTTCGAAATACTGATCAAGAAATATTAATTCTTAAAGAATTTTTTAGAGTGTTTGAGAGACAAATTTTAGAATATATTACATGGTGGTATCTTTGACCTCAGGTTTATTTATCAGAGTCTGATGAATGTATAGAGCATGAAACCTGCAGTCACATATACCACCATAATATATATATATATATATATATATATATATATATATATATATATAAATTTTCCTGGTAGAGAGCTCAATGTAATTAATTTTACAGAGCAAAACTTTCTTTAAAGAAAAAATCAAAGACCGGTTAAGATCTGAAGAAGTCCTGTTATATTTTTCTTCGTGTTTTTGGCTTACATCAGAAACGCAAAACAGGATGGAAATAAATTCATAATCCTAAAATAACTGGTCTTTGCTTTTTTTCTTTAAAGAAAGTATATATATATATATATATATATATATATATATATATATATATATATATATATAAAACATTTAGAATGTATTTGAACTAGGAAGGTGATTACCTGCAAAAATAAGATCCTTGAGAAATATTGACACTTTTTTGCAAGAGTCAGTGTACGTTATTAGAAAATAATATTTACTTTATGTGATAATAAATATTAATTAACTATTCTTTTGTCACGTGAATGCATATCTTAAACATGACAAATACAGTCTGAAATATGTCGATGTGAATTTCTTCTCTACATTAATTGAAAAATAGATTATGCTTTGAAGTAGATAAACAATTTGAAACATCTTTTCATGTTTGACGTTATCTTTCCTTCATTGCCATGAGAACGCGAGGCACAATTATAAGTATGTCTGTATATATATATGTATGTGTGTGTGTGTTTGTGTGTGTATGTGTGTGAGTGTGTGTGTGTGTGGATTTAGTTGGTTCTTTAATCACAGATTTGAGAGAAAACATTATTTCTTTAATGTCTTTCTGGGGAATATAATGATGTCGAAGCCTTTAAGATCCAAAGTTCTAATCATATATTTCCTTGTTAACAGAATATTAAATAACTTTAAGATCATAATTTCCTTTTTTACTTTTTGCTTACACATACATAGATGAGATGCAGGTGTTTGTTTGTACACGTGTACTGAGATATTAAAGACTAGAAATAAGAGGCGGATATATTGAATCCCAGAAAGCTTAAGATTCTTACAGTAAAGGCAATGCAGCATTCACTTCAGGAATATAATTTTATAGCTTTAGCAATCGACATGATATACTTTCAGAATGGATGGCAGTAATCCCTGTTGATGTGACCTATCACGCATGAAGGTTGATTCATTTTTCGAAATGATGGTCCCATTTTCCTGATTTAGCGAATGTCATATTATACTACTGACAAATGCTGCTCCTATAAGGTGAGGTCAACCTTGACTGTAGGAGAATTTTCTTTACTACCGAGTTCAGCACCTACACTCAACGGGCGTCTTTCTTCATACATCAGCGAACACATTTCATTCTGTGGCTTGACATTTTAGCAGAAATCTCTATAAAATTTGTGCAGGCCGAGCTGCTTTTTTTATTATGTCTAAATCGGTTTCGTTCATTCGATGCATATTTTCAAAATCTTTACACATACACAAATATATAAAGCACGCTTTGTAGAAAGATTATCGTCGAAAGAAATGGAATCAGTGACCTTACTTTAAATCACTGGTGCTAGTGTCCTTCGGACATAAATGACCATGAGGAAATAGTTGGTGGACCGTATTCTTTAGCCTTAGTTTAAAAACAAAACAGCCTTACAAAGTGTAAAGGTCAGTGTTGACACAATATTTACTCAGCTTTACTTCGTTTCACATGCTTTGTTTGGTGGAAGTATTGTCATATAATAGCCGAGGAATTTCGGTTCATGCCTTTGGGTTTAGTTAGGCTGAGAACCTTTCAGCTCAGTACATGGGTTAATTAGGTGCAAACTTGATGCAGGTGGTAATGCGTGCGCGCGCAGAGAGCGGACATGTCACTCAGAGATGTCACATTAGCCTGAGATGATGAAATGGGTGACAAAGTGCGGGTGACGTCACGCACCGGAAGCGCGCGGAGGATTTGGGAGATTTCGAAGAAAAGTTAAGAGAGTTGAAAACTAGACGCCAAACGAGGAGGTTCGACTTTTGGGGCTCGCTGAGGCGAGACGAATTTGCTCGCCATGAGTGCCGCACGAGATAGGGGCCACATGAAGAAGCCAGCTTAAAAAGAGTGTGTCTCTCTCCTTATGTCGAAACCTTTAACTCAAAAGTAATAAAAGGGTTTCGTACGTGAACAAGAAGTCGTTACGTGTTTTCGAATTTCGACATTCCTATGTTCTTTACATGTTCTACCGTTATGAACATTATGTCTATTTCGCACATGGCCATTTTCGTGTATTTACATAACAGTATTCCGAAAAAATATACACACACATATACACGCATACACATATATCCTCATCATCATTAAAATGTTGCAACATCAGAACGGATATTCCTGACCCTTTCTCGCCACCCTTCTCTATCGTCCATTGCTTCCAGCAGGTCATCAGGGATACATTCTGTATTGTCACAGAGCTGTTGTATGCATGTTCTAGCTGATCGTCCAGCCTTTACTCGTCCATGTAAAGGGGTCCAAAGGAGTACGTCGCTTATGAGTTCGTTCTTACTTCTCCATCAGTTTCCTGCATGTCTGGTTTGTATAACTTGGATAGTTTTCGTTATGAGTGGTAAGATGCCGTACAGCTGCTGCTTTGTGGGGTGCTTCCTCCAGGACTTGTACAATATTGCAAGTGGTATTCTAGTGTAATTCCCGTCAAGCTTTTTCTCTATCCGTTTACTTAGTGTTATATATATATATATATATATATATATTTATTATTTCCATTAACCAAAATACCCTAGCAGCAGTTTTAAAGTGTGTTGATTCTTTATTCTCTTGCAAAACAACTATTACCCAATTAGCTATGGATCCTGCAATTCTTCATTATGAGTTTTCCTTTGTCCTCCCGAGCCGGTAGAGTCATAGTAGTATTTCATGTTCCATCATCAATGATCCCAGTAAAACCGTTGGTCTCTTTTCGTAAAGATAGCAATCATCTCCGTGATCTACGATAGATCAAGTCGCTGATATCTATGGAAAGCTTATTGTATTCGATACAATTTCTTGTTCACCGTGCAACAAGGATCGATCAATCAAAATAAAGAAAGACATGCGTCACAAAACATTTCTTTCTTTATATTGTCTGCAAATTATGCTACAGTGATATAAGCACTATCTTTTTATCCTGATCATTTTCCCTTAAAATATCTAATATTTTAAGAGAAACAATCAAATTCTTGTAATTGATTGATGCAAATATCTTTCTCTCGGTTCCTTTGATAAAGAGAGCTCGAGAAGCTTGCGGAGACGAAATTGACACCATCTTATTCCAAAAAGAAAACAAAACAAAAACAAACGAAGAAATATGAATCCTATTTGAAGTATTAAAAAATACTTCACTCTGTGAATGTTCTGGGTAATCAAATCTTTTAGTTCACTCTGCATTTATATTCAACGATTTCAATAAATAGGATATAGGTACATGGGATAAAAGAAAGAAAGAAAGAAAAGACAAAAACAAATGATAAACTTTGACAATAAATCCGTTTTTAGGACAATGATCACAGTAATATTATTCTGAGGAGATTGGGTGGCACTAAAATTATGTTTTTTATCAATTAACCAACCTAAACGAATTTAGAGTCAGATAGCTTTAACCCCAAGCAGTATCTACTTCTCCAAGTAAAAGTCATAAGATCAGCTTATTTGCCTGAGTCCTTCTACACAGGGAGGAATGCTGACTGAACAAAGCTATTTAGTATTTCTCAAACAAATACTGTGCATTCATGTATTTTCTGTTCAAAATAACTAATTATTACATCCATGAATGCCTTTCTATGTGGGTCGTTGAAACAAGTTTTAAGCATAACCCCGAAAGATCATCGCTGGACATTTTTGGTGAGGCAACACACTACCACTTCTAATGAAACTAAAAAAATGTAATTCACTTTTTCTAGTATTAAAATTGCTTATGTGTTTGCACAACATATATATTCAGCTATGCACTTCTTTTTTAGCGTAGCTTAACACCTTTTGATGTATACTCATAATACGTATACAAATATATGCGGAACATAATCAAACATAATGACGACTTCAATGAACGAGCGAACACACTTCTTTCTAAAAATATATCTCTCACACTTTATTCTCGAAAGGGTTGATGTTGGTTGTGTGTGAGAGGTGAGTTGGAGACGGGGACAGACTGCTACATATTGACCCAAAGTTCTTCTGACCATAGCAGCACTTCTTCCTCATCTTGGCTTGGGTTGCTCAACCGTGGGTCACTGAGGGCTGCAAGCTTATTCTCACGCTGACATCTTGTCCCCCAACTGTCTCCAACTCCATCTGGAACTGTGGCACCTTGTTATATAATTGTCTCTCGTACACCTGTTTCCGCTATTTCTCTGCTTATTTACACAGGTGCATCTCTTGATTGACGGCTCGGTCGAGGGTCAATATTTAACACTTTTTTAGTTATCCTCGTATTTTTATGTGAATGAAATTCTTATTTTGTATGTATTTGCAGACCCCTCAACAAGGGCAAGATGTGACACAGTCAAATTTTTAATCGGAGTTTAACGTTTATTTCAGTGTTTTCCTTCTCCACTAGTTGCCTAACTAAGGTTTTAAAAAACCTAGTCTGTTCCACTATTTTCTCATTGCTGCAGGAAAATACATGGATTCATACCTTTCCCAGAGGCATTAGTGCTATGGGAAATGCAAAAATGTGTCATCGAGCATTTGAAATCGTGTCACTGTGCCCATATTCTACGACGATAAATATTCATTTTGTATGTATCTGTAAACTACCTAAAACGTTACATTAGCAGGAAATGTCTATTACAGCAATAGGCTAAGAATACTCTTAGACAATAGAACATATTCCAATCTAAAATTGCAAATAAATGGTAATTTTTTTGACTTTGCGTTCAAACTAAACGCAATTATTTTAATCATTGGGAATATCGATATAACGAAGATAAATAAAACATGTTAAATTAAATCCTTCGTTCCATCCGAAATACATTCATTAGTATTATCATGGACTATTTTAATGAGGGAAACCTATTGATCAGAAAATCATCTAGTTTTTAATAATATTAAGGAAAAACTGGGAGACAGTCTTACGATGTATTTAATTGATTGTAAGTTGACGATATCTGACTAAAATAACGTTGTGTGAAAATGTTCTGGGAGGTTGATCTCTGCATACCACAAATATATTATTGTGTAAGCTAATTATTGATTTCCTAAGTAATATGAAGTGCTACTGAAATGAATTTTAGGTTTTACAATTGTGAAAATGCCCGAGGTTTAGGCAATTTTTAAAATTTCTTATGGTGTATCATGTAACGTTGATTCGCAACGTGACTAGAATTCCAATGATCAAAAAACTGCATTATCGGATGAGTGTTCTGAACATTAATCTGCCTCAACATGATTTCAAAATTCGTTTTCAAATAAAACTGAAAAAAAACATAAATAACAATTCGAATCTTCTTTAATGGTATGTTGACACCAAAAAAATTGTCACCTTCTGATGAAAATAATACGAAAGCATAGTCTATTATCAAATAAGCATCAACAAAAAATATTGATGAATACGATGCTTGTAAATAGGATTTGGTCCTTTTAACTGAATGAGGATTAGGAAAAACTTATCCCGATCATAATACACGAGTATAGTTAAAAAAAAAAAGTTGTAAGGTGAAGATGAGGTATTGCTTGTGACATCTACAATACAGATACCTTCGTTACAAATCAAAGAAAACATAAATTGAGAAATTGCAAGATGGATAGTGAGATCTTTTTCATAACGGTACTGGTAAAATTAACACGAAAATCAAAAAGTGTTCAGGCTAGTAAAGGAATTTTTGTTTCATGTTTCAATTTTTAATGACATATCAAACTTCCCGCGTTATTTGATACTTTGATTGTAACACCACGGTTCTCAAATATATGCTTGTAACGCTTCAACACAAACAGACGTTTGCACCATGTCGGTTCTCAGCAGACATTTGTAGGAATAAGGCACTACATGAATTTTGTACAACAAAGGTTCTAACGGGTCTATGAGTATAGCAGTACGCTTTTAGTTTCAGGTGCTCCCCCATTGTAACCTGTAAGTGGGAAAAAGTGACGAACGCAAAAAACACCATCTTCGTTCGGTACAAAAAGTTTTATTCGCTACTATATCTCTAAGTAGTTGTCGAGAAGAGAGAAAGATTGTATGAAAAATGAGTCACCCGCTTTAGGTAGAGAGAAATAAAACGTCATCAGAAGAGAGAGAGAGACAGACAGACAGAGAGAAAGAGACTGAGAGATAGACAGACAGAGCAGACAAAAATCTTGATATTATGTTTCTCGTTTTTTGTTGTAGTTTTAGCTTGTGCTTGCTCGTTACTTCCGTTTTCATCGCTTCATGCCTGATGTGGGACCCCATTCGTGGACTTCAACGAAAAATTGACAGTCTTCTTATCATCGTGTCTCGTTCCCAACTGACTTTTTCTTCTTTTCTCTCACGCGTCCCCACCCCTCAAAAACCTCTCCGTGTGAGTTTCTTTCAGAATACATCGACGATTAATTAGCTGCTGATACCCTTCTATTTTCAGCTCAAGTCTCCTCTACTATGCCAACCTATACTTGGGGACTCCCCATTCACCTTCACATTCATTTCTCTCTTATAGCATCTCTAGCTCTCTCTCTCTCTCTCTCTCTCTCTCTCTCTCTCTGGCTGCCTTGAATCTCTTTCCTATCTATGTCCCTCCTGTTCTACCGTCCTGTGGTTGACCTGTAAATTTCCTTGGGAAAAATTACTAATAAAACAATCAACTAAAGTCCTCTATTAGATTAGAAGATATGCTTGTAGAAGAACTGTCGCGATACTAGTTAACCCATAACTGAGTGGATAATGTGGTTCATGCCTTTATTAGGGCATTTGTCGAAAGTGAACCTAATAGCGTGACTGCAGTTTGAACTCGCTTACTAAGATGTTGCAATCCAGAACGTTAGCAACTATGCCACAGGGAAATTCACTAAGTTAAGAAGATATCGGAGAATAACTTATGAGAAATAAGGAGTGAATGAATAAGTAAATAAATCCATGGCTCGCTAGATCTAGACTCAAATCACTTGATTGATTGATTTTAACGACATATCAACTCATCTCGGATTATTTTATGCCTAGAAGTCAGGGAATCATGTTCAATGTACATATAATACATATGTTCACAATCTTTGTGTTGTTGATGCTTTTTGGAGGGGTCCAATTCCACACTAATAATTGTCAAACAGATCTATTTCACCTATACATGAGACCCAAACAAGTATTACCATTGTGGGTCAGAGTGGACCAAAAATGATGGCAATGAAGGGCTATACTACACACTCTAGATTTCGAGAATTGAAGCCTCATCATTAGATGCAGTTTGAGGTCCTACTCAGTATACTCATTCTGGGGTGGTCTTACTCCAATACAATGGATATAGTCATTATATTCAATGCCCCACTGAATTGATAGTGAAATCAATCATCTAATATCAACGGAAATTATTATGACTGAACAATTATTGGATAATGAGAAATGAAGGGTATCTGATCAAATCAAGTAGAACTACCCCAGAAAATAATCTCAGTCAAATTAGCTTCAATATTTCTATGTGTTTCTACCCTCTGGTTTAATTCAAATTTATCATACCTGTATTAGAATAAAGTAGATAACATAGGCTACAACAAATAGCTGCGTACCAATTTGAGTTTGTGTCCTCTGTATTGAAGAGAGCATCTTAGAATTATAAGGTGGCCACGTTAATATCTAAGGCAAAGAAAAAGTGAAACGAAATGGGTGACTTAGTGGAACTAAGTTATGGATTCGATTGATGACCCTTAGAGCGATTCTGGCCCGTCATGGAAACCAATCTTCCATAAAAAAAAGTACGGTTTTCTTTTTTTTAAGAGACAGGCTAAGATGAATTGAGACTGACGGCTCGGGAACACACTCCACCAAAGGGTACCAGCATTATACGCGTTTGCATTATTCTTCGTCCGTTAAACCGCTCTTTTAATAATGATCGAATAACATTTTTGGCTACAACAATTGTCGTCCATGGCCATTTTCTTACAAATGACCTTTCAATTCCATTCTGATCTCAACCGTTACATTTGTGAGCTACAAACGATCATCTCAGAAATATATCTGTAAGCGGACCAGGTGTTGATATAAATAACTCATTTACTGGAATTTCAGTTTACGTAGCGATAATCGTTTAATTATTGTATGAATGATTTTTCTGCTAAGTACGTATGTCTTTACATTAAACTATCCACTAGACGTCTTATCTTTACTGTTGTAGATGTTATTGAATACCGCAAAGGTTAACTATTCTCTAGTTTCATTGAAATTGTCATATGATTGTTTAGGTCAAAGTACTCTTTTTTAAATCTTAGAAAATGCGTACTGGATCTATTCAGTAGTTCAAATGCATTTTCAGAAGCAAGTAAACACGCACTATCAGATTTCAAAATAATTCCAACTATGTCTGGCAGAAATTATTGAATTGGTACATTTGCGGTAAATAAACAAATGACAGTAAAAACGCCAAACAATTTATTTTTATAGTTGAACATTAAGTTCAGTGAACTTTTATTGTAACCGAGACCGGAATGTTGTTGCTAACTTATTCACAATTCAGTAATCAAATTATTTAAATCAATCGTATGTTTTCAAGACAAATAGAGAAATGCATGGAAGTGCTGGTTATTGGCGGAAAATGTGAAATGATATTGTAATTTGCATTCTTAACGGATATCAGCTGAAGCTTAGATATGAAAATCCGTAAACAATTAACAGACAGTTCTTTCAGATCTCAACAAGATGTAAGGCAGACGTAATTGAAAGGAAACATTGCTAAAAAAACAAGAATAAACCCAGAAAAAAAACCCCTATAAACCTGTCAATTGAAACAATGCAAGGATTCCTAAAACTGATTCAAGAAAACAATCTTAGATATGTAGATGTAAAACATTATTTGATAGAGATACATAAATATAAATACACGTCAATTGAATAGAAATGGGCTTTCGATAATATTCTCGGAAAACCTCCGAAAGGTACGCATGAAACTAATCCCGAAAATTATTTATAATCAATTAGACATCAAAATAGGACAGTTTACGCAAAAAGAACTCGACTCAGGACTAAGAAAAATTAAAAATAAGAAAACAGCACGGCTTGATGAAATACCCACAGAAGAATGAAAGCCCAGGGAATTCGACGGCATACTGCTCCGAAACTATAATGCCGTATATAATAAAAACACAACTGACAGATGGACAAAGGAATGCATTCCCCTTCCCCAAGAAGAATAACCTCGGAATCGCCAAGAACTACCAAGGTTTAACCCTAACATCCATAGTGACCTAGATCTACTATGCAACCTCACAGAACCCAAACTGGAAGAATCAAAATGGCTTTCGGAGAAATCGATCCATGACATCACAAATTTTGACTATCCGTCGAATTCTAGAAGGTGTTCCAACAAAAACGTAGAGACTACAATATTATTCGTCTACTTCTCCAAGGTCTTTGACTCCATACATAGACGGAAGATGGAGCAAATACAATTCACCTACGGCCTACACAAAGGAACCGTTTTAGACATATTGATGCTATATAAAAACGCGAAACTAAAGGTCTGCTCCTAGGATAGAGACATAGACTACTTCGAAATTGTAGCAGGTATGCTTCAGGGAAACACATTAGTTCCATGCCTGTTTACCATCTGCCTAGATCACGTGCTGAGAACTTCGATTGATATAATGAAAGATAACGGTTTCAAGCTGCCAAAGGAAAGAAGCAGATGTTGCCCTGCACAAACAATTACGGACGCTGACTAAACGGATGACATAGCGCTTCTGGCAAATACACCCGCCCAAGCCCAAGACGAAACCCTGGTACATTGTCTGGAACGAGTAGCTACTGGCATAGGCCTCCATGCCAACGAAGACAAGACGGAATACATGTGCTTTAATCAAAGAGGTGACCTCTCCTCACAAAATGGTCGTTCTCTGAAACTAGTGGAAGTCAGACTTGACCGATGAAATAAAACACATTTTTTACAAGCAGCGGTCCTGTCGATACTGCTATATGGATGCACTAGATTGACGCTAACTAAACGTACCAAGAAAAAAGCTTGACGGCCATTACACAAGAATTTTGCAAGCAATATTAAACAAATCCTGTAGGCAGCACCCAACAAAGCAGCAGCTGTACGGCCACCTATTACCCATCACGAAAACTCTCCAAGTTAGACGTGTGGGACACTGCTGGAGAAGTAAGGACGCCCTCATAAGTGACAAACTCCTATGGACCCCATCACATGAACGAGAAAAGGCAGGACGACTTGATATAACCCATATACAACACCTCTGTGTCGATACAGGATGTACCCTTGAAGACCTACCGGGAGCGATGGACGATAGATACGGATGGCGAGAGAGGATCAGGGAGATGCTACATGATGACGATGATGTGTATTTCACTTAGCAGTTGTGAAAAAAATAAATTTGAGCTCACAGAAATTTTGGAAAATAGTTTTTCAAGTCGGTGTCATTGCTAATGGATATACTGCAAAATAGAATACACAAAAGTACAGATAACTAGGCCCTATGATTTACTAAAAAAGATACTGTTGTTAGTAAAATGAGAATTTACATTGACTATGGACATTCCTTTTAAGTAAATATTCGTACATAGTCCGATTGTACTTTTATAATTGGATGATTAATGTTTAATCTATGATAAATATTTTATTAGTTACAATTGGTTGATAATATATTAAAATAGAAATAGAAGCTGGCGAGAAGAAAAAATAGGGACAGTATCAGTCAGAACAACAGAAAAGTCAGAGACAACAAAATAGAGCAGAATAAACAGCAGGAAAGTCTCGACCTCAGTAGCAGCTGCCGAGAGAATTCTTTACAGAATTCCGACAGGAGTCTATGGTTTATAAAAAAAAAAGTCAATATTCCCCTTATAGCCACAATGATGATGAATGTCTTTTATATCCCCATAGAAATATTTCCCCATGAGTCAACCGCTAAGATGATATGCAGTCAACTCTCCTATGTAACTATACTCTTCTTGTAATAATTGTATACACTTGGTAAAATGACACAGGGGACTCCTTCCAATTATTAACTTTTAAGAAAAAAAGAAACGTTTTGATTATTCTCCTGCGAATATCCCATAAATTATATGTTCTGGTAGCTCCATCAGTGACATTCGAGATTATTCATTAGTACTATACAAATGTTCAGTAAAATCTAATTGTAAACATGAACGGAATGTTGTACCGATTTTTTTGCTAACTTATTGGCAATTCAGTAACGTTTTACTGTTCTTTTTCAAAGAAAACTGTAAAGATTAGTAATTAAAATGTGTTGCCTGTTTTAACAAGGATGATTAGCAAAACATAATTTGATATCTAGCATTACTTTAACAAAATCATTTAAAAATCGTTTAAAAATTCCGATGTTCATTGATCATTAGAAACTATTTATTTATCTATTTATTTATAACTTTATGACTGGTTGATTAATTGGACGGGAATGAACTCATTTATAATTATTCAATATAATGAAGGAATCACGTTCATTTGCGTTTATATATACATATTTCAGTAGTTTTTCTAAGTAGTTTATTTTGCCCACAATCCTATCATAAACGAATATTTTTTTTAAACAGATCTACTTAACCCATAGTTGGGACACAAAGTGGACCTGGGAGTAATGATAATGTAGAGTAATCTACACTCCCCATATCCCAAAACTCTGAGTTTCACCATCACATAAACGTTAGTGTTATACCAAGGACACCTATTTTTGAGTGCCCTTAACCTTGTACAGAGTGATATGATTGCTGAATAAGCCCCTCCCCACTTCGACAGGTTGAGATGTTACATTGGAACGTTTGCTGTTATTTCTTATTAGCGTGGCTTGCCAGCAATTTATATCTATTTACTGTTGTTAGAGATAAAGTGACAAGAATGCTTCATACTCTAGATAATGGTTACCTACTTTGTAGAATCTTAATGATTAATCGTTTTTCTTCTGCTGTTTTTTAATTTATTCTAGCACTGCTCTATCCTTCTATGTAATTGTAACAACTGTTACGATGATGAGTGCAACTTGCACTCTTCATACAAGAGGGACAATCTAAAAGCAGAAATCCTTGAATCGAACACAGGCTTTTGTGCCAGACTAGGAAGAAAAGCTAAGCAAATAACCGTCACGTTCTTATATCTATATTTATTTCAGATCTCAGACAATTATTTTGAAACAGATACAATTTCATTTCGTCTATTTTCCCAGAATCGATTCAAATATATTACTTTTCTAATCCAAGTAGAGACTTACTATCAGATTTATTTTATTTTTTAAGGGTTTTTTCCTCAATGAAACGTATTCTAAGCCCCACCGACAAAATGGATTTTATCTTTTATCCCCTACCAGTTGCAATAAATGGATAGTTTTTAAAATCATTTTTTATAAAATAAATTTATTAAAAGTTACAATGTTTGTGTCGATGAAAAAATCGTTTGCCTTAAGCGTTTATTGTCGATGGTTTTTAAATTTAGCCTTTTTTTTACATTCGTCTTATAAGAAACTGAAAATAACATTCAAAAGATAAAGCTTTTCTGAACAAAACTGTATATACTGAAATGAATTGAAAACAATGAAGTAAATAACTATCTTCTCGAGTCAGCCTCTAAAAACGCCAATGAGAAACAGCTGTGCAGAGACAAATTTATGATAAAGTTTCGATAGGAGAAGTAACTTATTCGTCAAAAGTCCATATTGTATGAAAATATTGCGTAAAATCCCTTCAAACGTCAATTTACAAGTCTTGTGAGATCATTACATATTCCAAAATTTTGGGCTCATTAATCAAGCATAATACAGAATCATTAAAAGATCTCATAGTGTAATGTTTTGACACTGCCCTAAACTAAGCACCTGTGAGCGGGGAAAGTATTCGCCCAAAGAATTGACACTGTGTAGCGTTCGGCTCATGGGTAAGGTAAATTCCGACGTAAAATGTCGATGATATTTGTCCTATTGCCTAAGGAGTAAGTGAAGTGAGTTCGATTTTAAGAGTAAAACTTTTAATAAGCAAAGCAAATATCAAGTCTCCTTACAAAATCAATCTAAAAAAATCTAAGGATGATCTAAATATCATTCGCATTAAAGACTAAATTTAGTGATACCGAAACTTGGTCTGGTCGTAGAGGGCGCTATTCCTGTAGCATGTTTGATCAGGAATAACCTAATGGAACCTATCCCTCTTCACATCTAAAACTGGGTGCAAGGTCTGGACTATTGGGAGGGTGAGGAACTGTCTTGATGCCCATCTTGGTCAAATAGTCTGTGAGAAGGATGGAGTTGTGGACTGGTGCATTGTCCTGGTGGAAACGTCACTGAGCCGATTTGATTAAGTGCTGGCCTCTTCCGACGGAATCTCTTCCGACGGAATCTCTTCCTGAAATCCCTTAAAACCTCAACATAGTAACCCTAACCCGAACCGTAACCCTTTTTCCAATCAGCTCTTGTGTATTGACTTCCTTACTCCTACCACACCTCTCATCATCCCTCAGAGACTCCCTGCCTTCCTTGAATCTCTTATGCAACTCAAAAACAGATGCTCGATTCATGCAAGATAGGCGAAAAGCAGTCTGAAGTATTCCATATGTTTCTGTGGCATTTTTTCTACGTTTGAAATAGAATTTTATTGCATATCGTTCTTCTAAAGTGACCTCACGTCCAGATTGCATTTTCGAAATTCACCAGCTGATATATATAGATATATAGCAATAACCTACTGAATTTCCAAGAGACAACGATAATTTTAAATGCCTGTACAAAAAAAGTCTGGAAACTTATTGAAGGCACCACTTAATAATAGATGTTAGTACTCATGAGAGAGTGTTTCACGTTTTCACTCCTGAAGTAAGTTAATATTTAGAACGTTTCACCGAGAAAGAATTGTCATGACCTGTTCAACACAAGGAACCTGAGGAACGAATACTGGAAAGCTATAAGGGAAATTGATTTTAGAATTTATTTTAAGAAATTTACTTTACAATTTCCAAATTTTGACAGCCTTTCATTACATTATAAAGTACAGTGGATTTGATATTTTGATAGTTATACAAATCATTTATAAATATTTCATTTGAAATACTGAAATCTTTTCTTTTATTACTTTTTAAAATCATAATATCAATTCCTTTCGGGTTCTTTAATTGCAAAATTTCATTAATTATAAATATTTCATTGCAATCATAACTTATATTCGTGTAATTTAATGTTCATTGCTTTTTTAACTGTACTTTTTCATTTATTAATATAATCATTTGTTTGCACACAGTTACATGTTTTCACGTATTCCTATCCAATACAAATCATTTTCAAACAGATCTATACGAAAAAATTAAAATAAAAATATTGCGGGAAAAATATCAGAAACATAATCCTTGTTGCTACACTTTCTCTCTCGTTAGAGAAGCAACATTTTTCCTTTGTTTATAAAATGGCCTAGTCTTTCGCTGAAGCTAAACTATGGTTCATCGGGAAGTTTTATGTCTTTGGGAAAGAGATTATTATAAATTTCAAAGGCAAATTCCTTTTTACGAATATAAAGTATTCTACAAAATAGTCCTACATTCACTAAATCATCGTTCTTCACGTATTATAATACATTAAGTAAATCATGACTCATTCATTAAAATTCTATATGATGGAATTTAAATAAATAGTAACATAATAAACAATGTGTACATTCTTTTCAGGATTTGCTTTGGTTGGATTTATTATTGTTTAATATTTAACATTATATAAACTCATTTTGGGTTACTTAATATCTGAATTCGATTTAAGTGTAAATGTTTCTGATCATAATTATATTTTCAATGTTCAATTGCAATTTGTCGAAAATAACATTTTTCATGGGTCTGTAATAATCATCTTATATAAAGATGCATATGATATCAACATATCATAATATAAACAATTTAGACAAAGTTGTATGGTTTTGAAGTATTTAAATCTAATATTAATAATTCAAGCAATTAATAAGTCTGCATAAACAATTCCTGTTTAAGAATCATTAGCTTGCATAATTATATGGTTTCTAGTATTCCAATCTAATTCAAATGGCATTCACGTATATCTATTTGAAACATAATTGGTCCTAACAATTACATATAATCACAGCAGGAGTGAATTGACCAGAGAGTAATCGAAATGAAACGGTACCCCATACTCCCCTTGTTAAGTTTCATAGCGAAGACATTCAGAATTTTTCTAATGAAGCAATCCGTTTAACTTGGAGAAATATGAAAGAGATGAGTGGGAGTTTGATTTGATTTTTATTGGTTAAGTAGAGTTTGTTTTTAGTGATTATTTCATGTTAGTTTTGGATTTTAATGACAAACTAAATATCTGTTTAATGTTTGCCGTCGTCATGTTCAAACAATAATGAACTCTCTTGAAGAAATTTCTCAGTATAGAAAGCAAAGAAAATCTTGTGAACAATAATAGATACAACTGTAGATTCCAGCAGCTGAAAGTATTCTGTTTATTAGCTACTTGATTTGTTTACACTCTTTTCAAACCAAATTAAAACGACTGGCTGAAATAATGTCATTACATTTAATATATTCAAATAGGCTGAGCTTGTAAAACCAAATTAAAACGACAGGATGAAAAAAGTTATCACATTTAACATATCTAAATAGGCCGATTTGTTACTTACAGACACCTTTTCTCACAAAAACTAAAAGCAAAAACAAAAGCCAAACATGGATACACGCATACGTTAATAAATAATTCATGTGATACTAGTTATAAATACCATAGCCATAAATTAAGTGTAATGCTGAACCATTAATATCCTATTTCTACCACATTTTTGATGCTCATCTCTAAGGTTTAAGTGCCGAAACGAATTACCCTTTTCTTATAATCCACAGTATTTATTTCCTAGGTTCTGTAAATTGATAATTTGAAGCAGTCGAGTGATATGGGAGGAGGGTTATTATTAACGTCTGTGAAAAACGGTGAATGAAACTGTGAGACAGAGTATTTAGGCTAGAACATTTCTTGTAAACATATTTTGTTAAACAGACAATAAAATTCTTTTACATTTTGATATTTCTTTCCAGTCTTTAATTTCCCTGAATCAGTATATGATCAGAATTGCGTGAGATATTTTTGTAGTATTCAGAAATGGACACATTCAAAATACCTTCGACAGCTGTAGGTCATTACCAAAAAAGAAATCTAATAGTTGTAAACTTTAAAATCTTAACTGTTGCTCAGATGGTTTATACAATGCTGTGTATTGTGTATTGCACCAAGCGTTATATACAGATAAAATTAAATTATCTTCAATAAAAACTATCATCACAAAGGTGGAAAATATTTCGCTAAACAATTAACTATTTCTTTTTGAAAAAGTCTGATATCAGTCAAAAGTAATTAGAATAAATCTATCTGTCTAACGATCGATCTATCTACCTAGCCATCTATCGTGTGAGAGATTTGGTAAGCTTATACAATTTTGGCACAATTGAAAAAAATGGATATTTAGATTGAATAGTAAGATTAAATTCAGTGACTGGGTAAAACGTGTAATCAACCAGTTCTCTATCTCAATAAAACTACTTTACGATATATATATATATATATATATATATATATATATATATATATATATATATATATATATATATAAAAGCTACTTTACGATATATATATATATATATATGTATATATATATATATATATATATATATATATGTATATATATATATATGAGGAGAATATGATAATTTTCCAGACTTTTTTCGTATGGGCTTTTAAAATTGTTGTAGACACGTAAACATTCAGTATGTTATTGCTATACATCTTATGAGATGACTGACCAATTTTTCTGATTTCAGGTTCAAATGAACTGCTACAACAGCAATTGGAATACACCCTACTAAAGCCTGATTGTCACAGCTGGTGAATTTTAAAAATGCAATCTGACACTTTAGAAGAATGATATGCAATAAAATTATGTTTTAAACGTAGAAAAATGCAACAGAAACGTATGGAATGTTTCAGACTGCTTTTGGACCATCTTGCATGAATCTAGCATCAGTTTTTGAGTGTCATAAGAGATTCAAGGAAGGTAGGGAGTCTTTGAGGGATGATGAGAGGTGTAGGAGGAGTAAGGAAGTCAATACTCCACAGTTGATTGGCCAAAGGTTTAGGGTTAGGGTTCGGGTTACGGTTATTATGTTGAGCTTTTAAGGGAGTTCAGGAAGAGATTCCGTCGGAAGAGGCCAGCACTCTTCAAATCGGGTCAGTGGCGTTTCCACCAGTTCAAAACTCCATCCTTTTCACAGACTATTTGAGCAAGATGGGTATGAAGACAGTTCCTCAGCCTTCTTACAGTCCATACCTTGCACCCTGTGACTTTTGCTTATTCTCTAAGCTCAGAAGTTGGCGTTAGGAGAAAACTGAGGAGATGAAAGAGGCTGTGACGAAGGCCACTGACATGTTCATGCAAGAGGACATCCATGGGACCTTCCAGAAGTTGTTCGAACGGTATAACAAGTGCATTGCAGCCGGAGGAGATTACTTCGAAGGGGACTAGAGTTTTATGTGTGTTCTATCAATGAAAGTGCCCATACGAAAAATGTCTGGAAACTTATTTAATGATCCTCGTATATATATATATATATATATATATATATATATATATATATATATATATATATATATGTATGTATGTATGTGTGTGTGTGTGTATGTGTGTTTTTAAACTCACCGTCTGTTATAACATTTAAGGACAATAAGTAATACGAAATAGTGGATAGATCCTTATAATTCCAACAAAATTGATATTGATAGGATTTACCAATGGAATAAAAGAAGGCCCTGTGTTCAATGAAGAATATTCCAATTCCTACCAGACATGAGTACCAAATTAAATCTTTTAAAAAGCTGACACCCTCACACATTGATGTGTGCGTGTGTGCGTATGCGTGTGTGTGTTCGTACAATTATTCCATTCCAACCGATTCCAGATTCATGTTTATGCACAACATCATTAATTTGAACTTTGATTTTAATAACAAAATAACGTTTAATTTTCCATCCACCTTAAAAAATGAAATTCGCTTATTTTGCTTTATTGATTCAAATATTGCGTAAATACGAAAAAAATCAACATACAGTTTTTTTTTTCTATTTTAAGGCAAGAAAAAAAAAATGATTGAAACGCAAGAACACATTTCCCTAGTTTGGGAAGAAGAAACTGTGATTTATCGAACGTATCAAAAGTTGTTTACAAAGTTACGTAACGTGGCTTTTGTACTAAAATATCCCTCAGGGTTAGGTAGGTCAGTACAGGTTGATATCGACCAAATAACGATAACACTTGCGATGGTTTTACTGTATCGGATTTAGCCGACATATTGAAATTTCCAAATAACATACACAATGAACTCTTCTTTGAACAAAATAAAGTTACACCAAAAGTGTAAATGTAAATATAATCAATAAAATCCGAAAGAATTTAAAAAAGAAGAAAAACAATCTTAGAGGATTTTAGCGTAAAAAAATCTGGAGAAATATCTACACATAAAGTTTCTTCTCCTTTGTTTTAATGGCATATCAACCTTCGTCAGTTATTTAATTCCAAAGCCATCCTTATAGAATAATTGCAGTGTTACTATTCAACCTATAACTTAAGGGATAAAGGTGTTCATACCATTCCCTTAAGTGAACGTAAGAGCGAAACTGGGGATCAAACCGACATATTGCGATCTCACAGTACAGCATAACTAGTACTCCACTTGCCCTGTCGGCTGGGGGTGTAAAATACGCCAACTGCACCTTTGAAGTAGGATAAGACTCTCAAATCGAGCGGCCTGTGCTAGGATGGTATCCTGGTGGTTGAGCAGTCAATGATCCAGCGACAGAGTTGTCGGACCAAGTAAGCACCTTTACTTGGTCCGACGAGCGGTCGGATAGGCCTGATCCGATGAATAGGCTCTAGGAGCTTCTATTTTCCCGAATGTATTATTCAATCTGCGCTTACAGAACAATTGCCAACCCTTTTATCTTATAAGTGAAACGCGAGGGCTTAGGGTCAATTGTGTTGAGAGTAAAGGAGTTTTGACCACTGTTAAATTGTATGGCAGTAAAAGCAGAAATTCGCAGATGCACAGAATTTCGCTCTTGATATGAGTATACTGGTAATGTATCCCTGTCTTACCCTGGGCGAACGTGTTTCAAGTTGGACTCTATGGTAGATGGTGGAGCATAGGACCAATGAATGATAAACCCTAAATATGGCTTTTTCCAAAGCCAAAAGAAAACAAAAAAAGCAAAAAGAAACTTTTGAAAATCTTAATCTGACACGGAATTTAATGAACTTCCAATGTTCCTTTTCCTCGAATCAATGGATGAAACACCGCCAAACAAACTGTCACCCTTTCTAATTGAAAAGGTCACAAGTAGCAGAGCTAATCCGAAATATGTCAGAAAAATCAGGAGCAGGAAACTTTTGGTAGAAGTAAATGAAAAAAAAAAAACGTACTGACAACCTTTGAAAATTCATAACTATATATCTAAGGCATGAGAGATTAAACTATTGCAAGAGAGTGATAAGAAGCCAGGAACTGAGCTTAACAACAAAGGAGGAAATAAAAACGGCATAACGAAAGCAGGGACTCATGGATCACAGAATTAAGAATGATGAAAGTATACTAACCAATACCAACTGACTCACTTTTAACACGAGCACTATTCCCAAAAAATTAAAACAGGTTTTACAGTTGAAAGAGTGGGACTCTACGTACCAGTCTCATTACGGTGCTTCAAATGCCGGAATTTTGGGCAACACAAGGACATATTTTGTGGGCCAAAAATCTGTGGCAAATATGGAGAAAAGAACCCATCCCATCCTGAAGGTAAATGCCGAGCTGAAAATAGATATTCAAATTATCATGAGAACCACCGTTTATTCTGTAAAATATGTAGCTTTTATAAAAAGGAAAAAAAATAATTCAACTAAACTATAAAAGAAATGTATCCTGAGATGCTAGAAATATTGTGGAGTTATATATGGGAGCACAATCGCATGCGAGTATATCACAAAAGATAAATCAGATCCTACGAACAGAAAGCAAACAAGAAAGCTCATTGAAAAATTGGTACTGTTGAGTGCGAGTGAGTGGCCAAAATTCCAAGAACAACTGAGAAAATCCTACCATGCAACTCGAGAAGAATAAAAAAGACGTGAAACTGACAATGTACCGAAAACAAACTCTCCTACAAAGACCATCCCCTCAAATAACAACACTCCTTAAACGAAGACCCAAAGATCTCCTCTATATCCACTAATATTCGAACCGAACACCAAGAAAAAAAGAAATAAAGGAGACCTCCCCAAAGAGGAATGATCAGCCAATCTATGTCAAAAAGTTAGGCCAACTCGACAGCCACTGAAAAAAATATTGAGCTAATCCAAAAACCCAGTGGATACAATAGAATCTAAAAAAAAGATCCAATATATTGGAAATAATGGAGATAGAAGTGCCTAACCCCGCAAAGGTAAAGGTTAAAACATTAAAAAAAATGAAAAACCTCCATAGCACATGGATTAAATAAATCCAAAATGAAAAAGACGACACTCATGTAGTGGAACTACAGAGGAATTAGAGCAAACTATGAAGAACCTCTACTACTCCTGACTAATAAAAAGCCCCAACTTCAAGAAAAATTCATCAACGATAACAAACAAATAAACATTGGAAACTACAACTCATACAATAACCAGCACAAGAATTGACACTGAACTTCGTTAGGTGTCACGATCCTAGTTAGGAAAAATATATCCCAACACAGGATCAACACAGTGAACTCTTAGTGATTGCATGACAATACTGTACAAACCAGTAAACATCTGCTTCATCTACATTCCTCCACATGATCCGTTAAACGACACCAAATTAAGCAAATTAAATCATCTAATCCCCAAACTCCGCATATTTATAGGTGACCTTAACAGTCACAATACTACATGGGGGTGCTTGAAAACTACAAAAAGAGAAGAGATCTAGAAAAAATAATCAATGATACTAACCTCAGCATCTTCAATGATCAATCCCCAACACATTTTAACCTATCTACCGGTTTCTATTCAGCAATTGATATCACACTCTCTGTCTCTTCAAGTTACATGGACTACATATGGAAGGTTCATGATGATCATTGTGACAGTGACCATTTCCTCATGATACGTGAAACTACGCAACCAATCCATGACAACAAAAGGTCTTCCTGTTTGAAAACAAATAAGGCCAACGGACAACAATTTAAACATTATGCACTCTAAGACTAGTACAAGATCCAAACAGCACAGTCCTAATAAAGGTCTTCACAGAAACCTTAATTAAAATAGCTAAAGAAACTTCATCAAAAGCCTTACTGTCAAATAGATGCAACACACTCTGGTTTAATAGTGAGCGTTAAATAGCAATCCAAATACGAAATGCTACCCTCAGCAAATTTTAAGAACCTTTTGCAAAGGAAAGGAAAACCATCAAAATTGCAATAGAGGTCAGTTGGAAAGATTATGCAAATAATCTTAATTCGTCCACTAAAACAAAGATAGGCTGGAAAATGATCCGCAGACTTTGTGGCAAAAACCAGTTTACTCTTCTCAAACTCCTCATTAAAAATAATACTCAAATCACCAATATAAAAGATATTGCCGATACACTGGCTGTGACGTTCTCCCCAAATTCCCCCACCAAAAACTCTAAGACCGAATTTCCTGAATACAAAGACAAGAAAGAAAAACTAAAGCTCAATTCTAAATTGGACAACACTGAAATCTATAACGTGATCTTTTCGTTATCTGAACTAAAAGCAGTCATCCAAAAATCCCACAAAACTGCACTCGGTCCAGAAGAAACTCACTACGAATTTCTCAGACAACGACCTCAAAAATCCTTAAAATACCTACTTACGACATTTGGAAAAAATCAAACTCCCAGAATCATGGAAAGTAGCTTCCATCACCCCAATAACTGAACAAGAAAAGAATCAGCTTTACGTATCAAATTATCGCCCAATAGCCTTAACAAGCTGCCTACGCTAAACCATGGAACGAATGGACAATAAAAGGCTAGTGTGGTTCATAGAATCCAATAATCTTTATACCAACGTCCAATGCGCCTTTAGGAGCCGAAGATCAACAAGGAATCATGTGGTCAGATTAGAGGCCTCCATACGAGAGATAAACATACAAAAGCAACATCTCGTAGCAATATTCTTTGACCTCGAGAAGGCATAGGAGATTTCTTGGACGTATGATACCATGAATGACCTACACAACATGGAATGGAAAGGCAGAATTCCAAACGTTATAAAAGCTTTTCTTTCGGACAAGAAATTCCAAATCTGAATTGATTCAACTCTATCAAACATCCAAAATCAAAAAGAGAGAGTCCCCCAGGGTACTATAAAATCGGTAATCCTCTTCAACTTAAAAATCAATTTTATCATCAATTGCCTGAATCCTGGAGTTGATAACTATATGTTCGTTGGAGACTTCTACATCACCTCTAAACCCAAATATACACGTACTACAGAACGTCAACTGCAACAGGGCATCAACAAAATAAACAAATGGGCAATGATAAACAGCTTTACATTTCGAAAACAAAAACTCAGTACGTGCATTTTTATCAAATGAGAAAAATGAACAACAAACCTCCACTAAATCTTGACGGATCAGAAATTTCAATCGTTGAGCAGTACAAATTCCTTGGCGTTATTTTTGATAAAAAGCTCTCTTTCGTTCCCCATATTCAATACTTGAAATAGAAATGTAGCAATACAGTAAAACTCCTACAAGAAGTGGGGTGAGGGCTAGTACAAGTACTGAAATAATGTAGAATCTTAATCCTCTTAAAAATTGACTACGGCTGCTGCATATATGAAGCAGCCAGAAAATCCTACCTCAAATCATTACAGATAGTCCACCATGAGAGATTGAGACTCGTCTTAGGGACTTTTAGAACATCCCCAGGAGATAGCCTTTTTTTTAAGCCAACAAACCACCTCTAAAACTTAGCTTAACAAAATTAGGTGTACGGTACTACAGTAAACTGAAATCACTACCATTCGGGCTTATAACTGCGATTTTAATCTCAAACAGCAAAATCTATTTGAACAGAGAGAAAAGACTATATAAAACATTCGATTTTCGTATGAAACATATACGGGAAGACACAGGCATTTCTCTCATAAACATTATTAATACCATACAATTAAGCTTTTCTCCATCGTTACTCCATGACGAGGAGTCATCTTTCTTTTATGGTTTCGTCTTAGCACGTGTTAGACTACATTTGAGGTGTTTTGGTTTTTTTTTCTTTTCTTTTCTTTGGGGTGGGGCAATTTTGGGGTTTTCTTTAGCAAATTTAGAAGTTCCTCTTACAAAAGTAAAGTTTTTCCTGAAAATTAAGTCGCATAAAAGTCTTCATTCTTCATTACGTGCTTAGGACTTCGATCGACAAAATCAGAGAAAATGGCTTCGAGCTGAGTAAGAGAAGAAGCAAAAGGTACCCCGCAAAAACAATCACGGACGCCGACTACGCTGATGACTTGGCGTTACTGGCAAATACGCCTAATCAAGCAGAGACACTACTGCATAGTCTGGAACGAGCCGCAGCTGGCATTGGCCTCCATGTCAATGCACACAAAACTGAATATATGTGTTACAACCAAACGGGCAACATTGCCACTCTAGACGGAGCCTCTCTGAAACTAGTCGACAAATTCACCTATCTAGGAAGTAGCGTCTCATCAACCGGAAAAGACATCGACACACGACTGACGAAAGCAGGGACAGCTATCGATAGGCTCTCAATCATATGGAAGTCGGACCTAACCGATAAAATGAAACGCAGTTTCTTCCAGGCAGTGGTTGTGTCGATACTGCTATATGGATGCACTACATGGACGCTAACTAAGCGGCTGGAGAGGAAACTAGACGGAAATTACACAAGAATGTTGAGAGCAGTATTGATCAAGTCCTGGCGACAACACCCCACGAGACACCAACTATACGGACACTTGCCCCCCATCACGAAAACTATACAAGTTAGACGAACCAGACACGCGGGACACTGCTGGAGAAGCAAGGACGAGCTCATAAGCGATGTACTCCTGTGGACCCCCACATATGTATGTGCAAAAGAAGGACGACCAGCACGAACTTACATACAGCAACTATGTGAGGACACAGGATGTAACCCTGAAGACCTGCCGGAGGTGATGAATGATAGGGAGAAGTAGCGAGAGAGGGTCAGGGATATCCGTGCTGGCGGCGCGACATGATGATGATGATGAAATATATATATATATATATATATATAAGGTTTTGACTACCGTAAAAAGTGTAGTACAATCGAGCAGGTAGGTAATCGTACTGGTATGAGACGTGTTCTTATCGACACTGGACGTTCGTGGTCGTAGTCAATGTACCTCTACATGTTGTATACTCCTCATAGCCCTAACCAAGAACATAATCAAAATAATGAACGAACTTCAATGAATGAACCGAAACACACTTCCTCATAAAAATATATCTCTCTCATTTTATTCTCGAAAGGGGCACACAGTTAGTTGTAAGTTTGAGAGATAGATGGAGAGACATATACTCAGAGAGGGGTCTTCTTCTTGTCCCATATCTTCTTCCTGGAGCTAAGGGGTGCTAAGGCTTCCACCCCCTTGAAAGCCATATCGTCAGAGACAACCAAACGCCTCAGATCTGCTGCGTATTCCTGGCTCGACTCTTGATTCTGACTGGACTCTAAATCTGACCGCATGGTTCTCATATCACGTGGTCTCATTCCGGTTACGCACCTGCTCGACCGGCCTACCCCGACGCACTTCCATCACCCCGTTTACTAATCACAACGTAAAGGCTTGTCAAAGCACACGGGGTCACCAGGAACGAACCTAAATCCATGCCAACACTCATTATATAACATACATAGGTCAGTATTTATGGCTGACACCAACTAATCATATTTCGGTGAGGGAGGACCCTGGTGTTTGCATATTCATTACATCAACATACCACGGGGACTCCCTCTACTACAGAGATGTAAATGTAAATATAGAAGCACTATGTACATGATGTAGTAACTTGAAGACACAAAATAACTTCAAGAGAGTTGAAAGACTGTTAAGATCAACTGATCAATCCATCGCAAAACATAGAGTCCAAATGTACAAATTCATTTGGCTACGTCAGTTGTATTGACACGTGTGTCCGATTCATTTTCAATTTAAAAATCCAGAGAACCATGTTTCTGTGTGTGATCATCTACTAGAAATTAGCTTCTGCTTTTGAATAATTTCTTATTCACCATAAAAATTGGACACAAAGAAATAATATGAAACAATGCAAAAGGTTGTATAGGTAAACAGATAAAATACCGATATTTTGATCAATCTATCTGTTTGTGATGTTGAAACTTTTGAGAGAAAGAAGTCTTATATCAGGAGTTCCTTCCCAATTATCAAGGAAGGGCTGGTCCAGTTAGTAATAATAGTATATAATAATAAGAATACCTCATAATGAAAGGAATATTTTGCTCATTTCCAGTTGAAGTATTATCCAAGCAGCTTTTGACGCTTTTGTCCTATTTATGTCATCACTCGTTAACCGTATCATAAGGACGATGACTCAATTTTTAAATATCAAAATCATTATATTCAATAAGAATTAGGTAGTCTGGCACACAGATCGTATATAATTTCAGTATCAATTGTTACTAAGTGGTTAATTACCACAACACTGAGCAGATTCATCGTCGCTTTACTTGGCTGACCTAAAACGAATTGACGTTTTCAACCCGACTTAACCGTAAGTATATAATTGATGATGACTTCTCTCACTTTAAGGATTCTTTTTATTATTGCTATTATAGCTGTATTTCTGTTTGTGTGTTTTCAGATAAGCGTTAACTGATAGTCGTTCGGAGGAGTCCGAGGGATAGCAAGTCTGACATCAAGATTTCCTGAAATTTTCTCAGTTTCCAGGCCGATCTCAACAATACTGCAGATTTGATAGTCCCTTAACGTTCTCTAATTTCCACCTTTTGAAGTCCCCTAATCTAAACTGTTCAGAGAAAACCAATAATTATTGGTATCGCCGTTACCATCACATTCCATGATATCTTAGTTCTTTAGCGAGGTCCAAGGACTTATTCTTCTTTTCGTTATCTCGAATTTTGCCTTTGTGGTTAGCCGGGAAGACAGGTTCTCTTTCTTTTTTTTTTTGTTAATTACCACTAAGTCTTATCTTCTGGTCAGGATTTGGTGATCAGTTTTGTACCTTAAAATCTCAACAATTTTGTGCGTTTTATTCTCCAGGGCTGATTCTATCGTGTTCATATACTATTTAGTAGAACGATCAAATTTAAATTTCTTGCGCAATTCCTAGTGGTAATTTACTAAGATTTTTGTTTAGATATAGCACACGGCCGTATGAATGGGGCACCCAATGAGAATCGAACTCACTCGTGTAGGTTTGCTAGACTACCTTGCAAACCATGACACTACCCGAGGGGCCCTTTGCGCAATTCCTAGAGGATCACTTTCTCAACCAATTCGGGTCTAGTTTTGTAATCTCTTTGCTAATTTACTGCATTCGCTTATAATGTGATTAATCGTTTCCTTTATATAACCTCAATTTGCAATTATCTTACGTCTTTTTTTATTCTTTTTTGACTTAACATTTTTGGTCTGCATGATTTTGCTTCGTGCAGCAATTTTGCGAGAATCAGTTTCTTTATTAAAATTTCTCTTTCATAGCCATGCCCAAGTCTTCTCGTGTGAGATTTCAACTGCCACTTGATATATACATACCTTTTTTTTCTTTCCCTATTGTTTCTTTGTTATTCTGATTATCATCATGTTGTCTGTGTTGTTTCTGGTCGCTGTAATTAGTCTTTTTTGTTCTTTTTTTCGTTGTCTTCGGGTCCGTGTATTGATGCATCCAAGTTTTCTTCAATGCTGGTGAGTTTTCTTGCTCCCTATTTTTTACACATATAGTCTGTCAATGTTATCTCTCGGGTGTAGAGCCGTATGCATTGTCATTATATTTTTTGACTTCTGGTCAATTTGCTGAAGTTCTTCTACGTACATTTGAAGAACGGTCCCAAGAATCTCACATGGGATATGTCCCAGCTATTTATTCGGTTGATAAGATTCCAGTCGGAGATTATATTTTCTTTATTTTTTTCTATCATCTGCACCTGTTTGATGGTGTCCGCTTCCAATATTCGCTAGAACTTGTAAGTTTTCTTTTTCTCCGAGCCGTCTGGATCTTTCATAATTTGGTAGTTCGATTCCTTGCGTCTCTTGTCTTTTTCCCCTTTTCGTTATTATCTTGGCATATTTTTCCTTGTCATATCCCATTCGTATATCCTGATTCTGTACTTCTACTCTTTTTAATTTAAAATCTTTTTCATTTTTTGTAAAAGAATGTTATGCCGTCTACGTACAATATGTGGTTAAACATTTCTTGCGATTTAGTAAGTTTGTAGCACTCTGGGTATTTCCTAAGTATACTAATGAGTATCATTATCACTTTTACAAATAGCAATGGAGAAAGTGCATTTCCCTGGATGATACCTCCTTGGATTTGTTTATTTTTTGGTTTTCATTTATTTTTCCGCTGTGGTACGCTGGAACGCCAAATCAACAAGATGACAAATTCTCTTTTATGAGTTTTTTCACGGCAGCCTTTGCTGTTAATCTTCCAGAGAAATGTGAGTGATTGTAATTTCTCTTAGGTCTCTAAAACTTTCTTAGTATTCCAGCCGACACTTCCAGTTTGGATAATTGCAGTTTTTCTTCTGATTTCAATTCCTCCAAACTTTTCTCCAAGCCTTCGGGAAGTGTTATGATTAGCATCACCGTCAATTTCAAGTTCATTTCTTTTTTAATTTTCATGACAAGGTTTAAGTATTTATTTGCCAATCTTTCACATTTTTTTGTTTTCATTCCGTGGACCGTTGAAATGGCAAAATCCACAATATGCCAAGTTATTTTCCTTGTTAATTATCTCTAGGACTGGTATTCTAGCCAGAAATAGGTGGTAAGTTTGTATGTCAAAATCTCAGATAATTCGATACATCTCATTCCTTGGGACGGATTTTAGTATGTGCATATTATATTTGTTAGTAAGGTCAAATGTTAATCTCTTGCACAATTCCAACTGGATAACCTTTCCCCCTCAGTCGTACCTACTTTTGTACTCCTTTTGTGCTAATTGTTCATAAGTTTATTACGCGCTAAACCTTTTCGTCTTTGTCTTTAAATAACCTACACTTTCTATTCGGTAACGTATCAAATTTCGATTTAAGTATATAGTCCTCGTGACTTTGTTTTGTGCTGCTATTCAGTTTCTCTATAAAGCTTTTTCTTTCTTAGCCATTTACAAGTCTTCTTATGTATAATATTATGTGTTTATCGTTTGAAATATTCATGCAATTTTCTCCCATTTCCGTTAATTATAATTATTGTTTGAAGATAGAACTATTCCACCATGATAATTCTAAATAACATTTTTCTTTGCTGTTTTGGACTAAATACTTTCAGTTCGACTTGAAATGTTACATTCGGATTACGTTTCGTCCTGAAAAGTGCAGCATTGCATTAATTTTTTAAAAAATGCATTTTTTGAAATCAGTAAAAGTCACTAAGTACAAAAATTTATAGAAAAAAAAATTGTGTGAGGTTGAAAATTCATGCGAAAAAAATAGTAAATGTGTCATTGAACTAACGATAATGTAGGAAATAGAGCAAACGTATTTTATATGTTACTTAATGAATCAAACTGACTGACATAAATATTACACACACACACACACACAGAGAGAGAGAGAGAGAGAGAGAGAGAGAGAGAGAGAGAGAGAGAGAGAGAGAGAGAACATTAAATAAAATAACTTCTGATTTTTCCCGTATAATTGAGATTTTTGAGTTTTATGCCACCTCACCTCTTCTAGGTTATTTAATGCCATATCCTGTTTATACATTTATCAAATGTATATGATTTGTAAACAATTAGTTTGGTTTGGTTTGGTTTCCTAGCATATCAACCATTGTTACTGATTTAATGCCAATACTTGTTTTTACATATATATCAAATCTGTGATTTGTAAACATATTTTTTAGGTATACACAGGTGAAGCAACGAACGATTCTATTTCTAAAAAATTCGTTTAGCATAAGTCAACAAAATTTTATATGCTGTGGGCTTTTCAAGATTAAAGTACTGAAAGTCACAATCACAGTTCATTTCTCGATAATAAGTCTTGCTTTCCATTTTCAACATATTTTAAGATTCTTTGCTGGTACTACGATGGTACGACAGCCAGCCAGGCACCACTGACCAGTACATGAGCAAACGACCATGTCCGGACTATCGTCAGCACTCCGAAGCCAGGTCGACATTCACACCCGGTTAACTGAAGACTGAATAAACAGGGACATCGATCATCCGGCTCCACAACCATTTGACTGTCTTGGCGGGATCGATATATTTAGTGATCCTGCAATAGTGTGTTTAAAAGGATTATCGGGATTAGATAATTGAAACTTGATAATTACTTGATAAAAAAGAATGACTGACAATAAATAACCCAAGAAAGTTTTATATGCTGTAAACTAAGACAATGTTTGTCTTAATAAATTCAGAAATACTATATTGAATGGTATCTAAAATATGCCTAAAGAAGTTCAATATGAACAGCAGTGTTATGTTCAATTAAAATAAATTAAAATAAAAATCTAATCTAAAAATTACCGATTTTATCAAACACTGTAAGACTGTAGTTAAATATTTAAAAAAAGTTAAATTTATTAACTTTGAAAAGCGTCAGTTTAAATGTTGTATCAAAAATATCAAGAGAAGGACCATACTCTTGTGTATGTCTTAAAAATTTTGAATAGAATATAACTTAGGATTTTATTGGAATTATCTACTAATTTTTCTAGAATATTTTACCCCAAATATAGGTTGATAAGTTTTTACTACTGTATATTTAGGAACAAACCGACGGAATTCACTGTTTATGTATCCTTAATTATTCTGTGAAGACTATTTCTTTATATTTCATCAAAAGCTCTCACATAACCCTTTGAGATTTTTTGTTGATTTTTTTTTTATTTAAAAAAGGAATCAGTTTCTCTCCATAATAAACGATCAAAATAATATGGTAATGAAGAAAAACGAAGGCAAACATTCTTTTAACTGTCATCATCATCATCTTCATCATCATGTCACGCAGCCCACGATGATCCCTCTGACCCTCTCCCGCCACATTTATTGTTCATCCTCCCGGTGGGTCTTCATGGCTACATCCTATATCCGCACAGAGCTGTTGTATGTAGGTTCTAGCCAGTCGTCCTACCTTTGCTTGTCAATATGAAGGGCTCCGCTGGAGTATATCACTGTACTTAAATATAATTTCATTCAAATATATGCACGCTTTAATTATACTTCAATTTCAAACGGTCTTTACAAATAATGCATTTATTGAATGTATTTTATAAAAGATTAGATAAGAAATAAAAAAAGCATTCCTATCTTATTAAATTCTCAAATAACGGCTATTTTTTTTATTAAACCATGAAAAGTCGTTACAATAAATCAATTTATAAAATCAGTCACAATATAACTAGGTTAAAATAAAATTACAGTAACGGCCTCTTTCAATTTGTATATTATGTAAATATAGTGAGAAGGACGGCTTTTAATTAAACATTCTAAAAGTACAGCAAAAAAATCATTTAGAGATCTTTGCTGAGGTTGCAATATGCTTTTCATATAACTAGCATCTGACTTTAATTTAAATGCGTTATCATTGCAATGAAATGCTGCATTTGTGTTCATGAAAAAGAAAAGAAAACTCATGTAAAATGATGTTTAGAATTATATAAAATGATATCAAAAGTTATGGGCATATTTCCTTTGTTTTTTTGGGGGGGGGTTATTGATGAATCAATCGTAATTAATCATGTATATGACGTATAGGTAGTAGATCAAATTGAAAAATTTCAAGGAAGTTTAAATTCAATAATGAGGCTTTTAATGTTTTGGGACGTTGTCGAAGTTTAAGTTGATTTTGTTTGGTTTCTTAGTTTAATGGCATATCAACCTTTGTGGGTTATTACCGGCAAATCTATCGTTGTAGAAGAACGGTAGTGGTACTATTTAACCCACATCCGAGGAGACAAGAGAGTCCATACCTTCCTCTACGATGTCGTATTCCAGTATGTTAGCAACTACGATATGAGAACTTCCCCAAAGAACGGTTAGTATGACAAAGAGATTGTCACTTGATCTCTGTGATAAAAGGAAAACGGATTTTAACGAAAACCCACTTCCGTTTTATTTCGGATGTTTTTTAGACCATTAAGAACAATATCAAAAGAAAAAAAGATATTTTATTTGTTAATTGGACGAACCAATATTTCTTTTTATGAATCCGTACCCACTATTAGATGGGGGAGGCATTTTTATTTAAAGCCCAAATCAGTCGACTTAAATTTTTGCTGACACTGTACCAAACGTCACTATTCCAATCTCCCATCCTCAGGTGATAGTCAAGAATATATACGTTTGACCTTTTAACCTTTTCCTGTCGATCATCTCTGACATAGCCTGAAGCTAAAATCATTGTTAGTGGGAGGATCGATATATTACTGTTCATTAAATAACATTAATGGTGTCTTATGAAAAGACACTATTATTGTATCTATTAAATAATGATTTGCTTATGTATATTTATTTCTGCTAATATTATTCTGATTCAAGGTCAACGTTTTAGAGCACCACGTAAAGAATGAACTAATTTCAGAAGAATGGCTGAGGAAAACTTGATTTATCATTGTTCTGACTTAGTTTGTGATTAATATGAAAGTAAGATATTTTCTTGTTAGAAACATGACGCTTTCGTATCATATATAATTTCATTCGCCCATTAAATTTCAGAACATCGGATCAAGTAATATGAGGAATGAGCATTTACCTATATATAAATATCATAATGAAATTAGGGAAAAAAAAAACTTTTCTAAATTAGCATTGGCCGATTGTAGTGTTAACATTAAAAATAAATATACGAGCATGAGTCACATGATTTATTGGCTGAATTTTGATTGAATATATTCACTGCATAACTTGATCAACTTTCATAATCAAGTCACTTGCAGAGAAAATGATGGGAATTGGGTTGAAAGAGAAATAGGTGTTGGTTTTTCTAACAGTAGAAATGTTTTTAAATGTCCTTACACACACACACACACACACACGCACAGAGAGAGAGAGAGAGAGAGAGAGAGAGAGAGAGAGACACACGTTTATATATATATATATATATATATATTACTCTTTCAGAGTTTGTCACACCAGGGTTAGTCGATGGCTTCTTATTAGAGTTTCTCAAACTCTCATAAGAAGCCATCGGCATGGTCTGCATTCGTCCATTTGTTCGTATGGTCAAATTGAAATATTTTGCACATCTCCCAGTGGTTCAGCTTGCCCACTCAGTCGTATCTAGTCTCATACTCTTATTGTGATAATTTGCTGCATTTGCTTATGTGACTGATGGTTTCATCCGTATCACCACATAGCCTACATTTGCTAATTTGTTGCGTATTATCTATTCTCGCTTTGATATGATTGGTTCATATGGCGTTGTTTTGTGCTGCTATTAGGAGAGATTATGTTTCTCTCTTAAAGTTTCCTTTTATTAGCCACGTCCATATTTTGTCGAGTGGGATGTTGTTCATCAGTCGTTTAGAACGCCCATAGAGTTGTTTCCTTCCCATTTTTTCCTCGTAATAGTCATTCTGTTGTCCATCGTTTTATCAGTTTTGTTTCTCATAGCTCCAATCAGTCCTCCATCGTGTTTTTGTATGTACTCTTATTGTGCTAATTGAGACAAGCAGAAAAATACCCGTTTTTACCTAATTTTTACTTATCACCTCTAGTCTTTTAGATATACATAGTGTGCATTTTGTGCATATACGGTACATAAAACGTATATGAATTCAGGGTTAATTCTAATATTGTGAGACTTATGGCTTATTTTTTAGTTATTATGCACTAAATGTAAGTGATAGCATTACATTATACACACACACACACACATATATATATATATATATATATATATATATATATATATATATATATATATATCAAGACGGATTTTGACAGTTAAGGCAGCAGGTCTCAATCCACACTCTGGCAGTCATTGGAAGAGCTTGTCTCGCAGGCGGCGCAGGAGGTTGGTGTCCCTCAACTATCGTGTTACACATCTTTTGGCTTACTAAATATAAGTATTACATTTTCAAATGCACATTTAGTTTTACTTTGTTATATTTTCAGATTCTCCAATGGCTTCAAGCACGTCAAAATGTCGAGGATGCCTCAACAAGGCCAATTCTTTCTGCCACGTGCGTGGGGACATCACAACTGTTTCACAGCGTTGAACCATCTCTTCCCTTCTCAAAACCGCCTACTTTCACTATTTTGACTGTAAAATTGGTGATCAGGACAAGTCGTGGGCTCCACACATCTGTTGTAAACCCTGCTACAATGGACTAACTGCATGGTTTAATGGCAAGAAAGCGGCTTTCAACTTTGCAGTTCCGAGGGTTTGGAGAGAGACGCGAAACCACGCAGAAGATTGTTAATTTTGTTTAACTAATATAACTGGTTTCAATGCATCTTCTCGGAAAAAGATCAAATATCCTAACCTTCGATCAGTTATGAGACCCGTTCCCCATTCAGACGATCTTCCTGTACCCACACCTCCAGTAAATAAGGATCTTCTTTCCTCATCAGATTAAGAAATGCCTTCAAGGGAGGATTCTGCCGAGTCAATATCTTTGGAAGATATTGAGTCTACATATTCAGGAACAAGTCGCAGTGAGCCACACTGGATCACGCAAGAAGACCTGAATGATCTTGCTCGTGATTTGTAACTGTCAAAACAGCAGTCAGAGCTCTCAGCTTCTCGGCTTAAACAGTGGAACCTAGTCCAGGAAGATGTAAGGATCACCAGTTTCAGGAATCGGAACCAATAAGGTCATTGGTCTTCTTACGGGTATGCAAGCTGGCTTCAGAAAGAACTGTTGTTTTCTCTGTCTCAGGGATAGTCGAGCTGTATCCCAGTATTACAAGCAGAAAGACTGGGGGTCTAGAAACACTTTCGTTCCTGGCGAACACAGCCTCAAGGAAAATCCTCTGGTGGACATGAATAAGGTGCTTCTTCCTCCTCTTCACATCAAGCTTGGTTTGATGAAGAATTTCGTGAAGCTCTTGTACAAAAATGGTGCTGCCTTCCAACACTTGTCTACTCTGTTCCCAGGTCTTAGTGCTGCTAAGCTCAAAGAGGGCATCTTTGTCGGACCAAGAAGTGCTGAAGGATACTGATTTTGTGGAGCTTCTTAACTTAACGGAACTGAGAGCATGGGAAGCATTCAAGTCAGTCTGTAGAGGCTTCCTTGGTAACACACGCGTACCAGATCCCCAAGCCTGTATTGAGAAGTTGCTAAAGTCTTACGAGGATATGGGGTGCCGAATGTCACTCAAGATTCCTTTTCTCCATTCCCACCTCAACTTCTTCCCGCCAAACCTTGGAGCAGTGAGTGATGAGCTTGGAGAAAGATTCCATCAAGACATTACGAAGATGGAGATCAACTATCAAGGCAAATGGAACCCCGGCATGATGGGAGACTTCTGCTGGATGCTCTTGCGTGACATCCCGGAGGCAAAATACACCAGATCTTCTAAGAAAACACAATGTTGACTGTCTGTGGTACTATGAATTGAGTAATTGTATCATCCAAATATAATGATTCAGTCAGTGTTCTTTATCTATCCTATTTTATCTGTTATAAGCTGCTGCAACTTTTGAAATATGCACATATATTCTCTGTTTATACTAAAATGATACTATTTAAAAGCCAGAAAACTAGAGAGGATAGAGCAAAACTATTTATAAATTCGAATTCAGCACACCCAAATTAACAAAAAACACGTATCCCCGTTCTTGCCTCAGACCAAAAATTTATTTTTGTAAACCAGTGTAATTAACGATAGAAATAGAAGCTATCTTCGATTTCAAGGCATATAACAGTAAATTATACAAACGGACATGCCCCTGTAGTTTTCCCTGCTCATAAATCATTTTTCCTTAAAAAAAAAAAAGATAAAATGAAAAGCTTATTAGAGGTCTTTATTGTGTAATGTTTACTGACGTTGGAAATAGACAAGTCGACTCTGTTTAAACTCTAAATGAGGCTGTATGCATTTCACAAAGCGTTAATACACTTGAGATAAGTATGAATCCCACTAGACTCTTTCCAAAAAATGGGAAATAGTAAGGTAGATTCAGCTCTTTAAAACTGAAATGGCAATCAGACTCAGAGAAGGACAACTCTGAGTTAAAAAAAAACTTTTAAACTCATATTTATTAGTTGCCCTGTGTTACATCTTGCTCGTTGGGGTTGCTAAATGCAGAGAAATTGAAACTGATTTTACATAAGAAAGTTGTATTGTTCTTTGTCAAATATGAAAATTATTACCAATTTAAATGTAAAATTTAATATAGACCTCACTGTATCCTTTAAGAGGGTTACTCTGCCCCCAAAAGAGTTTCCTAGTATGACACTAAACTGTATATGGTAGCGGGGCTCCAACGAGGGTGTTGGGGAGGGGGAATGTAGTCTACACCTTTCATACCATTACTCCCAGACTATTGACCCAGAGTGGTAACACCGGATGGGTCACATTCAAATAGGTCTTTTTGCAAAGTATACTGTGTACAAACAATCGTTTTTATAAAACAACAAAAATAATTGGAATATTAACGCACCATTGACGAAATTCAATCACGTTTAGGCATAAAATAACCCGATAGAGGTTGGTATAACGTTAAAATTAATCAATCAAAATGAATTCTAAATGGATTAGAAATATATATATATATATATATATATATATATATATATATATATATATAAGATGAGTATGGAATAATTCGGTTTTAGAATGTATTAGAGAATTTTAATACATCTCTAGGAGTGTTGAATGTATGATAATTGATATATGAATTTCTTTATGAGCAAATTTCCATATAACTGAAAAAACACAAACCATTATTTGGCTATTTTAAATTTATTGCAGCTGGTAATTCAGTAAGAGAAACCAACCTCTTCAGATAACCATCACACTCACACATATACACGCGCGTGTGCTAACACACACACACACACACACACACACACACACACACACACACACATATATATATATATATCTTTTTACATTCAGATAATAATGAGACACATAACAGTGACCAGTACTCTTTTCATATATATAAATTAATATTAATATTTTTTGGGTGGGTGATGGCTTATTGAGTAAAAAAAAGTATATATAATTAAAATCTCACAAATATATCTAAATATCATTCCTCTCGTAACTCTTGCTGAATATAATGATAAAGAATATCACTAAAAAAGAGATTAAATTAACTTTTTCAGGAAAAAATTTGCAAGTCGAGTAAATATAAGTAAAGTAAAAGAATAATCCAGGGAGATTTGGAGAGACGTCAAATATTAGCAAAGTAAAATTGATAACTATTCAAATGAATGTAGACGATTAATAGAATTCACTGATACTTGAAACTTTCCAACAGAATAGAAACATAAAAAAATGTTATAGATCGTAATTTCAACGATTTATTCAATCTATTAGAGTTGGGTGTCAACCTAAAGACGGAAAGAAAAACAGAAATAAAAAAAAATGTCAATTGGCAGATCACATTTTCCTGAAGACTTCAGAGTCAAATTGTATAAGAGGGAATAACTAGTTTCCGATATGGCTTTAGCAAAGTAGGTGAAAAATGCAGGGATCGATTTTACAGGTTATTCTCTTGAAACATAAATGCGAAAATAGTACTGCTCATTGTAGGTGCACTTTCAAGCAGGTTAAAATTGCCGAAAAAAATATTGATAAATCTGAAGATATTACAAATAATTAAAAGCATTAAGAAAATTCAGAAAGCCATATAAGTAAAAATTATCGAACTAAAAAGACTGTTGACATGGTAAAAAAAAATAATATTACTAGAAACTAAACTAAAGACTTTAATGGAGAATTTGAATAGATTTGAAAAGAGTATTTAAACGAGTCCTTTCCAAAGATACATATTTCTATATATATATCATCAAGTCAAGTTGATAGAATATAATTATTTGGGTCTATCACACTATCCATCCAAATCCTGCTTCGTTCCTGGGAATTCCTCTAGAATTCATCCCGTGTCCATACAGTACTATTATGTATTTTTTTACTGGTCGCCGATCACTGGTGCGTCTATGTGTTGGAGATCATCAGATAATGCCGCTGATCAGTTTTTCCTTACTTGTATACTGCATGTACTAGTTGTCTTAGTTGATGGCTTGTAAGATGAGAGGAAAATGGCTGTACATCTGCTGTCTTTTGGGTGCTGCTTCAAGGATTTGTTAGAAACTAGCATAGAGGCATTTTTGTGAAATTAATATTTTGCTTCATCATTGTTTTTAAATTTTCTAAATGAATAACTAATAACTATATTAAATAACCTAAAAGAAATAACTTGAAATAAATAAATCCCCTCTTGGACTTTTTTATTTTAAGTATTTATTTGGACAAACAACATATATATATATATATATATATATATATATATATATATATATATATATACGAGGATCATTAACTAAGTTTCCAGAACTTTTTCGTATGGGCACTTTTATTGATAGTACACACATGAATCTCTAGTACCTGTCATAGTATCTCCTCCGACTGTGTACCTTTCCAACAACTTCTGGAAGGCCCCATGAAAATCCTCTTGTGTGAGCGTGTCAATGACCTTCGTCACAGCCTCTTTCATATCCTCAATTGTCTCACAAAGACAGCCTCTGAGCTTAGGGATTAACCAAAAGCCACAGGGAGTAAGTTCTGGACTATAGGGAGGTTGACGAAGCGTCATGATATCCATCTTAGTCAAATAGTCTGTTACAAGGATGGAGTTGTGGACTGGTGCATTGTTCTGGTGGAAATGCCACTGACTCGATTTGAAGAGTGCTTGCCTCTTCCGACGGAATCTCTTCCTGAACTCCCTTAAAACCTCAACATATTAACCATAACCCTAACTCTTTGGCAAATCAACTCTGGTGTTCTGACTTCCTTACTCCTCCCATACCTCTAATCATCCCTCACATACTCCCTGCCTTCCTTGAATCTCTTATGCTACTCAAAAACTGATGCTCGATTCATGCAAGATGCTCTAAAAGCAGTCTGAAGCATCAAATGCGTTTCTGTGACATTTTTCCAAGTTTAAAACATAATTCTATTGCATATTGTTCTTCTAAAGTGTCCTCACGTCCAGATTGCATTTTTGAAATTCACCAGCTGTGATAATTAGGCTTTAGTAGGTGTATTCCAATTCCTGCTGTAGCTGTTCATTTGAAGCTGAAATCATAAAAATTGGTCAGTTATCTCATAAGATGTATAGCAATGACATTTAAAATTGTTGTAGAATCTTGAATATAAAATTCAAGAGTCTGCGACAGTTTTAAATGACTGTACAAAAACAGTCTGGAAATTTATCGAAGGCACCACGTATATATATATATATATATATATATATATATATATATATATATGGTTTTAAATTTCAATTATTATAAATTGCTATAATATAGTTTAAATGAATAAAGATATTTCTGTAATTTTTTGATATTTAGTTTAATTACCAAACTATTTTGTCTCTATCAGCTACACAACTAAATGTATGATAATTAGAAGAAATAGTTTATTTCAGATATGTCTTTGCTTTGTTGAAAATATAAAGAAGAAATTATTTATTCATTAATTCAACATAAGTCGTCTTCGAATTCATTTAACTTATGATAAAATACTTTCAAAAAGAGTATAAATAATATTCCGAGTTAGAAATTGCTAATAGAATATATTAAGATGCTATATATTTATATATATATATATATATATATATATATATATATATATATATATATATATATATATATATATATATATATATATATGTCTGTATATATATATATATTTATATATATATATATATATGTATATATATATATATATATATATATATATATATATATATATATATATATATATATATATATATGTTTTAAATTTATATATTTAATGCCATGGAATTTAGTCTGCGATCCCTGCCTTTCATGGAGTTATTACAAAAAAACAATCATCAGGCAGTTAACAAAATGAAATAAATCGAAAAATACACTCGTGTGTGTGTGTGTGTGTGTGTGTGTGTGTGTGTGTGTGTGTGTGTGTGTTCGTGAGCACGCGCGTAGGAGTGGATGTCTGTGTGGATTGTAGCTGGGTATTATTGCGTGTGTATGTGTGGGTGGTATATTATGCATGTGTATATGAAGGTACATTGGCAGTGCGTTGTTTTTACCGAATGTTTGTCGTCTGTGTTACTTTATTGTCAGGAAAGAATTCTTTATCTATATATGTATAAGTAGGTGATTATAACTAAGAAACAAAATCTCACCGCATGTCGAGGGAAATAAATAAAGATTTGATCTGTAAGCTTATTTAAGCGGGAATAGTATAGTATGCACTTGGTTCGCCACAAACCCAGAAAGTGATTTAGTGACAACTAACACTGGTATGATATATATATATATATATATATATATATATATATATATATATATATATATATAAATATATATTTGTTGATATTAGAGTTAGTAAGGTTTTACACATTTGATATTTACGCAAAATTGTCACTGATTGACAAAAAAGAAGTATGAAAAACATAAAATAGCATACAGATATATATATATATATATATATATATATATATACATGTGTGTGTGTGTGTGTGTTGCTTGTGACCGCTGACCGAGCTGGATGTTCCAGCTATGTTATGAAAGTGATTGCCGGGTTGATCAGTGTAAACTGGAAAGCACCTATGCGTAGGTTAAATCGGAAAAGTGTAGGTGTTCTGAAATTATATATACACAAGTACCCATAGATTAACGGTCAGTCAGCAGTCTTCAGACTTAGAGTCCCAGAGTGGCTGTTGGGAGCCAAGTGGCTGCATGGGGCGAGTGGCCCTCTTGAAAAGACCGATTAGAACGTCTCGTCAAAGAAGCAGAAAAAGTGCTTAATGGAGCCCTGAATAAGAATATGACACAACGTTGCTAGGAAGAAGTTATGGGTCAATGTATTTAAATGCTATTTTGATAATATTAATATGAATGTCTTTTTAAAAGCACTATTTATATGATCTGAGAATTGATTTTTTTTATTCTTATTTTTTCTTTATTGCGGACTTTTGTCCTTATCTTGGTAGTTTTTTTTTTTTTTTTTTTTCCCACTACGTTTCGGCCAAATTTCACCTCTGGCCTTCTTCAGGTGATTAACCGCGAATTTGGATAGGAATGCTGAGTCTTGTAACCGTATCCCCAGTAATTACTGCCTTCCATAGTTGTTGTCTATCGCAAAATTAATTCTCAGATTAAGAAGCCTCTAATCAAAAGGATTCCCAATAAAGACAATCACTATTTATATTCTGCTTATAACGCAGTTTTTTTTCCAAGCAGCGGTCGTGTCGATACTGCTATATGGATGTACTACATGAATGCTAATTAAATGTATGGAGAAAACGCTTGACGGAATTTATACAAGAATGCTGCGAGCAAAATTAAACGAGTCCTGGAGGCAACAACCTACAAAACAGCAACTGTACGGCCACGTACCGCCTATCACGAAAACTGTTCAAGTTAGACAAACCAGACAAGTGGGACACTGCTGGAGAAATAAGAATGAACTCAAAAGCGATATACTTCTGTGGACCCCTTCACATGGAAGAGCAAATGCAGGAAGACCAACTAGAACCTATATAAAACAGCTCTTTGCCGATAAAGGAAATAGCCCGGAAGACCTCCTGGGAGCGATGGACGATAGAGACGGCAGGCGAGAAAGGGTCAGGGAAATCTGATGAAGATGATATATATTCAAGTCACGCAGATGGAACAGAGGTGCATGGTCCTTTCTGGCTATTCGTCCTAAGGACACTTTGCTCTTGGCATGTCCTCTAGTCGGTATCCAGGGTCCAGGCAGAGTTTATGCTTGTAAGTCTATGCTGCTTGGCCAACAATGGCGTGCTCCTGAGAAGGAGATCTTCAGAGAATGTCGCTTATGAGGTTGTTTTAGCTTATCTAGTATGGCCCTTCATGTCTTGCTCGCGTTAATTAAATAGTTTTTTGAGAGAGGAGATATGTGGCCTTACAGTTACTGTTTAGAAGAGAGTTGCTGCCTGGTTATGTTCCAAACAGCTCATGGCATCCTTATGTAATTATCTTCCAGCTTTTTTTTCTCCTTAAAGTCAATGTGATGCATCTATACAGTAGTAGCGACAGCTTGGAAGAAATCCCGTTTATTTTATCGGAGAGATAAGATTTTCATTTGATCGATAACCTGTCAGTAGCGGTCTACGCCTTCGCTAGCCATTTGTTGACATCACTTTCAGTATATAAAATATTGCTGCCAAGGTATGTGAACAGGTTTGCTAATTTTAGAAGTTTGCCACTTAAAGTGGAGATGGCTCTTTTGTTGTTTCAAACACATGAACTCAATGTTATTTGCGTTCATTTAGAGGCAAATACTTCTTGCTGCTTGTTCCAAGATATTTAGTGGCGATTTGGATTGGATATGTGTATTGCGAGATGTGCTTCATAATCTTTGTAATCTGCTTAAGTTATAATTTCAGTGCGATATCATCTACTTCTTGCTTTTTTTTTTCTTTGGGTGTAAAACCTTTTTTTATTAATAGCATTCGAATGACAGAGTCTTGGCGGATTACAAACATACGTGGTCCTAATGTATCTTCTTGCAAGACTCCTGCGATTATTGCAAAGAAATTGGTGATGACATCATACGATCGAAACATTGTTTTTGTGTTATTGTAAAGCATCACAATAGCAGTAAGCGTTCCACTGGGGAAACCATGTGCTCGATGCTTTAGCTACATCTTTCCAGTGTATGTGGAATATAATTCTTTGGAAAAATCTTCGAACAAAGATGTGGCCTTGAAACTTTTTTGCACGTATTCCTTCTATGTTTTGATCATTGGTTATCTATGACTTAATGCACGTTTCTGAGCATATTCTTGAATTGTTCTTTCCAATTCTGCAATCTTTCTTCTCAGCTGGCAAATTTTAGTTTTGCTTTTGAGGCACTTTTCCTTCCGTTCACTTCATTTCCTGTCTGCCATGCTAATCATGATTGTCTGTAGTCAAGTGAATTACTGATTTTATTGATTCGGCCTTGAATGAATTCTAGTTGATCTTAGTATGTGTTAGATCTTTCTGAACTTTCTTAAGTTTCTGCGCATTTGCATTTGTTGAGTGTCATTTATTAAGTAAGAATATTCTTTTCACGTTGCTTTTTTCTCAAATTGCTATTGATTATTACAGGACTCTTTATTTGGCTCATGGTATGACAACCGGTCTAGGAGAATAAAAACTCTGACTACAAACATGTTAAAACCAGCATAAAAATGACCTCGTGTCTCTTCCTCTTCGTATTGAGGTATTAATCTTTATAAATATGCGTGTGTCTGGATGTATAGATGCATATTTGAGTGTAAGAGCGTGTGCAAATATCGATATAGATATCTGTAAATAAGTTTTAATTTATCTGACTATGTTCGTGTAGACGTAGATAAGGACATGAATATAAAATTGAAACAAAGTGAGGAGCTTTTTGTAAATTCAGAAATGCGTACTTGTCTTGAAATTAAACTAGAGAAATCCTAGCGTTTTATTTGGATTGGAACATCGATGTCAAACTGTACTAAGAGCCAGTTATATATATATATATATGTGTGTGTGTGTGTGTGTGTGTGTGTGTGTGTGTGTGTGTGTTATAAAAATCCGTATTCTTTATTTGTTGTGTCGAGACAAGAATGTGTCTGGAATACATCTATATATGCTCTACTGTGTGTCAACGGAAATTGAAAAAGCCAACGAGTAATAAGTGTTGACAGAAGATATATAAAGGACTTATTTTGTATCGTAGCAATGATGCCATGCGTGCACACACACACACACACACACACACACACACACACACAGAGAAAGAGAGTAACAAAGTACGTATAGCAATTGGCGCACAACAAGCTGCGTCTCCCTTCTGCCAATTACACATTTATTGCTCTATCAGTGTTCTGGAATTAGGATTTTTTTGGGTGACACAGTAAATAAAAACGACAATTTCAATATTTCTTTATATGTGCAGTCTGTAATTTTATTTTCATCCTACTGTGGACAAATAAGATTGCCAATATCCAACATTATTCAGTTTTTTCTTTTTATTTTTTAGGTTGTCCAGTCATTTTATTGTCGGCTATGTTGCCACTCCATGAAACGGACGAATCTCTTGCCATATCCAAATTTGCAATGCAGTTCGAACATTTTAGCAAATTTTTTCATAAATGCACACTGCATAGTTTGTTGAGGGTATTTGGGTACACTCTAACACACAAAATATTATTTCTTTTTCTGTAAGATGGTATTTCTATACATGAAAAAAAAAACATACATTTTCCACTTGTTTTATATATGCTGTTATAATTTTAAATCATTTCAGCAAGAATCGTTGATGTTATAATATTTTTGCTTTACAAAATCGATTTTCTTAAATCATAAATATAAAAAGTTGACGACCGTACTCGAAGGCAACCAGAAGGCTCCCTTTTCAATAGCTACTGCACCGAGGTGTAGGGGAGGACGCCACTCCTTTCCCTGGATTGTTCCACTTTACCCTCGATACGTACCTTATATTGCTGAATGTTCAGCAAGGAGGTATCAAGTACCATTTTTTAAATCTTTGGTATGACGCGACCAGGGATTGAACCCAGGTCTCCCGGACCACTGGCAAACACTCTACCCTCTACCCTCTCAATGAGCCGGTTAAATCGTAATTATTTGTATATATATATATATATATATAGAGAGAGAGAGAGAGAAAGATAGATTTATGGAGAGAGGATTTAAGAGAATTTAAATTATATAAATACATATATATATATATATATAGTTTAGACATATTGTTAAAAAAAAGGCAGTTATAAAAATTACGGTGATATATATATTTCTCTGTGTGTGTTTGTGTGTGTGTGTGTGTGAGAGAGAGAGAGAGAGAGAGAGAGAGGTCTGAAATGTATCGAACTGGTTTCACGAACAATTTATTCCGATTGGTGACAATAAACTACAGGCTGTCCCCATCAAAACAATACCTCTCGTATCTAATGCTTTTTCTCATTTTTCTTGGCCATGCTTCTATGATCTGCTGGAAAGATACTTCTGATATGCCCCCGAACTTCATAGCTTCTAATTGCTTTCTTGCCTTCAAAACAGGTCCCGATAGGCTTGAGGAAAAGCAAAACTTAACACGGAACGAGTTCAGAGTAATTGAAAGATTGTCAATGTATGGCGATCTTTTTCTAGGCTGAGTTAGGAAAATCCATTCCAGTTACTTTTCAGATTGACACAAATTTTCAGGGATAATATTCCACACACTGCTCTTTTTCATGTCCAACTGAGTTGGGATCATTCTAACAGTCGACCGACGTTTACCACTGACCACCTACCTTAGTCGTTTGATGTTGACCTCAGTCTAGCTTGTTAAAGACTCCAGTTCAAGAATTCATCAGGGGCATTATTTTTACCTTCCTTCTTTGATTCTCTTATGTCATTGAAAACCACGGGCCCACCATATGTTGTCATTTCAATACAATTGCTGCAGGATTTCAGCAGATTGTGATGAAGTCTTTCCCATCCTGATCGAAGTGTTTAGATTTACTTATTCGTCAATGCCCATAATTGAACGGCCTGAAAAAAGGAGGTGCCAACAAAAGCGTATGAAAAAATACGACGGTTGCAAAAATTTAAGATTACAGTTATATACTCTAGATATCATGTTAGACCCTCACACAATCCCGCATTTATACATATGCCCAGTCATCTGGGCTGTAGAATACAACGACTGCTTCTCTGCGGAGGGGTAAGTCTCTCCCATCAAGTGTCTTGTATATGAAACTAA